>JASEVX010000001.1:114113522-114336148 GCA_031761405.1 Serripes groenlandicus | reverse complement strand
ATCATGTGGGAAAGGAATAAGATCATGAGGGAAAGGAATAAGATCATGAGGAAAGAATAAGATCATGTGGGAAAGGAATAAGATCATGAGGGAAAGGAATAAGATCATGTGGGAAAGGAATAAGATCATGTGGGAAAGGAATAAGATCATGAGGGAAAGAAATCAGATCATGAGGGAAAGACATAAGATCATGAGGGAAAGGAATAAGATCATGTGGGAAAGGAATAAGATCATGAGGGAAAGGAATAAGATCATGAGGGATAGGAATAAGATCATGAGGGAAAGGAATAAGATCATGTGGGAAAGGAATAAGATCATGAGGGAAAGTAATAAGATCATGAGGGAAAGGAATAAGATCATGTGGGAAAGGAATAAGATCATGAGGGAAAGGAATAAGATCATGTGGGAAAGGAATAAGATCATGTGGGAAAGGAATAAGATCATGAGGGAAAGGAATAAGATCATGCGGGAAAGGAATAAGATCATGAGGGAAAGGAATAAGATCATGAGGGAAAGGAATAAGATCATGAGGGAAAGGAATAAGATCATGTGGGACAGGAATAAGATCATGTGGGAAAGGAATAAGATCATGAGGGAAAGATAAAGATCATGTGGGAAAGGAATAAGATCATGTGGGACAGGAATAAGATCATGGGGAAAGGAATAAGATCATGAGGGAAAGGAATAAGATCATGTGGGAAAGAATAAGATCATGTGGGAAAGGAATAAGATCATGTGGGAAAGGAATAAGATCATGTGGAAAGGAATAAGATCATGTGGGAAAGGAATAAGATCATGTGGGAAAGGAATAAGATCATGAGGGAAAGGATAAGATCATGAGGGAAAGAAATAAGATCATGAGGGAAAGGAATAAGATCATGTGGGAAAGGAATAAGATCATGTGGGAAAGGAATAAGATCATGAGGGAAAGGAATAAGATCATGAGGGAAAGGAATAAGATCATGTGGGACAGGAATAAGATCATGTGGGAAGGAATAAGATCATGTGGGAAAGGAATAAGATCATGAGGGAAAGGAATAGATCATGAGTAAGATCATGAGGAAAGGAATCAGATCATGAGGGAAAGAAATAAGATCATGAGGGAAAGGAATAAGATCATGTGGGAAGGAATAAGATCATGTGGGAAAGGAATAAGATCATGTGGGAAAGGAATAAGATCATGTGGGAAAGAAATAAGATCATGAGGGAAAGGAATCAGATCATGAGGGAAAGAAATCAGATCATGAGGGAAAGAAATAAGATCATGAGGGAAAGGAATAAGATCATGTGGGAAAGGAATAAGATCATGTGGGAAAGGAATAAGATCATGTGGGAAAGGAATAAGATCATGTGGGAAAGAATAAGATCATGAGGGAAAGGAATCGATCATGAGGGAAAGAATAAATCATGAGGGAAAGGAATAAGATCATGTGGGAAAGGAATAAGATCATGTGGGAAAGGAATAAGATCATGAGGGAAAGGAATAAGATCATGAGGGAAAGGAATAAGATCATGTGGGAAAGGAATAAGATCATGTGGGAAAGGAATAAGATCATGTGGGAAAGAATAAGATCAGGGAAAGGAATCAGATCATGAGGGAAAGAAATAAGATCATGAGGGAAAGGAATAAGATCATGTGGGAAAGGAATAAGATCATGTGGGAAAGGAATAAGATCATGAGGGAAAGGAATAAGATCATGAGGGAAAGGAATAAGATCATGAGGGAAGGAATAAGATCATGTGGGAAAGGAATAGATCATGAGGGAAAGGAATAAGATCATGTGGGAAAGGAATAAGATCATGTGGGAAAGGAATAAGATCATGTGGAAAGGAATAAGATCATGAGGGAAAGGAATCAGATCATGAGGGAAGAATAAGATCATGAGGGAAAGGAATAAGATCATTGTGGGAAAGAATAAGATCATGTGGAAAGGAATAAGATCATGTGGGAAAGGAATAAGATCATGTGGGAAAGAATAAGATCATGAGGGAAAATCAGATCATGAGGAAAGAATCAGATCATGAGGGAAAGACATAAGATCATGAGGGAAAGGAATAAGATCATGTGGGAAAGGAATAAGATCATGTGGGAAAGGAATAAGATCATGTGGGAAAGGAATAAGATCATGTGGGAAAGAAATAAGATCATGAGGGAAAGGAATCAGATCATGAGGGAAAGAAATAAATCATGAGGGAAAGGAATAAGATCATGTGGGAAAGGAATAAGATCATGTGGGAAAGGAATAAGATCATGAGGGAAAGGAATAAGATCATGAGGGAAAGGAATAAGATCATGTGGGAAAGGAATAAGATCATGAGGGAAAGGAATAAGATCATGTGAGGAATAAGATCATGTGGGAAAGGAATAAGATCATGAGGAAAGAAATCAGATCATGAGGAAAGACATAAGATCATGAGGGAAAGGAATAAGATCATGTGGGAAAGGAATAAGATCATGTGGGAAAGGAATAAGATCATGAGGGAAAGAAATAAAATCATGAGGGAAAGGAATAAGATCATGTGGGAAAGGAATAAGATCATGTGGGAAAGGAATAAGATCATGAGGGAAAGGAATAAGATCATGAGGGAAAGGAATAAGATCATGTGGGAAAGGAATAAGATCATGAGGGAAAGGAATAAGATCATGAGGGAAAGGAATAAGATCATGTGGGACAGGAATAAGATCATGTGGAAAGGAATAAGATCATGAGGGAAAGGAATAAGATCATGTGGGAAAGGAATAAGATCATGTGGGAAAGGAATAAGATCATGTGGGAAAGGAATAAGATCATGTGGGAAAGGAATAAGATCATGTGGGAAAGGAATAAGATCATGTGGGAAAGGAATAAGATCATGAGGGAAAGGAATCAGATCATGAGGGAAAGAAATAAGATCATGAGGGAAAGGAATAAGATCATGTGGGAAAGGAATAAGATCATGTGGGAAAGGAATAAGATCATGTGGGAAAGGAATAAGATCATGTGGGAAAGAAATAAGATCATGAGGGAAAGGAATCAGATCATGAGGGAAAGAAATAAGATCATGAGGGAAAGGAATAAGATCATGTGGGAAAGGAATAAGATCATGTGGGAAAGGAATAAGATCATGAGGGAAAGGAATAAGATCATGAGGGAAAGGAATAAGATCATATGGGAAAGGAATAAGATCATGAGGGAAAGGAATAAGATCATGTGGGAAAGGAATAAGATCATGTGGGAAAGGAATAAGATCATGTGGGAAAGGAATAAGATCATGTGGGAAAGGAATAAGATCATGAGGAAAGAAATCAGATCATGAGGGAAAGACATAAGATCATGAGGGAAAGGAATAAGATCATGTGGGAAAGGAATAAGATCATGTGGGAAAGGAATAAGATCATGTGGGAAAGGAATAAGATCATGTGGGAAAGAAATAAGATCATGAGGGAAAGGAATCAGATCATGAGGGAAAGAAATAAATCATGAGGGAAAGGAATAAGATCATGTGGGAAAGGAATAAGATCATGTGGGAAAGGAATAAGATCATGTGGGAAAGGAATAAGATCATGTGGGAAAGGAATAAGATCATGTGGGAAAGAAATAAGATCATGAGGGAAAGGAATCAGATCATGAGGGAAAGAAATAAGATCATGTGGGAAAGGAATAAGATCATGTGGGAAAGGAATAAGATCATGAGGGAAAGGAATAAGATCATGAGGGAAAGGAATAAGATCATATGGGAAAGGAATAAGATCATGAGGGAAAGGAATAAGATCATGTGGGAAAGGAATAAGATCATGTGGGAAAGGAATAAGATCATGAGGGAAAGGATAAAGATCATGTGGGAAAGGAATAAGATCATGAGGGAAAGGATAAGATCATGTGGGAAAGGAATAAGATCATGAGGGAAAGGAATAAGATCATGCGGGAAAGGAATAAGATCATGAGGGAAAGGAATAAGATCATGAGGGAAAGGAATAAGATCATGAGGGAAAGGAATAAGATCATGTGGGACAGGAATAAGATCATGTGGGAAAGGAATAAGATCATGAGGGAAAGGATAAAGATCATGTGGGAAAGGAATAAGATCATGAGGGAAAGGAATAAGATCATGCGGAAAGGAATAAGATCATGAGGGAAAGGAATAAGATCATGAGGGAAAGGAATAAGATCATGAGGGAAAGGAATAAGATCATGTGGGACAGGAATAAGATCATGTGGGAAAGGAATAAGATCATGAGGGAAAGGAATAAGATCATGTGGGAAAGGAATAAGATCATGTGGGACAGGAATAAGATCATGTGGGAAAGGAATAAGATCATGAGGGAAAGGAATAAGATCATGTGGGAAAGGAATAAGAACATGTGGGAAAGGAATAAGATCATGTGGGAAAGGAATAAGATCATGTGGGAAAGGAATAAGATCATGTGGAAAGGAATAAGATCATGAGGGAAAGGAATCAGATCATGAGGGAAAGAAATAAGATCATGAGGGAAAGGAATAAGATCATGTGGGAAAGGAATAAGATCATGTGGGAAAGGAATAAGATCATGTGGGAAAGGAATAAGATCATGTGGGAAAGAAATAAGATCATGAGGGAAAGGAATCAGATCATGAGGGAAAGAAATCAGATCATGAGGGAAAGACATAAGATCATGAGGAAAGGAATAAGATCATGTGGGAAAGGAATAAGATCATGTGGGAAAGGAATAAGATCATGTGGGAAAGGAATAAGATCATGTGGGAAAGAAATAAGATCATGAGGGAAAGGAATCAGATCATGAGGGAAAGAAATAAAATCATGAGGAAAGGAATAAGATCATGTGGGAAAGGAATAAGATCATGTGGGAAAGGAATAAGATCATGAGGGAAAGGAATAAGATCATGAGGGAAAGGAATAAGATCATGTGGGAAAGGAATAAGATCATGTGGGAAAGGAATAAGATCATGTGGGAAAGAAATAAGATCATGAGGGAAAGGAATCAGATCATGAGGGAAAGAAATAAGATCATGAGGGAAAGGAATAAGATCATGTGGGAAAGGAATAAGATCATGTGGAAAGGAATAAGATCATGAGGGAAAGGAATAAGATCATGAGGGAAAGGAATAAGATCATATGGGAAAGGAATAAGATCATGAGGGAAAGGAATAAGATCATGTGGGAAAGGAATAAGATCATGTGGGAAAGGAATAAGATCATGTGGGAAAGGAATAAGATCATGTGGGAAAGGAATAAGATCATGTGGGAAAGGAATAAGATCATGTGGGAAAGGAATAAGATCATGTGGGAAAGGAATAAGATCATGTGGGAAAGGAATAAGATCATGAGGGAAAGGAATAAGATCATGAGGGAAAGGAATAAGATCATGTGGGAAAGGATAAAGATCATGTGGGAAAGGAATAAGATCATGAGGGAAAGGAATAAGATCATGTGGGAAAGGATAAAGATCATGTGGGAAAGGAATAAGATCATGAGGGAAAGGAATAAGATCATGAGGGAAAGGAATAAGATCATGTGGGAAAGGATAAAGATCATGTGGGAAAGGAATAAGATCATGAGGGAAAGGAATAAGATCATGAGGGAAAGGAATAAGATCATGTGGGAAAGGAATAAGATCATGAGGGAAAGGAATAAGATCATGTGGGAAAGGAATAAGATCATGAGGGAAAGGAATAAGATCATGAGGGAAAGGAATAAGATCATGTGGGAAAGGAATAAGATCATGGGGGAAAGGAATAAGATCATGGGGGGAAAAAACGCGGAAAGCAGACCATCGATCGAACATGGTGATCAGGGGCGTAGCTTGGCAATAATGAATGTGTAGGCCGTCTCGTGAGAAAATCAACACTGTGGACTCTGCGTAAAGTATCGACCCGGATCAGCCTAAGCATGCCACACAGGCCTACCCGGATAGACACTTTTCGCCTCCTGTGGATTTTCTGTTTCAGGGATCACTACTCTATACATCTATCCCCCCTAAGACGGAATGTGTCGGCCGGATCAGTCTGCGCGGACAGCGCAGGCTGATCTGGTCGATACATTACGCAGATGTCTATCGCTGCAGCTGCAATTTGGGGCATTTGGGAAAAAAGTGTAGGCACGTGCCTATAGTGCCTAAAGGGAGCTACGCCCCTGATTGGTCATCGTAAATGCGAAATCTAATCCGGATTTCCTCTGACAGAGTGCACATATCGTATCTTTTAAATCGTTTTTTTTTTTTAAAGGATGCCTAAAATATAATCAAACATACAAGTCCCCTAAAGTCAAAACATCAATCAACCGTTTTTACATATGCAGACGATTTCTGACGCTTCATCGGCAGACGACACTTAGCAATTTCTTTACTTTCTCACAATGATTTCAACCGAATCAAACGTGTTTTCCCATCCATGGACAGTTTTCCATATGTTGACCTTCTTTACGAGTTAAAGTATGATGCAACGTTAAACATTGTATAGAATATCGAGGGGTTGGCGTGAAACGGTTGTATCTAAAATTGGTGTTTTTTTTTACCAAGGTTAATCACCTCGCCATAAAGTCTTTTATAAGCATCAACTCATTTTTCTTGGTAAACAATGGAAATTTAGCTCGTTCTGAAATAGGTTTTTAGTTACAACCGTTTCACGCCAAGCCCTCGATATGCAATCGTATTACAAAAATGTAGTGCAAGAACTTAGCAGCCGACTTTGCTGTATTCACTTTCCCTCATACGACAATTCTACAGCAGACGACTTTGAACATATTTTGTCAAAAAATAGAAAATCTCTATAACTGAATGGATAACCTATGACTAAAGTGGAAAACATTGTGGCAAAAGGAGAAATTGCTCGGTTTGAGCAATTTCTTCTTTTGTCACTATGTTTTCAAAAAGCCGTCTGCTGCAGAGGCGTCAGAAAGCGTCTATATCAGGGAAAGGGTTAAGGAATTTTCATTGATTAGGTTTTAACGCCGTTTTCAACAAGTATTCAGTCATATCGCGGAGGTCAGTTCACCTATCCATGGCTTTCTCACACAAGAATATATACTCCACACGAAAGCATCTCATGGAATCTGGCTTTTTCACCCACTTAGACCATTAGCCAATTGGTGGTAGATGAATGGCGCATGTTGTATTGACTTTTGTTAATCGTCGGGATTTATGTTGTTCGAGCTTGAGTTCGAACTCACAACCCCTGGACTGATAGCATTTCGTCGCTGCCGTGTGAGTAACTAACTAGGGCCCGGCTTACATAATACTGTAAACAAATAAAGCATTTACTATTTTCACTTATATTCTAAAGGAAACAAATAGGTCGATGGATACAAATAGGCAAGTACAAAAGGGTGATATTTTATTGGACAATGTAAATACATGTATAATTTCGACTTTCAATCTGTCTTATCTCAAAACTGTCTCGTTCCTTTCTTAAACCATTACTTTTTATTGTAAACAATACAATTTACATTTTTATTGCTGATCCAGTCATTGTGACAAGCCAATTTTACGATGTAGCATTTTTCACGCTTCAAGATCTAATACGTTACAATATACTAAAACCCTTCATGCTAGAGAAAATACAATATGTTAGAATGATTAATCTTGCTTCTAAAACGACGCAGTTATAAAATATAATTGTTTGCAATATGAATTTTTCAATGTATTTTTATCAAAAGGAAAACATTGGATGAAACAAAGAGGCTATTACTTTCCATTGCGTGCGATGTCTTCTCTTCCCAAAGTGTTTTAAATGTGTCTAGTGTGTGAAGGTATTAAGACAGGTGTATATTTTAGGGAAAGGAAAGGGTTATCCGTTTACCTTATAACTTTATTCGTAAAGTCATTTGACTAACCCCCATTTCCCACATAAACATGCTTTCTGACGCCTGTGCAGCAGATGATTTTTGGAAAGCATTGTGACAAAAGAAGAAATAGCTCAAAACGTGCAATTTCTCCATTTGTCACAATGTTTTCAATCTGGTTTGTTTTGGTTTCTTTTTTCAGTATTACCACATTCATTTATAGATGCTTTCAATGTGTTTGCCAATATGGTTTCGAAATTGTCGACTGCAAACTGTTGTATCGTACAGGTCCCTGTTCTCGAACCGTACCTATTCTCGAACCTTTAGTTCAAGGACTGTTTATATATTTCCAAAAACGCAATATACGTTATAAATTGTATGTGAACCGATGCTTTAACTACTTACACATGATTTGTTGAAATTATTTTTCAGTATTGTTGGTTGTTATCATGATTTGTTTAAGTATTCCCATGAGCCCTGATAAATGTTAAGAGGTTCGAGAACCGGTGTTTCCATGCTATATGGGAACGGGTTAAAACTTTGGAAGACATTAATGTAATATCTAGGAAATAGAATGCAACATTTTAATACATAATTGAACGCAGCGTTACGATATACATTTGATATATATATATATGTATCTCAATATTGCAACAAATATTAATAATTAATAAAGTTTAAGTTATTGTTATTTGAGGACAGTTTACTCTACGATTTATGTCTCCATCAGTCGTTTGCACAATGTTACACTTTTCTCACTTGCAGATGTAGTTTGAAGCAGACGAATTCTGGAACAATGCCTCCGTGTTTTCAAAGTCGTCAGCCTCAAATGAATTATATGTATAGGAAAGGGTTAAAGATATGTAGTGAAAAGGATAAAAGGGACTGTAAAATAGTATAGGCAATATAAATAATAATTGTAGCGTTTTTCTAAATCGCAGATATGGTCTGTTAAAATAGGTCCTTGTTAAAATCTATTAATACTTTCCAATCTACAGACGCCCTATGATGCATCTGAATCAGACTACTTTTGAAATCATTGTGACAAAAGGAGACATACTGCTCATCACAAGCCAATGTTTAACCCTTTCCCACATATAGACGCTTAGTGACGCCTCTGAAGCAGACGACTTTTGAAAACATTGTGATAAAAGCCTTTGTTTTTAACCAGAGAACGGATGAACGTGTCTAAGCCAATAGCAGAAATAAACAAGCCATAACCTTGAATATCCATGCGCGTTCATGATTTGTCTTTCCATGTGTTGACCAGACCGTCCGCTGACAGTCGACCAGCCCTGTTTTCCAATGGGGATCGGACCTTGAGAATTGTTCTGCGAAACCCTAGAACGTTTCGGTGATTTGTAGGTAAAAAATGACTTAGTTTCGATGGAACGAAATTCGTTTTCGTGAATAACGGTAAACATTTTTCCATCGAATGCTTCCCCCGGAAAACGTTGTCTAGATGTTAGACATATACAGAACATACAAAACACCTATATAGTAGTCAGAGTTTGAATCATGAAACACATAAAGGGCCTTCAGAATGTCCACTTATACAATAATTCTGCAACAGACGCCATTAAAAACATAGAAAACCTATACAAATCAAAGTTTAATTATTGAATAAAGATGGAAAAGATTGTGCGTATTGTCTTCGTTTGCCAGAATGATCTAAAAGTCGTCTGTCGATGCGTCAACATGCGTCTACAGGTGGGAAAGGGTAAAAAGATAACGGTATGTTCATGCTTTAGTATCCCTTTCCCTCATACAACAATTTTGCAGCAGACGACTTTAAATATATTTTGCTAACAAATAGAAAATCTCTATACTTGAATGGATAACCTATGACTAAACGTGGAAAACATTGTGGCAAAAGGAGAAATTGCTCGTTTTGAGCAATTTCTTCTTTGTCACTATGTTTTCAAAAATCCGTCTGCTGCAGAGGCGTCAGAAAGCGTCTATATGAGGTAAAGGGATGACATAAAAGGATCCTGGTGATTTCAATCAGAAGAAACGATCCAGTGAATCACTGGGATGGTTGTGCTGAGGCCGTAAAGGGTATTGTTTTCAATAAGTGCATATAAGTATTTGATTGACTTAATAACGACCACGAAAGTCCATGGTCAGACGGCGAGATGGCGCATGCTGATACTGGCCTTCTCTAGTCGCATATTTCCAGGGGGGGGGGGGGGGGGGGGGGGGGGGGGGTTATGTAATTCCGCGAGAGTGCCCCTTCTACAATTGTTGACAACTCTTTAAAGCGAACACTCTTCCTACGACGCAGAAACACGCCCCTTCAGTCTCAGACATTTCATAGGTTCTGCGAGTTGTCTCGCTTATGCTGCTGTCAGCATCCTAATTGACATCGATATTTCCACTTCGGTTGCCAATCCTACCAGAGTTACTGATCTTACATACGCACGTTTAGACTGGAAACAGTCAATTCATATGAGACGTTCCACGAGAAAACCAAAATTTTGGACTTTGCGTAAAGTATCGACCCGGATCAGCCGCGCTGGCTAACCCGGACAAACACTTTTCGCCTTCTGTGTATTTTCTGTTTCAGGAATCATTACTCTATACCTCTATTTCCATGAGTCGGAATGTGTCGGCCCGTATTAGCCTGCGCGTCTGATCTGGGTCGATACATTACGCAGAGACCAGACTGTTGGTTTTCTCGTGGAACGGCTCACATTGAATGTCGTAGAGATACACTCATATACAATGTTATAGAATCATCAAACATCAATCTCTGTGAACCTGATATAGATTGACTGTTCGTCAATGGTGAATATGTCATTTAAAATAGTTCTATGTTGATTATAATCATGGAGGCATTTAAAATAATAAAGATGAATAATCTTTATAAAAGATATTTCCTTCTTCTTTTTTGTTTATCGTACCAGGCCCCTGGTTTCTATCAATCAAAGTAAACTTATTGAATATTTAAAGCAATAGGAGAATGTTTTCATCTGCTACAGATGCGTCAAAAAACGTCTGCAGGTTGGTAATAAACGACTGATTCCTATCTTTATAACTTACTTTCCCACATACAACAAATCTGCAGCAGACGACTTTGACAACATCTAGGCAAACGTATGGAAAACTTTGAAAAATGAAAGTTCGATTCTTGATTAAAGTTGAAAACAGTATCGCAAAAGGGGAAATTGCTCATTATGTTTTCAAAAATCGTCGTCTGCTGCATGCTGCAGATGCGTCAGAACGCGTCTATAAGTGGAAAAGATTTAATTTATGAACTCACATGTTGTTGACAACATATTGTTGTACTGTCTGACACTGAAACCTACGTACACTTATATTGATTCCCCACATGCTATAACCACGTACATAGACATTGAAATAACAAGTCAAACATTTTATATTTGTGTGCAAAATATCCTGTTACGCATTTTTGCCAAATAACAGGAATCAGTCAATAAAGTGAAGATTTTGTATCAGCAATTAGATGATTTACCCATTCCTTCTTTCCGAATTAATAATAAAATAAATCTCATTTGTATACGCATTTTATCGTATCTGCAGCAAGCGACTTTTGAAAACATTTTAAGAAAGGGAGAAATTGTTCACGTCAGAGTGTTTTCAACTCTATACATTTATCAAATTTTATTTTCAAGGTTTATTCTCCGATATCCTTTCAACGTCGTCTGATGGGCACGCGTTGTATAAGAGAAAAGGATGAACTCTTACGTTGGGAAGGATTATCTATTTTCTAAATTGTTCGATAAAGTTATTTTTCGTTTATCAGAATAAGTTTCTAGAGGCATACTGTGGTAACTTCAACAGACAGTGCCTAGGAAACAACTGTGATGACTCTTAATTCACGAGTCGTTCGTTCGAATGTCGACTATGCCAATGCTCATTGTGTGTGCTTGAAATTAGGTTTTAGACCGCTTTCACCAGGTTATCAGTTATATCGCTACGTTTTCTGAGTAAATTATCAGTCTTACAGTCACACATACTGAAAAATGGACAATTTTGGCCAGTGCGTTGTCGTTCGCTATTAAAGTGTGCGTCAGCATTTGTTACTCATTCATTCGTCGAGCGCGCTGGACCCGCTGTGCATTCGTTGGATTGTTTAACATGTGCGTTCTGCATACGATTAGTATGCGCCATGCCCAGCGCGCTAGCAACACGGCGGTAAACCACACTCAACTGTTATTTACCCCCAACATTGTGGACTCTGCGTAAAGTATCGACCCGGATCAGCCTAAGCATGACACACAGGCGCACCCGGATATAGACTTTTCGCCTCCAGTGGATTTTCTGTTTCAGGAATCACTACTCTATCTATCCTCCCTTAGACGGAATGTGTCGGCCGGATCAGTCTGCGCGGACAGCGCAGGCTGATCTGGTCGATACATTACGCAGATGTATCAGCAAATCTGCTCTAGACGACTTTGAAAACAACAAGGTAATAATGCTAAAATTTGTATTAATTAAAGTTTATTTATTTAATAAAGCTGAACACATCGTGGGAAAAGAAGAAATTACTCATGACGAAGAAAAGAAGAAATTACTCATGACGAGCAATTTTACCCTCGTTTTCAAAAGTCGTCTGCTGCAGAAACGTCTACATGTGGGAAAGGGAGCTACGCCCCTGATCAATTCCGTATAAAAGCGAGAAAGAATGGGTTTATGACTCACACCTGTTGCAGTTACCGAAAAAGCCCCTGTACTTAGTTAACCATTTCGCAATTACTTACTTCTAACAGAGACATATAAACATGTTTATATGTCTCTGCTTCTAACGAGAAGATACCACAACGCAGAATGTTATCCCTTTCCTTCATACCTCAAATCTGTAGCAGACGGATGGCAATCTAATCAAAAACGTTTGAAATGTCTTTCTAAACGTTAATGTATTATTATTGATGAAAATTAAATCCGTTATGGAAAAAGAGAGAAATTTCGCATTTTAAGCATTTTCTTCTTTCGACACGAGCCGAGCCCCGGTATTGACGCAGGCTGTCAATCCAGGGGTTGTGAGTTCGAATACCGGCTCGGCCAACTTTCTTTCCGAGGATTGACAAAAGTCAATGCGACATGCGTCATTCGTCTTCCACCAAATGGGCTAAGACTATTTGGAAAAGCAGCCAGTTGCTTGGGAAGAATGTTGTGTGGAGTACTGGTGTGAGAAAACCAAAAAATGCATGAGTAGGTGAACTGGCCGCCGTGATATAACTGAGAAATTGTTAAAAACGGCGTTAAACATCAATCAATCAATCAATCTTTCGACGCGATGTATTTAAAAGTAAAAGTCGTGTGGTGCATATGCATCAGGACGCGTCTGCATGTGGGATTGTGTTTAATGGGTCGTTATCCCCAGAAATAGGGGGTAATAAATCTGTACATGAAATGAAACAAGCGACTTTTGACGCATTTTCAGTATACTTCATTGGAAAACAGAATGGGATAATTTAGAAAAAATACCCGAATAAAGTAATATCCCACCTTACACTATGTTTTTGAATTATGTATTCAAAAATGTGCAGATGTTATATTTAAACAGACGACATTATCCAGGCTATTAGTCGTCCGGGGATATGAATACGTGTCGTAATGCTGTCGCCGCTTACCGCCATTCAAGTTAAGAAAATACGGATGAAAACGATTCGTGCGTACGTTCGTGCGGATTCGTTTACGTTTTCGCTTTTCGATATTGCAACAAGACACCTGTTTCGCCTGATGTCGCCTAACGAAACGGGCCCCAGGCAGTCCACTGGTATTTCCTATACTCTCGACACAGAGACGTTGATTTCTGTAATGGTTTCCGAAACATTTTAAGCGGAATACGTGTCTATACAATTTAAATGTTATCCTATTGCAGATCTGTGATATTTTATCTTCAAGTCGGAAATCACGCATAAAACTTGCACCGTATACGATGATTTACGCATAGTGAGTATATTTCACATGCACCGTCGATCTAATTTCTGCACAGCAAGTCAAATACGCTTTGATGAACAGATTTTATATAAATTACTCCTGCTTTACCCAATATTATCATATTTCGTGAGTCACAAACAAAACAGTTGTAACTCCATATTGCTACAAGTTAAAGTTACAACCGTGTTGCGTGAAGTCAAAGATTTACGTAATTTATGGCTACCAATCTATCTTATTTGTGGTAGAAAACGGTTACAGAGTTGGTGTGAACTCAGAAATGGGAGTTCGACTAAACCGCAACCATACCAATCCTACATGTCGCCGGTCGAGAGAGGAAAGGTCAGTCATTAGAGGAAAGTCGTCTTGCATTTAGCACTTATAACATACATGTATGCGTCTCTGCAGTACAAAACTTTTGAAAACAAAACTTGTTTTTCAGTAGTTTAACCTTCAATTATTGAGAATTTTTTAAATATTTGCCGAGATGTTTTAAAAGTCGTCTGCTACATATTTGCTGTGTGTTGGAAATGTGTTAACATGAAACGACTATTATGCAGGAGTTATGCAACTTCTAGTACTTTCACTATGCTAGACTACTAGACTATCGACGAACTTTGCAAAGATACAGCCAACTGAAGATGATAAGTTGGTTAGTTTATACAATGCGAATAAAAAATAGAAAAATCTCCATAATTGAATGGATAACCTATGACTAAAAGTGGAAAACATTGTGGCAAAAGAAACGTGCAATTTCTTCTTTTGTCACTATGTTTTCAAAAAATCTTGAAATCAAAGATTAGTGTCAACATATGAGCCGTTCCACGAGATAACCAGCATCATGGACTCTGCGTAATGTATCGACTCAGATCAGCCAGCGCAGTCCGCGTAGGCTAATCCGGGCCCTCACATTATGTCTCAGGGGGATAGAGGTATAGAGCAATGCTTCTTGAAACAGAAATTCCACAGGAGGCGAAACGTGTCTGTCCGGGTTAGCGTACGCGGCACGCCCAGGCAGATCTAGGTCGATACTTTACGCCGAGTCCATAATGTTGGTTTTCTCGTTGGACGACTCACATTCCGAGTGATGTTCGTCTGCTCATACATTGTTCATCAATGCTGTTTAACCCTTTCAGCGCCGAATTGTTTAAAGTAGACTCTTCCATGTTCAAACTCGGACGAAACTTTTTTCATGTTATAGGATTTTTGGAATATCTTTATAACTTACAGCCAAACAATACAGATTTCTGGTGAGACAGCTCGTTACGAGCTGCCTCACCTGAATCTGTATTGTTTGCAAAAAGCTGAATATTGCCTTTGGCGCTGAAAGAGTTAAACATTTCACAAATGCAGACGCATCTTCACTAGACGAATTTAAAAATTATTTGTTGGAAAAGTATAAACTGTTAATTATGAGTAACTCTCTTTTTCCACAATGATTTCAACTCTGTTCAATATTTTTACTTTATTAAAGAGATTTTTAAGTTTTTACGCTGACGTTTTTAAAGTTGTCTGCTGCATCAAAGTGAAACATTCTAACACATTGAATTTTGTTGTGTTTAGTAAATTGTGCTTACAGGTGATATTTCCCCGCATTCTTCGATATCAGCTCCCTGGGTCATCCACCAGTACGGGCGTGTTGGAAGATCCCGAAGTTTGGCCCCCGCTCTCACGTGATTCGAACACTGGACCTTTACATCGCGAGTGCAATGCTCTAACGCTGGGTCACTCTGTCGATGTAACCTGATAAACGGAATTTAATGTGTCTGATTGTAGTTCCGGTAACATACCCAGGAAGCGCCGTGATATAACTGAGTAGTTGTTAAAAGCGGCGTCAAACACAATACAAACAAGCCAACCTATCGGGTCGTGCTGCAGAATAACCAAACTGGCAACGAGTGCCTCTAAACTGTTAGTGCCACTGATTGACCAATCACGTGGATGATACAAACACCAATTCTTGTAAGCAAACATGTCAAGTTTGCCCATATGTCTATATGTCAACACGTAACTGACGTTTCGGTCTAGTTTCCTTCTTTCATCGTGAAGGTGTATACCCGTGGAGTTGAGTGAGTTAACATACGGGCGCTTTCTGACGCCTCTGCAGGCGACGACTTTTTAAAACATTGTGGCAAAAGGAGAAATTGCTCATAATGAGCAATTTCTCCTTTTGCCACAATATTTTTAATAGTTTTATATTCATTTATAGCATAAATCAATATTTTTGTCCATATGTTTTGAAAGTCGTCTGCTGCAGATTTATCTTATGTGGGAAAGGGGTTATAACCCTTGTCCTGCTATAGACAACTATAGTACAGGGTGAGGTTAATTAACCCCTTACGAAAAGGTAAAATCTACTTGAAGACAACATTTACGAACGATGTAGACAAAGATTGATGATGTACGTCCAACTTATTCTGCTCGTCAATGGTCGATACTTTTAACCCTTGTTGGATTTTCTTACGATTCCTTCCTTTTCCCATTTCTAAATCATGTGGTAAATTTCACAACTTAGATTATATTATTTTTATCTTTTATATCTGGGACTACTAATACATATTAGTAGTCAAAGTTTATATATGCAGATTAAAAACGTTAAATGCAATGAAATCTCACAACGTTCAATAATATAACAAGTTCAGTCATTTTGTGTTGGTGGTTTTATTTACTGATATAATCATATTTAACGACACCATATATCTACGTCAATTTCATGTATCTAACAACTATTCATTAATAATTTATGATCGATTATTTCCCTATTAATTTCTGATATGTTTGCTTGCTTGTTTTATTTCAGCTTGCTCGATTTGGCAAGAGAGCGTTTATTTTATTTCAGTTTGCGCAATTTGGCACGGGAGCGTAGCCAACATTCGACAAGATGTCAAAAACTGTAACAAGCCATTGGTGTTTCCCGCGTGTAAAATAGGTATCGTACTAACACACCGCTTACATGAGAATATATATAAGTGTTTGATGAGAGTGTACTTCTGTCTTCTTTGCCATGTATTTGATGGGCTATTGAGAAATATAAGTTGATTATATCCCGCATAACAATTAGTTCTAAGCATCTCTGCATGCCGGATGATTTACTGAATATCTAAAATAGTCTCATCCAGTTTTGCATGTGGAAGACTCCATAGCAAATGATTGGAAACTTGCTGCAGTTGCGTCACTGGCCTTTGCTCTATATTTTTCATTCATATTATGACTGCCAGTTCATCTTTCCAGGTATGCTCCTACCAGATATCTACACGGCGGTCTTTCCAAGCAACTGGTTGCTTTTCCACGTAGACTGTTAACCCGTTGGGCACGACCAGACAACTATCGTGGATGTCTTGATCATGTTTAACCCTTCCCACATACAGACGCTTTCTGACTCATCTACAGCAGACGACTTTTGAAAACATAATAGTTAAAGGATAAATTGCTAGTTTTCACGTTTTTGCCAATATTTTCATATGTCGTGTGGGGGGAAATGGTTAACCCTTTTAAGTGGTAACGTTCAGGACAGTATCAAAACTATTAACCCTTTCCCTCATACCACAATTCTGCAGCAGACGACTTTGAACGTATTTTGTCAAAACATAGAAAATCTCCATAATTGAATGGATAACCTTTGACAAAAAGTGGAAAACATTGTGGCAAAGGAGAAATTGCACGTTTTGTGCAATTTCTTCTTTTGTCACTATGTTTTTAAAAAAAGCTTTCTGCTGCAGAGGCGTCAGACAGCGTCTATATGAGAAAAAGAGTTAAGGGACCTTATATTGCCATAAGACTTGTCAAACACATCGACAAATATTTAACGAATGTAATTATTCCTTTCAATATTTTTGCAAAAAAAATGTGTCCAAAGTCGTCGGCTTTTGTTATTGAATCTTGCAATGTGTTAATCAATTGTTGCATAACATCCCACTACCGTAATAGATTCTGACACTGTATGATATCAGTCATGGTTAACCCTTTCCCACATACAACGAATCTGCAGTAGACGACTTTGAACATATTTTGTCAATAAATAGAAAATATCTTTAATTGAATGGATAAACCCTTATGACTAAAAGGGAAAAACATTGTGGCAACAGGAGAAATTGCTCGTTTTGAGCAATTTCTTCTTTTGTCACTATGTTTTCATAAAGCCGTCTGCTGCAGAGGCGTCAGAAAGTGTCTATATGAGGGAAAGGGTTAATGTATGATTGATTTACAATATGGTTTTGTTATATATCTAGGACTATCTATTCCCAATTCCCTGTATATTTACAATCGATAACTTCCATATTCACCTCTCATCAATTTACGTGTGTATTTTGTATCGGTTTGCGAAATTTGGCACGAGTGTGGCAACATTCCCCGGACGTATTTCCAAACCGAT
Source organism: Serripes groenlandicus (assembly GCA_031761405.1). NCBI lineage: Eukaryota > Metazoa > Mollusca > Bivalvia > Cardiida > Cardiidae > Serripes > Serripes groenlandicus. The sequence goes on along the minus strand of JASEVX010000001.1, from coordinate 114,318,114 downwards.
GTATCTTTATCCTGTAATTATGCATAGTTACGCTTGTTTGGAAAACATCTATCGACTTAACGCAGTGCCAACACTGACGTAAGTCTGTTTACAAACGCCTGACTTGTTTGTGAACAACAAACACTATATTTTCGATGCGCTAATATGATGATTGTACAACTGTAAGGGACGTTCCTGATTGAGTGCAAATTTGATGTCACTTTTCTAATGTCTAATATATTCATGCTGATTTAATAATTCAGTTTTATATAATGTTCTCTATCTCAATTTCGAGATATGAGCCGTCCCGTGAGAAAACCAACATTGTGGACTCTGCGTAAAGTATCGATCCAGATCAGCCTGCGCAGTCCGCGCAGACTAATCCGGGCGCTCCCTTTAGGCACTGAAAGCACGTGCCTACAATTTTTTTCTCAAAATGCCCCAAAATGCAGCTGCGACGATAGACATCTGCGTAATGTATCGACCAGATCAGCCTGCGCAGACTGATCTGGCCGACACATTTCGTCTTAGGGGGGATGGATGTATAGAGTAGTTATTCCTGAAACAGAAAATCCACAGGAGGCGAACAATGTCTATCCGGGTAAGCCTGCGCGGCATGCTTAGACTGATCCGGGGGGGGGGGGGGGGGGGGGTTAAGAGACAAGATTCCCTGGGGTATGGATAATTTCCACGTGCGATATTTGACTCCTAGGACGTTTACCTATATATAAGATCATTGCCCACAGGATATATAACCCTGCCCCTTAAGTGAAAAGTAGATAATTTCCCCCGTAATGTTACGTATTTAGCTTTATTTGATTATTTGGCATTCTATACAAAGTACTTGAAGCAATTATGCAGAATAATATATGTTACGTGTTGACACAATAAGAAAGGCTTTTAATCAATAAGAAAAGGGGAGTTATCCTTTATACAAGATTACCCTGTGTTTATAGGTCAATCAACGAATTTATTAAGTTGCTCTTACATGCTTAGAGAAAAATTATCCTAAGGGGTTAACAAAAATGTATTTAGAAACTTGGAAAAACATTACATATACTGTATTATTAAACATGGTTTAAAACTGTTTCGGAAAAGGAGAAGTTGCACGGTTTGAGGAATGTCTCTTTTTTTACAAAACACGTTTACAAAAGTCGTCTGTTAACCCTACCTCACATACAACAGATCAGCAGACGACTTTGGAAACATTTGGGCAAAATTATAGACAAACTCTATAAATAAATGAATAACTATTGAATCCAGTTGAAATAATTGTGGCAAATGGAGAAATTGCTCATTATGAGCAATTTCTCCCTTTGTCACAATGATTTCAAAAGTCGTCTGCTGCAGAGGCGTCAGAAAGCGCTTGTATGTGGGTTAACTGATTATATCTGAAATTCTGATTTACTAATTCTATCTACCCTTCTATTTTAACTTACCATTTAAACATGGCAACTTATTTATCATTAATGACATGACATCTCGAAAGGTTGAAATGTTTGGTCAATTTAAGACCTGTTAGATGTGTGTTATTTTAGGAAGTCGACGTTATGGCTATAACATGTCATATATTGATACTTACGCAATATATCATCTTTTTCGCACATACAACAAATCTGCAGCAGACGACTTTAAAAATACTTAGACAATAATATAAGTAAGTAAGTAAGTAAATATTTTATTAAAGTGACATGTGTACATGTAACATGGTATACAATTATAGAAATTTAAACAAAACACCCGGCCCAATGGACCTATAAGTCACCTATACAAAAGTAAGTAATATAATTTTCACGTGAAATTAATCTGGTATTACTAACATCATCAATAAATAAATAATAAATGTCAAACATTTGCATAATATTATATGGATTGGAATGAGACTAGTTATATAATGCATTTCTTCTTCTCATATAAGATTTAACAATGTATTCAGCTACTTTTCTTGGACATATAACAGAACAAAACAGATTATCTAGAAAAAATATCAGTTATATCACGGAGCCCACTTCATATAACCATATAAGCCGTTCCACGTGAAAACCAACATTATAGCCTCTGTGTAATATATTGAACCAGATCAGCCTTCGCAGTCCGTGCAGGCTAATCCGGGCCGACACATTCCGTCTCTGGGAGATAGAGGAATAGAGTAATGATTCCTGAAACAGATAAACCCACATGAGGCGAAAAGAGTTTGTCCGGGTTAGCCTGCGGGGCATGTCGAGTCCACAATGTTGGTTTTCTCGTGGGATGGCTCATATGATTCGTGGTTCCCTTGTACCTTTACTCAACACAACATTTTATTCACAGGAAACGGGATACAATCCCGAACAGAATTTCATTGAACTGTTAGAAGTCACAACGGCATGTGTCAATATGTTTTAATATTGCAAAGTTAGCTTATTTTCCTAAATTAACATATTCACAACATCGAATTTCGAAACAGTAAAAGTAAGGTAATAAATATTGATCGAATATGATATTTGCGAAAACCACTGGAAAACATATTTTCGAGAAATGGAGAAAAGCTGTAATGTTATCCCGGCAATCTCTTGGCTTCCACACATCACAATGTATGTCAAAGCCTTTGAAATGACCCGATCGGGAATCGGACCCTTTTCTGCCTCGTTCGAAGCGCCCGTTCTAACCACGCATCCTATGTTGTTTGGTAGATAGGCACACGGGGGAAGACTTAGAACAGAAGAAATGAGCGGAGAAAACCAACCATGAGGCTTTTGCGAATTCATGGACTTCTGTTAACCCTTTCTTAAATACAAAAAAATCTGCAGCAGACGACTTTGATCATATTTTTGGCAATTCTTATTAATTGAATGGATAACCAATGAATACAAGTGGAAAACATTGTGGCAAAAGGAGAAATTGCTCATCATGAGCAATTTCTTCTTTTGCCACAATGTTTTCAAAAGTAGTCTGCTTCAGATGCGTCAGAAAGCGTCTGTACGAGGGAAAGGGTTAAGCAGTAGACATCTGTATCCTGAACACACATGCGCAGTCAAGTCTGTTTCTACACTTGTTTTAAGTACGCTAATGTGGTTTCCCTGGAGCACCGCCTAAATAAATTTAAAAAGGTAGATCGGAAAACACATGCGAAACTTAATGTAGCGTTCGACCTTTTTCAATAGTAGAGACGGTGTATACCCCGATAGCGTTTAGAATTAAGACCAACTAAAAAAGGGTTCTCAACATTGTCCCCTGCTGCAGGCGATATTCGAAGCAGACGACTTTGGGTGGACAATATATTATATACTGGAAAAGGAGGAATTGATCGTAACGAAGAATGTTTTCCATTTTATTGCAGATATTTGGACTATGTATACAAATCGGACCACCAGATGCAAATGATTTGAAATGGTGTTTGCCCCCACGTGGATTTAAAGCAGGCGACGTATAAAGTGCATTACAGACGAGGGCCATAAATATGTGTCCGCTTTTTGTTTCACGTAGAGCGTTGCGTGGGGTTTAATATTTGGTATATATGCCTCAATGTCTTCCATATTTGTTTGAAAATGGCGAAGGTTCAAATGTTTGTTTTAGCACTTTCTCACATATATCTTTTCTGCATCAAACGCCATCGGAATTATTATAAGTTAAAAACATGCTGGCTAAAGGAAAAATTTCTCATCGTCACAATTTATGCTTTTGTCACTCTGTTTTCAAAACGTGTCTGTTGCAGGTACATGCACAAGAGCTTCTGCAAGTGGGAAAGGGAGAAACTTTGTAAAATGGAGTCTTTTTCTTATGCAGCAGCAGCCCTTAATTCACCGGTGACTGCACCTTTTAATGCAATAACCAGGTGCGACCTAATTAATCCTTTCCCCCTTGCAGACATATATTCATTCATACATCTGCAGCAGACGACTTTTAAAAGCAGTTTAGCAAAAGGAGATATTGCTCGAAATGAGCAATTTCTACTATTGTCAGAATGTTTTTAATAATTATTCGTTTTATTTCATCATTTTGCTAAGATGTTTTTAACCCTTTCCCACCTGAAGACGCAATAGCAGCAGACAACTTTTGAGCAATTTCTCCATTGGCCACAATGTTTTCAACTTAATTTAACAATTAAGCTATCTTTTATGGAGATCATTCATGTTTTTGTCACTATGTTTTTAAAGTCGTCTGCTGCATATTTGCTGTATGTGGGAAAGGGTTAAAGTGTGTTGTAAAGGGGAAAGGGTTAATGGACCTGTAATGTTGATTCACTTAATTACTGCTTATTATAAAGCGTACACGAACATTCCGATTTCGTGTCGAATTTCAGGCAATGAAAGGGGATCGTATGTAACGGTCTGACAGGTTATCAAATTTGCTATATGACTACAGAGGTACCCTTTATTATAACCACTTGTTAACGAAATAGACGCGAATTGTAAAAGCAGTGCAGGCGACAATTGTATTTGTTTATGTCAGATTTGTTGTACTTTTAAGATTTTATATTTTTTTGCAATTATTATGTGAGGGTGTTTATATATATATATATATATATACATGCTTATTTATTCAAAAATAGATATGCGAACATGAAAAGGAGATATTGATCGTAACGAAAAAGACCTCAAAAACATGCGTTCTATATTATATAATGTATGTGTGTCGCGTTTAGCGGGATAAGTCTTAACCCATACCCTCATATAGACGCTTTCTGACGCCTCTACAGCAGACGGCTATTTAACAACATAGTGACAAAAGAAAATTTCTCCTTTTTCCACAATGTTTTCCACTTTTAGTCATAGGTTATCCATTCAAATTATAGAGATTTTCTAGTGTTTTGACACAAAATATGTTCAATAGTCGTCTGCATGCGCGGAATTGTCGTATGAGGGAAAGGGTTAAACGACAAGTTGTATCGAATAAAGAGACCATAATCTTCACTGCACAGAGAAACCGGGTTAATTAATCGCATATATATTCTCGGTTTCAAAGCTCTAAGGTCCGATTTTGAGCATTTCTAACTGAAGCTAAGAATGGGTTATATCTAAGGATAAGGTGTACGTTTTTCTACTGTGTATATATGAGCCGTGCATATGACACAACTCCCGTACGGCAGTTGCAGACCAAACTCATCTTTTTAAAAAACAGTCAGGCGGCATTTGCAGACCCCATATCAATATTACGGTATACGCACAATTTGTCCTCGACCCCAACGTACGACAAGTTTGCAGACGTCTATTTTTTTTACCGTATGGTTTTTTGACAGTTTGTCGCACAAATAAAAAGACACCTATAAATGAAAGTGTAATTATTTGATAGAGTTGAAACATTATGACTAAAGGAGAAATTGCTCCTCACCAATCAAGTATCTCCTATTAATTAATGTTTTAAAATGTCGTCTCTAGCAGATTCATCAAAATACGTCAACACGTGGGAAAGTGTTATATAAGCCATCGTTTCAGTAGGGCTTCGATTGTTAGTTGTCAAGAAAGCATATGGCTCATTACACCAAGCCCAGCCCCGGTAGCGACACGGGTTGTCAATCAAGGGGTCGTGAGTTCGAAGCTCAGCTCGACTTACAATCTTTACGACGCTGGGGCAAAAGTTCATGTGACAAGCGTCATTCGCCTTCCACCAATGGGCTAGCAGTGTAGATGGGAAAACAGCCAGTTACTTGGAAAATACTGTTGTGTGTGTGGAGATCTCTGGCTTTAAAATGCCAGTGAACTTATATCCACAAAGATTATTTGTCATACATACATTCATGAGCTATTGTAAACAAATTATTGGGGTAAGATACTTTTAGGTACGCTGGCCAAAATAGATCTGTGTTCGTCAATATTGTTCGCCCCGTGTTGCTTTCCTCGAAGACGACGTATATGTATTTGCATGCATATATACAATGTTGTTCGCAGCTTGTTGTTTAAAAATGTATGCAAGGACCTCACGGACACCTTTTAACCCTTTCACAACATACAGAAACTCTGCAGCGCTCGACCTTTCAAGCATAACGGATATCAAACATCCAGTATTGTTGTTCTAGCATTAGATAATCAACAAAAATTCCGGATGGATATTTGACAGAGCTATCATAATTCGCAATTAAGATTCTCGAGTTACGATCCTGTTTATAAAACGGTATTTAAACAATTAAACAAATGGAAAGTTCGGAAATTTCGTCCAGTCGTAAGATCCGACTTAATTTGTGAAACGGCCCCCCCCCCCCCCCCCCCCCACCCCCAAGTGCCTGTTAAAAGCGTTGCAAAAACGTGACCGCTAACATAAGTACATGTAGTTAGATACATGTTATAATATGAGAAAATCAACAGTATGGACTCTGCGTAATGTATCGACCCAGATCAGCCTGCGCAGTCCGTGCATGCTAATCCGGGCCGACACATTCCGTCTCAGGGGCATAGAGGTATATATTAACGAGTCCTGAAACAGAAAAGCCATGTGTAGGAAGCGAAAAGTGTCTGTCCGGGTTAGCCTGCGCTGTATGCTTAGGCTGATCCGGGTTGATACTTTACGCAGTGTCCACAATGTTATTTTCTCGTTGAACGGCTCATTGGAAGCCGCCAGTAGGCGTTTTCCTGTAGGAATGCTTTGAGATTTAGTCAAACATTCGTCTTGTATATATTCTAATACTGTTTTCCTTTCTGTCCGTAATTTCAAATGTCAACTAGTTTTATCTGGTCAAAAGGGGTCTGAAAATGAGCATGAGGCGCGTCTAGCGACTTGGTGGGGCTTCTTATGGTATCTCCGTGTTACCATACGATAAAGGAGCGTAAGAGAATAACTCGAGAGGCTACAATTCTAGGGCTTACTTATATGACTTTTCTTAACCCATTACTTCACATAGACGGCTTTTGAAAGAATCGCAATAAAAGGTGAAATTGCTCGTTTTGAGCAATTTCACCTTTTATTGCAATTTTTTCAACTCTTTATCACTATAATTCTTTCAGTTTTCTAGATTGTTGAAATTGTTCGTCTGATGATTGTTGAAATTGTTCGTCTGATGATTATTGAAATTGTTCGTCTGATGATTGTAAAGCAGACGACCTATGAAAAGCCATGTGAAGTAATGGGTTAATGTATAAATACAATGAATTGTGAGACTGTACTCACATGCTTTCATCGTGCGGATATGCCCACACTCGCAAGGCGCGGCTCTACAATTGTTGGGGTGAGGTTAAGGCCCACAACATACACGGTCAAAAAACTAACCTTGACAGGGCGGGAGGAGGGGTTTTCACGTCTTGAAAGGACTTGGGATCGCCTTGGGTTACACACACATGTAGGGGATTCAATGATAAGGGGTCACTCAGAGTTTAGCCCCTATTTTTCACAAAAAGTTAACATTATAATTTTAGATTAAACCTCATTCACTGTAATTGTTTGTTAACACAGCCGGCGTTTGGTATTTAACCCTTTCCCGCATACAACACATCTGTAGCAGACGAATATTGAAACATCTTGGCAGAAACAATTAATAAACTCTGTAAATGAAAGTTTAATGGTTGAATAGAGTTGAAAACATTGTCGAAAGGGGAGAAATTACTCGTTAAGAACAATTACTGATTTTATCTTATTTTAAATGTGTCTGCTGCAAAGGCTTCAGAAAACATTTTTATGTGGGAAAAGGTGAAGGGGTATTCCATTCAAACTCGAACTTTAACGCTGACTCGACCATTATTCAACCTTTTCCACTTGAAGACACATACTGGCGCAGTTGGAGCAAACGACTTTTACTAATTTGTTTTCAACTGTATTCAGTTATAATATTTTTCGTTCTTTGACATTCCTGACGTTTTAAAGTCATCTCCTGAACTAAAAATCCTCGAAACAGGAAGAGAGAACAAAGTAAGAATGTTTGAATAAAGAAACATCGCTCAGTCGACCGAAAGGTGCCCTTTCCAAATATATAAACGTTGTATATCAACATACACATTATTTTGTGTTCATTACGTGATGTGATGCTTGTCACTCTAGCTAGAGATCCCTTTCATGCATTCAATGTCGTTGTTTTACAATGGCATACATGTAAATAGGAATATATAAACCACGTGTGAAGAGGGGTCAATAAACTACCTTATTTTTCCCGCGCTTTTATTTTTGACACATGGAAATACATTTGTAAACAATGTTTAACCCTTTCTTTCCCTGATACAACAATTCTGCATCAGACGACTTTGAACATATTTTGTCAAAAAATAGAACATTTCTATAATTGAATGACCTATGACTAAAAGTGGACATTGTGGCAAAAGGAGAAATTGCTCGTTTTGAGCAATTTCTTCTTTTGTCACTATGTTTTTAAAAATTCGTCTGCTGCAGAGGCGTCATCAGAAAGCGTCTATATGAGGAAAAGGGTTAAGTGCGTTCAGAAATATTCCTTTGGTATTTTCCTGCGCAAATCGATCGGTAACCTACGGAATTGTCATATTCACGACGATTATTTGTCAAACATACATGCAAGAGCTATTGTGAAAACGCTTTGAGCATAGACACGAGAATACCCTGCCATTATCAATATATGTCCAGGGGCGTGGCTCCCTTTAGGCACTGTAGGCACGTGCCTACACATTTTTTCTCAAAATGCAGCTGCGGCGATACACATCTGCGTAATGTATCGACCAGATCAGCCTGCGCTGTCCGCGCAGACTGATCCGGCCGACATATTCCGTCTAAGGGGGGATAGATAGAGTAGTGATTCCTGAAACGGAAAATCCACAGGAGGCGAAAAGTGTGTATCCGGGTACGCCTCTGTGGCATGTTTAGGCTGATACGGGTCGATACTTTACGCAGAGTCCACAATGATGATTTTCTCAGGAGACGGCCTACACATTGATTATAGCAAAGCAACGCCCCTGATGTCAGCAGTACCTTCGTGATTGTTTTAACAGATCATCGAAAAATAATCGACAGACACTTTTGATTGTAGGTTTTTGTTTGTGTTTGTTGGAGTTATATCACGGCGACAGTTCACTTATTCATGATCCCTGGATAAACAAACAAGTACTATTCTGGGAAATGTGCCGTGCCCAAGAGCATTCCACCATGAACACAGCGCCGCGACTGGGGATCGAACCCGGGACGCCAGGATTAAATTCCTCTTTGCTGACCACAGATGATGTTTGAAAACATTGTTGCAATATGAGAAAGTGATCGAAATGAGCAATTAATCCTCTTGCCACAATGTTTTAACTCTTCTCGATAATTATACATTCATTTATGAAGATTTTCCATATATTTTTCAGTATATTTTATCATTGAGACGATTCTTTTGAGTACCCACAACATAGGGTTAGCGGATACAATAAGGATTCTAGAACAAGCATAACGCTTATATAGACCTCTGAATGATTATGTCATTCGTAACTGTATCCGAGTGCAGTGGTCCAAATGATGTATTAACATGTCCACTGTGAGTTGATTTTCACATACCTTTGTATATATGTTTACAGTACTTGTATAAGTTATGAGCTTTTGATTAACTTCTGTGTTCAACATCCTTAACTTCTCCCGCTCCTTTTTCAACAGGTGACATACATGTTAGAAGAGATGCCACGTGTTCGCAAACCGCACGCTAATAATAATCACCGGCTTACATACACATGGGTCTCATGTTTTGATATACATTTTGACGAGTTTATATTTGAATTTATATGAAACAATTTCTTCTTTTTGTCTGTCTACTAAATTATGTTTATCTAGTAAAACGTAATAAAATGAAAATCAATTCAAAGGCTATTATCCCTTTTTACTTGCAGAAGTATTTTGACGAGTCTACAGCAGACTTTTTCAAAACATCGCGTCAAAAGGTGAAGAGTTTCTCCTTTGCCACAATGTTTCAAACTGTAGTTAATAATTAAATTCGCATTGATGGAGATTTTTTTCTAATAATGTTTCCTATATGTTTTCAAAGTCATCTGCTGCTGATTTGTTGTAAGTAGGAAAGGGTTAAAGACGATTCGATAATGTCATTCTCCATTCTCCACCCCTAATCGAATCGTTTGTACCATATGAGCCATTCCACGAGAAAACCAACATTATGGACTTTGCGTAATGTATCGACCCAGATCAACCTGCACAGTCCATGCAGGCTAATCCGGGCCGACACATTCCGTTTAAGGGGGTTAGAGGTATAGAGTAATGATTCCTGAAACAGAAAATCCACACGGGCGAAAAGTGTCTGTCCTGGTTCGCCTGTGTGGTATGCTTAGTCTGATCCGTATCGATACTTTACGCAGAGTCCAAAATGCAGCTGCGGCGATAGACATCTGCGTAATGTATCGACCAGATCAGCCTGCGCTGTCCGCGCAGACTGATCCGGCCGACACATTCCGTCTTAGGGGGATAGAGTAGCTATTCCTGAAACAGAAAATCCACAGGAGGCGAAAAGTGTATATCCGGGTGGGCCTGTGCGGCATGCTTAGGCTGATCCGGGTCGATAGTTTACGCACAGTCCACACTGTTGGTTTCTCGCGGAACGGCTCATATGTCTCTCGATACATTCCGTCTGAGGGGATACAGGTATAAGGCAATGGTTCATACAGAAAATCCACAGGAGGCGAAAGGCGTCTGTCCGCGTTAGCATGGGCGGCATACTTAGGCTGATCCGGGTCGATACTTTAAGCAGATTTCACAATGTTGGTTTCTCGCTGAACGGCTCATATATATATATATGAACACGTATTCGTCTCACTGGTTCTTTCTTTCGTTGTCCCGTCTCTTGCTTCTTTAACCCACCGAAATCTACAAAACATTCTGTAGCAGACACTTTCTTTATATTCATTTATATCGCACAGTCTCACCCGAAGTCTTCACCCTCGGTTTTCATATAATGTAGTCCTAGATTCATTCGTCTTTTAACAAAACAGCAGATGTGTAGCCCCATTAAGTGTATTCTAATTTACCTTTATTCCTATACCGTTACGAGTCAATAAGACCCCAAATCGCCAGACGCGGCTCATAGTTATTTTGAATAGAGTTAATAGAATTGTGGGAAAAACTGACAAATTGCTCATTACTATTTAAAATCAAACAGATGTAGTGTTGCCAGTCTAACCTCTTAGTAACTATGCATTCGTGTATTTGAATGCCAATCACGAAGGTTTATCAGCATCATTCAACTATGCAATCGTCCGCGAAATTGACTAGTCCCACTAACCTTGGTCAGTTGAAGTCAAGCAAAGGGGTCAAATGGAAAGTTTAGCCCCACTACAGATTTGCTGTCTGAGGAAAGGGTTAACACGTTACTGTATTTTTATATAATATACTTTATTACAAAAGATAATAATAAATAAGTAATTTACAATTAAGAATATGCAGGCTAATCTTAGAATACGTTGTTCGTAAATATTATTTAGGGTCGTATGTGACTAGATAAGCCAATAGTTTCAAGTCGTGTTATAAGCAGAGGCATGGATAGTCCATTACTTGGCATAGTGGTGTAAGAGTATGTCTAACATGTAATATGAAGAAAGAGATTGTTAAACCAAAAATAATTAAAGTGCTGGTCATCTTTTTGTAAATGACACATTACAACATTTCAAATTACTTTCTTATTTATCATCGGTGTTTTCAAGGCAGAATATAACTGCAGGCCAATATATTTCGGTCAAGGGTTACCATGCATAGAACGAATGTGCGAACGGGCATGGGGGTCGTAAAAACTGTCCATTAACTCGTAGCCGTGTAGTGTTTTCTGATTTAAGACGGTCAGATGGTCAGTTTCCCTCATCCGTTCTCACTGTGTATAGGTACGGGTGTGTACACACTGCCGTGCGATTAAATCACACGTGTGATGTTGTACAGTGGCGATCTGTCACTTGATGCTCAAATTCGAGATTGCGAAGTCTGTAATATTTATCTTTTTCAACAAGCTGTGATAGTAAACTTGCAACCTGGTATTGTAACTTATTGTTTATCTTACACGAAGTATCTAAAGAGCGTGTAAGTGCGATATTAAGCCTTTATAATTTAAGTTTTAACTGTTTGTAAATGGCGAAAGGCATGTTTTTATGCCGATTGCTAACACATTTGAGTTGAGTTGAGTTATAATGTGGTCCAAGGTCTTTGCAGCATGCAACCATGTGAACGGTTGTTACTCAAAACACATCTAGTTTAGTGATTTATTTTCAAACATGTAACTGTTAATTCGCGGTATGTGTTTTATTGGATGTGTATGTCTTTTTCAACATTATTCGTATAATATCACGGCGACAATGCACTTACTCATGATTCCTGGGGTAAAAAATAGTTCTAGGCTAAGTAATGTGCCTTGCCAAAGGGCACTCCACCATGGCCGCTGCGACTTGGGATCGAACTCGATTCCAAATCCCCGTCGCTAACCACTTTGCTTAACATTTAACACTTTGCCTCTGTGGATTCCCGTGTGTTTCACTGAAACAGGTCCATTTATCTTTTATTTATTCTAATATGTGATTCGAGCAGCGGTTAAAATGTCAAAATCCTGGCTTGTTAACAAATTACCAATATTACAGACAATTTTAAAATATATTCCATAACCGAATACTCCATTATTGTAACTTTAAGGTAGATTATTAAGATCTGTATCTGACTTAAAGCACGAGAAAAAGTTAGACATATCAATGAAATAGAAGCACGGAAGACACTTTTGTTGCAACCCCTATACAAACTGATGATGGAAGCAGACGTGTTGTTCACCGTGACATTGTACTCATGTACTCAAGGGTGATTTGTTTATCATTCGAACCGTTTTGGAGACAATTTTAGTCGCTAGTTATCATTAGTATTGATATTGTTATTATTCTAAAGATCATAATAAATTCACAGATGCATAAACACACATTTAATTGCAGTCTTACACGCTCGACGCTTCTAGTGGTGACCACTTACGTAATAGCACTTACCTCCCCCACGATTGATTTACTGGGACATCTTAGAACATACATTTTATCTATAGTTTATAAACAAGTTATAAGTAAGTGGACTGTTTATCCCATTCGGCAAATATGTGTCACATTTTAAATAAGTCTCGAGCTATCAGCGTGTTATGAATATCAAGAACAAACGCTGATTAGCCCAGATACGGCAATGCCAAATATTCCCAATACTCAGTAAAGGCAGTTTAATGTATTTTTTTTTTTTAAAGACGTGTTGCTCGACCCGAGTATGGGTGACTATCTCGTTTCACCATATGTATATATAAAGTGAAACTTTTAAAACTATTTTTTTCCGTAAACTGCGCCTCTGCTGATAGGGATGTTTGGCAAAAACAATGAAACTGAAAAGAAATGAACGTATACAACTAGGGATCAATTAAGGAAACTGAGAAAGTGCTCACAAAGAACAATTTATCCTTTTGGTTTCGGTTTTCATTCTTTATCTTCTGCACAATTTGTTTTTATAACGGTCAATTCGTAGCGGTAGGTATGGCTCTGCAGTTATCTAACTGTAAGTGTTCATTTTTTTAGTAGAACTGTTAATTAAACACACGAAGATGAAATAAGGTCGTGCTGTTTTTAACTTTTTATTTAAACGTCAGAGACACCAGGGGGTGCAGTGTCCATAGTAAATACCATGGGGAAAGCAATCCCTTATTGACATCTATTTTAGATCTATTTGAAAATACCTGTTGTTTGATACCTAACCCTTTCCGACATACAACAAATACGCAGAGGCGTCAGAAAGCGTATCGAGGGCTTGGCGTGAAACGGTGGTAACTAAAAACCTATTTTGAAAACCCTGGTTTAGGGGCAATTTTGACCCCTTTGTAAACAATGTAAATTTGCATTGTTTACCAAGAAAAATGATTCAACGCTTTTAAAAACTTTATGGCGAGGTGATTAACCTTGGTAAAAAAACCAATTTTAGTAACAACCGTTTCACGCCAAGCCCTCAGTATGTACGTGTGAGGGTTAAGAACATGTAGCTCCACTGGCTGTAAACTAGCCACACGTATGTGTTGGCATATTCTGTACTGTTGCGTGTGCGCATCTGTTAATTAACTGGTGTAGAGACCTAAATAAACATGTCTCTGCCTGGTGTAATCAAATGACTAAGTCAAACTTAAATAACATGTACTTATACAATATGGCAGATAAATAATAACGTCGGATAGAATTAACTGCCGAGTTGGGCTTCGAACTCACGACCTGTCGAATGACACGTACGTACCTGTGCTATTCAACCTAAAGAACACGAGACCCTACTCATTTCTTAATAACATCCTGACGAGTTTTTGTGTATCCACAATAGTCCGAATTTACAAATAGATGGTATACCAAATGGAGTTGGTGCACAACACTAATAGGTCAGGGAACAACGCAATGCTTTACAACGTCATCGCGAACAGAATAACCTTCACAATATATATCTTCATAGATTTATTAATACATTTACTTTCATTTTTGAACTTGACGATAATATTTAAATTAATGATTAGATAAGCATCTTCTCGATGTTCTCTGTAGAAAATGTTGAACAAATATTCAATGTAAAAGCTATAGTGGTCAGTCTGTGTCCGGTGTCATAATCTCAACACCGGTTTTTGTTATGATTTAGGTCTGTTTTGGTTTATAAATGTGGTACTGTTGTTTCATTTTAGGTAAACATTTCCAGGACCACAATCGGAGTTACGGAAAATGATTTTTCCCTTTTGTGTGTTATCCTTTGTATTAATGTGCATAAATGGTTCGTAAACTTTTTTTGAGTATATACCTGCACATTTATCGGCGCAAAACATACCTATGGTCATGCGCAGTTCAAACACGACGGATTAAAATTCCTTACGGGTCTCTACGGCAGATTACTAGTTAAAATACAGTGGGTAAAGGAGATGTGTGCCCTTTGACCGCTATATTATCAACTCTTTCACAAACATGGTACTTCACAAACTTAGCTTTCAGTCAATCTCCGTAAAACTAGAACTTAATTCGCTGCAGTAGCAAAACGCTCGTATATATACGTACATAGATTTTGTCTGATTTCACCGAGATTGACTTGCACTGGAATATTTCTTGGTTTATTGATCCAGGGGTCATGGGTACGAACACCGGATAGGTTAGTTATTCGTTTGTTTGTATGCGCAATGTGTTTTACGTCGTTTTCAAAGCATCATACCACAGCATTTCCTGGGTTAATGACCAGTACTGATGGTACTTTCATCCTGACACCAGTACCAGAGGACTAGATAATTGAAGGAGGAGTAAGGAAGGACGACTTTTCCCATGATATCTCTGTTAGCACTCATTTAAACCTATGTTGTGGTACTAGAGCATGAAAAACGCTCATTGTGTAGAATACTGATGCGAAGGACCATCAATGAAACGCATGGGTAAGTGGACTGACCCATCGTAATACAACTGAATTCGTGTTTAAAAACGGCGTTTAAGTTCAAGTAATCAATATTTTATAATACCCATGTTTTCTATATTTCGGTAGACCTCTAAACGTCCCTGGGTTAAGCAATCTGACTTATTATGGACAACACCTTATCTCTAATAGCAATATAAACATGTGACACTTATATTGTTAGATCCCATAGATTAGATTTGATCTTAACCTGTATGTAAACTGATAATATACGTAATTTACTATGCATTGTATATACATGTAAATAAATTAGACAAACATCAATCCGACTTGGACGACTGGTTTGCGTGTGGGGGTGAGACCAGGCGTCTCGAGTTCAATCTCTGCTATTGGTGGCCATGACTGAGTGCCCTATAGCAAGACACATTTCTGTAGAAGTAAAGTGATTTATTCGAAATTGACTCTCGTTTTGGAATCTTGTATCTGACCACAGTCAATACTCGAGTGAATCTGTACAGTTGCACAGTTTCGGCAGAGTCGTCAAGCAAAAATAACCACACTGTGGACTCTGCGTAAAGTATCGACCCGGATCTAAGCTTGCTGTGCAGGCTAACCCGGACAGACAATTTTTCGCCTCCTGTGGATTTACTGTTTCAGGAATCTTTACTCTATCCCCATGAGATGGAATGTGTCGGCCCGGATTAGCCTGATCTGGGTCGATACATTACGCAGAGTCTATGATGGTGGTTTTCTACTGGAACGGCTCATATAGAAGCCTCTGAATAAATATAAGATATAATTGTAGTACACCTGTACCCCGAGTGATATTGAAATTAATCGGAATACTTCGGTTATGAATGCTTGATGATGATGATGGATGACGGGAATTACCCGAGGAGTTCCGATTGTTATTGTAATAGCCATTTTTGAGATCACGATACGGAAGAGTCTAAAAACGTACATGTGCAGAATGTCAAAACCCATATGGTCCATTTCTGTCATAGTAGTCAAAACTCACGGTTAACAAAACGGGGTAGTAAAAAAAAACAAATGATAGAAAATGCAGGGTAGTCAAAATATTTGTAGGGGATAATGTCCGCTTTCAGCAATTCGGTGAAGGATAAATACAAAGTCAAAATCAGCAATTTCTTTCATTTTCAGATGATATTTTACGAAGAAGAAGGATTTTATTTACGAATATTAACAACAGTTTTTAGTTTCATATGATTGAACCATTAGTCATTTTTCTGTTTTCAAATGATTTAATGCAATATTAAACTAATTAAAATAGTCTGAGAAAAGAAGATTTGAAAAAGAACTGAAAATGAGCAATTACTTCATTTTCCCACGTTATTATGTGTGTCTAACAGTCTTGTCGTTTTCAAAGCGGACGGGCACTAACTGTTATAATAGGTCAATGGTAAACAATTGGCTGGAATAAAGGGCGAATTATTATCGCGTGTTTGTAACACTGTCGCAACAACACGTCAAAATACATTAAGCTGTAGAAACATTAGCTAAATAAATTTGTCAGTTTTGAGAATGGATTGGGGCTGGCTTTTTGAAACCCAATAGCGAAATAAGTTGTCAATCGTCAAAAGTTATCGACCATCGGTGCAATATTACATAATATTACCCGGTTTTAGCTCGAAAAGTGGTCACACATCCTCTCATTCGAAGCGCCACTGTTTAATTGACGTCTTATTATCAGAGTGCCTGCGGCAGTCTCCAACCCTCAACCCCCTTTAACTACAATTGAAGTGTCTTTTGAATTTGATGACATCAAGATTATAAAAAATACTTTGAACATTCAGAGACATATAAATACATTTAACCCTTTCCCAACTGTAGACGCATGTTGACGCACCTTCAGCAGACAACTTTTGAAAACATTGTGACAAAAGAAGAAATTGCTAAAAACGAGCAATTTCTCCTTTTTCCACAAAGTTTCAACTTTTTTCAGTAATAATACCTACAGTAATGGAGATTTTCCATATTTTTGAGCAGACATTTTTTAAGTCGTCTGCTACAGATTTGTTGTATGCGGGAAAGGGTTAAATAAATGTATTGATATGTCTCTGAAACATATGATTCGTGCAGAAAGTAAGTCCTATTACTGTGTGATGATTTTAATGAGATTGGAGAAAAGAGTTGAAAACATTATGACAACTTCAGAAATATTTCATTCATGAAGATCAATTCCTCCTTTCGCCGCAATGTTTATAAAAGTCACCGGTTTCCAATGCGTCATAGTGCGTCTGCATTTGGGAAAGGGTTATATTTGATCCTATCATATAATTGTGATTTGCGTCATTGATCTATCTTCGTATATCTCACTAATTACGCTTAATTGAAGGACAGTTCCTTCCATCGGGTTGATCTAGTTCCGACATAGACAGAATGAGATCAGGCTATATTCAAAGTCAAATCTTCATCTGTGCTTTCTTTTCAAATTTAACTTCATTTGTAAAAGTAGGTGTGTGAAGTTAGCAGTTAGTTGGTGATTGGTAGTTGGGTATTCAATCTACTGCCAGAGTACGAATAAACAGCAAGCTAGTAGTTGGGTATATGCCATAGTATCGAATATATAGCCATGGGCGAATATCCACACAGTTATCAATTGTGTATTCAACAAAGAGCCAAAGCGCGAATCTACTGCTATATACGAATAACCACACAGCTATCAATTAGTTATTCAACAAAAAGTCAAAGCGCGAATCTACTGCTATATACGAATAACCACACAGCTAGCAATTGGTTATTCAACAAACATTCAAAGCGCGAATCTACTGCTATATACGAATAACCACACAGCTAGCAATTGGTTATTCAACAAACATTCAAAGCGCGAATCTACTGCTATATACGAATAACCACACAGCTAGCAATTGGTTTTTCAACAAAGAGTCAAAGCGCGAATCTACTGCTACATACGAATAACCACACAGCTATCAATTAGTTATTCAACAAAAAGTCAAAGCTTGAATCTACTGCTATATACGAATAACCACACAGCTATCAATTGGGTATTTAACAAAGAGTCAACGCGCGAATCTACTGCTTTATACGAATAACCACACAGCTATCAATTGGGTATTCAACAAAGAGTCAAAGCGCGAATCTACTGCTATATACGAATAACCACACAGCTATCAATTAGTTATTCAACAAAAATTCAAAGCGCGAATCTACTGCTATATACGAATAACCACACAGCTAGCAATTGGTTATTCAACAAAAATTCAAATCGCGAAACTACTGCTATATACGAATAACCACACAGCTAGCAATTGGTTATTCAACAAAGAGTCAAAGCGCGAATCTACTGCTATATACGAATAACCACACAGCTATCAATTAGTTATTCAACAAAAAGTCAAAGCTTGAATCTACTGCTATATACGAATAACAACACAGCTATCAATTGGTTATTTAAAAAATAGTCAAAGCGCGAATCTACTGCTATATGTGAATAACCACACAGCTATCAATTAGTTATTCAACAAAGAGTCAACGCGCGAATCTACTGCTATATACGAATAACCACACAGCTATCAATTGGTTATTCAACAAAAATTCAAAGCGCGAATCTACTGCTATATAGGAATAACCACACAGCTAGCAATTGGTTATTCATCAAAGAGTAAAAGCGCGAATCTACTGCTATATGTGAATATCCACACAGCTATCAATTGGTTATTTAACAAAATTTCAAAGCGCGAATGTACTGCTATATACGAATAACCCCACAGCTTGCAATTAGTTATTCAACATAAATTCAAAGCGCGAATCTACTGCTATATAGGAATAACCACACAGCTAGCAATTGGTTATTAATCAAAGAGTAAAAGCGCGAATCTACTGCTATATACGAATAACCACACAGCTATCAATTAGTTATTCAACAAAAAGTCAAAGCTTGAATCTACTGCTATATACGAAAAACCACACAGCTATCAATTGGTTATTCAACAAATTTTCAAAGCGCGAATCTACTGCTATATACGAATAACCACACAGCTATCAATTGGGTATTCAACAAAGAGTCAAAGCGAGAATCTACTGCTATATACGAATAACCACACAGCTATCAATTGGTTATTCAACACATTGTCAAAGCGCGAAACTACTGCTATATACGAATAACCACACAGCTATCAATTGGTTATTGAACAAAGAGTCAAAGCGCGACTCTACTGCTATATACGAATACCCACACATCTATCAATTGGTTATTCAACAAAGAGTCAAAGCTTGAATCTACTGCTATATATAAAAACCCAGCCAGCTATCAATTGGGTATTCAACAAAGAGTCAAAGCTTGAATCTACTGCTATATATGAATACCCAGTCAGCTATCAATTGGGTATTCAACAAAAAGTCAAAGCGCGAATCTACTGCCTTATACGAATAACCACACAGCTATCAATTAGTTATTCAAAAAAAAGTCAAAGCGCGAATCTACTGCTATATACGACTAACCACACAGCTATCATTTAGTTATTCAACGAAAAGTCAAAGGGCGAATCTACTGCTATATACGAATAGCCATACATCTATCAATTAATTATTCAAAGAAAAAGTCAAAGCGCGAATCTACTGCTATAAAAGAATAACCACACAGCTATCAATTGGTTATTCAACAAATAGTCAAAGCGCAAATCTACTTCTATAAACGAATTACCAAACATCTATCAATTGGTTATTCAACAAAGAGTCAAAGTGCAAATCTACTGATATATACGAATAACCAAACAGCTATAAGTAGTTATTCAACAAAAAGTCAAAGAGCAAATCTACTTCTATAAACGAATAACCAAACATCTATCAATTGGTTATTCAACAAAGAGTCAAAGTGCAAATCTACTGCTATATACGAATAATCAAACAGCTATCAATTAGTTATTCAACAAAAAGTCAAATCGCAAAACTACTGCTATATATGAATAACCACACAGCTAGCAATTGGTTATTCAACAAATAGTCAAAGCTTGAATCTACTGCTATATATGAATACCCAGCCAGCTATCAATTGTGTATTCAACAAAGAGTCAAAGCTTGAATCTACTGCTATATACGAATAATCAAACAGCTATCAATTGTGTATTCAACAAAGAGTCAAAGCTTGAATCTACTGCTATATACGAATACCCTGCAAGCTATCAATTGGGTACTCATCAAAGAGTCAAAGCGCGAATCTACTGTTTTATACTAATAACCACATAGTAGATTCAAGCTTTGACTCTTTGAATAACCAATTGATAGCTGTGTGGGTATTCACATATATCAGTAGATTCAAGCTTTGAGTCTTTGTTGAATATCCAAATGATAGCTGTGTGGGTATCCACATATAGCAGTAGATTCAAGCTTTGACTCTTTGTTGAATGCCCAATTGATAGTTGGCTGGGTATTCATATATAGCAGTAGATTCAAGCTATGACTTTTTGTTGAATAACCAATTGATAGCTGGCTGGGTATTCATATATAGCAGTAGATTCGCGTTTTGACTCTTTGTTAAATAACCAATTGATAGCTGTGTGGATATTCACATATAGCAGTAGATTCAAGCTTTCACTATTTGTTGAATAACCAATTGATAGTTGTGTGGATATTCACATATAGCAGTAGATTCAAGCTTTCACTATTTGTTGAATAACCAATTGATAGCTGTGTGGATATTCACATATAGCAGTATATTCAAGCTTTCACTATTTGTTGAATAACCAATTGATAGCTGTGTGGATATTCACATATAGCAGTAGATTCAAGCTTTCACTAGTTGTTGAATAACCAATTGATAGCTGTGTGGTTATTCACATATAGCAGTAGATTCGCGCTTTGACTATTTGTTGAATAACCAATTGATAGCTGGCTGGGTATTCATATATAGCAGTAGATTCGCGCTTTGACTCTTTGTTGAATACCCAGTTGATAGCTGGCTGGGTATTCACATATAGCAGTAGATTCAAGTTTTGACTCTTTGTTGAATGCCCAATTGATAGCTGTGTGGGTATTCATATATAGCAGTAGATTCGCGCTTTGACTATTTGTTGAATAACCAATTGATAGCTGGCTGGGTATTCATATATAGCAGTAGATTCGCGCTTTGACTCTTTGTTGAATACCCAGTTGATAGCTGGCTGGGTATTCACATATAGCAGTAGATTCAAGCTTTGACTCTTTGTTGAATAACCAATTGATAGCTGTGTGGGTATTCACATATAGCAGTAGATTCGCGCTTTGACTCTTTGTTGAATAACCAATTGATAGCTGTGTGGTTATTCGTATATAGCAGTAGATTCAAGCTTTGACTTTTTGTTGAAAAACTAATTGATAGCTGTGTGGTTATTCGTATATAGCAGTAGATTCGCGCTTTGACTCTTTGTTGAATAACCAATTGATAGCTGTGTGGTTATTCGTATATAGCAGTAGATTCACGCTTTGATTTTTTGTTGAATAACCAATTGCTAGCTGTGTGGTTATTCGTATATAGCAGTAGATTCGTGCTTTGAATTTTTGTTGAATAACTAATTGATAGCTGTGTGGTTATTAGTATAGAGCAGTAGATTCGCGCTTTGGCTCTTTATTGAATACCCAATTGATAGCTGTGTGGTTATTCGTATATAGCAGTAGATTCGCGCTTTGACTTTTTGTTGAATAACCAATTGATGGTTGTGTGGTTATTCGTATATAGCAGTAGATTCGCGCTTTGAATCTTTGTTGAATAACTAATTGATAGCTGTGTGGTTATTCGTATATAGCAGTAAATTCGCGCTTTGACTCTTTGTTGAATACCCAATTGATAGCTGGCTGGGTATTCATATATAGCAGTAGATTCGCGCTTTGACTCTTTTTTAAATAACTAATTGATAGCTGTGTGGTTATTTGTATATAGCAGTAGATTCGCGCTTTGACTCTTTGTTGAATAACCAATTGCTAGCTGTGTGGTTATTTGTATATAGCAGTAGATTCGCGCTTTGACTATTTGTTGAATAACCAATTGCTAGCTGTGTGGTTATTCGTATATAGCAGTAGATTCGCGCTTTGAATCTTTGTTGAATAACTAATTGATAGCTGTGTGGTTATTCGTATATAGCAGTAGATTCGCACTTTGACTCTTTGTTGAATACCCAATTGATAGCTGTGTGGTTATTCGTATATAGCAGTAGATTCACGCTTTGACTCTTTGTTGAATACCCAATTGATGCTGTGTGGTTATTCGTATATAGCAGTAGATTCAAGCTTTGACTTTTTGTTGAATAACTAATTGATAGCTGTGTGGTTATTCGTATATAGCAGTAGATTCGCGCTTTGAATTTTTGTTGAATAACGAATTGATAGCTGTGTGGTTATAAGTATATAGCAGTAGATTCGCGCTTTGGCTCTTTGTTGAATACCCAATTGATAGCTGTGATGGTATTCGCCCATGGCTATAGATTCGATAATATGGCGTATACCCAACTACTAGCTGGCTGTTTATTCGTACTCTGGCAGTAGATTGAATACCCAACTACCAATCACCAACTAACTGCTAACTTCACACACCTTGTAAAAGTACGAATATTCTATTTAACCCTTTCCCACATACAACAGTTATGCAACAGACGAATTTGGAAAACATATTGAAAAAAATCTCTATACAAGATAGTTTAATTAAATAAAGTTGAAACATTGCGGCCAAAAGGAGAAATTGCTCGTTTAGAGCAATTTCTCCTTTTGCCGCAATGTTTGCAAACGTTGTCTGCTGCATAGACGTCAGAAAGAGTATTATGTGGGAAAGGGTTAAACATACTCTAAACTACCAGAAATCAACCCGCAGTTGCCGAGCGTTCTTGATAGCATTCTAATTATAAAACCATAAAATAACGTACTTTCTGCAAATTTAGAATAAGAATGGCTATTATAATTTCTACGGGTCAAGGGAGCTTGCGACCTGTTCTCTAACCATAGGTATGCGTTTCGTGTACACCCGTGAATTTACACAATTAGATAAAAACTAGCGGCATGTAAATGGTTGAAATAGTTTCAATGCTACATCTGTCCCTAACAGATTGGACTTAGATAACTCTAGCACCTTTATCAACATTTGTTCAATTAGCGCAACTATTTAAAGTGCCGCGGATTGCGAAAAGGGGTCAATGTAAGCAATTCATCGATATCTTTAGTTTGTAGTCTTATTGAAGTGCTTTAATTCATGTATACATATGTGTCGTCCCGCGAGAAAACCAACAGTGTGGACTCTGCGTAAAGTATAGACCCGGATCAGGCAAAGCATGCCGCGCCAAGCTTACCCGGATCTACACTTTTCGCCTCCTGTGGATTTTCTGTTTCAGGAATCATTACGTTATACCTCTATCCCCCTGAGACGGAATGTGTTGGCCCGGATCAGTCTGCGCGGACTGCGCAGGCTGATCTGGTTCGATACATTACGCTGAGGCCATGATGTTGGTTTTCTCGCCGGACGGCTCATATGTGTTGTATTGCTTAATACGTATGACAATTTCAAATTTAATTCACACTGACATATTTTGTGATCGGCTATATTAAACCGATATTGTTAGCCGATCAGAAATCTGGTTTACTGAGATTTGTGTTAAGGATAAGCAGGGACGTCCCTGGGATAAGTAATGATTTTTAAAACTGTCGGTAAATATGAACCGGAACTAAATTTCAAAGTAACAACAAATCTAAATGGAATCATCTTTAAGGTTGTCCAATAAGAAACTGGTGTTGCTTTCAAATTCAGCATACGTTTTAATATTAGAATAAGTATGTATTTCGAATGATCGGTGGTTATTCAAAATAGGTAATTATAATGTTCGAATATGTATATATGCACATGTACAGTAGATCAGTTTGGCTACACACAGGACTTTTTTGTCCGAAAACACCCTGTATTACCTTATAAATTACATGTACATCTATGTTACAAACATACGTGTTGTGTTTAATCGCAGGTTCTAATTAGAGAATTGGCTGTTTTCGTTATCAAATTCAATACAATATAACTAACAAAACATACAAACACAATCATGTTTTATAGAAGAACATACCAATATTTCAAACGTGAATTTTTTGGGACCAAAGTTGTGTCTTAACTTAACATAACAAAGTCATTTTGGCATGTAATATGTATCAACCTCATGAACCACTTTAGCATGCCACATTTCATTCGTACAATTGGGACAAATATTTATTGTGTAATTAGGGGTTTTGAAAAGGGCTGTCGGGCCCAATGTGATACTGTCAGATTAACATAGTTTTGACTTACAATCGAAATGTGCGTAATGTGTATAGGAAAAGCCCCTGTAGCTACAAGATCAGTTCGGGTCGTCGAAAGATTTATTTACTATTTGCTTAAGGTATTACACTTAGGCGAGATTTTCTAGGATAAGTCTGACACCCGAAAACCACATTTCTACATCTATGATAATGATACTAAAACAACACTTCTATTGCACAAACAGTTATCAAAAGTCGTCTGTTGCAGATCCGTCTGCATGTTTCAAAGTCGAACTGTTATCTGTATGTTGCAAGCAAGTTGTTCTTTCCCATAACGTTTCTACTTGACCCCCAAAAGTTCCTTTCGTTTATCAAGTAGTTTGATGTCCAGTTCATTTCAAAGTCATCTGCTCTGTTCTGTTCCATTTGGGAAAGCGTTAACACTATAAACAAATAAACCCCTTTCCGTTTTATTTGTTATTCTCGGTACATATGGGGTAATATTGACACCATGTATAATATGAGAAAAGACCAGTCTATAAGGTAATGTATTACAAAAATATACGAAATTCAGTAAGGAAAAACAACCCGTATGATTGTTCATAGATAGGTCTATATTAACATACGCAATCACGAGTGCACACATCGATAGACATCTAAATGAACGGTCGGACGGAACAGTTTGCCATCTGATTAACAAGTACAACAGTTCAATAATGATATAGCGGAATACTTTACCATGCAGAGACATATGAGCCGTCCCACTGGAAAACCACCATTTTGGAATCTGCGTAAAGTATCGACTCGGATCAGCCTAGGCATGCCGCACAGGCTAACCCGGACAGACTATTTCAGCTGCCTGTAGAGTTTCTGTTTCAGGAATCATTACTCTATACATCTATCCCCCTAAGACAGAATGTGTCGGCCTGGACTGCTCAGTCTGATCTTGGTCGATACATTACGCAGAGTCCATAATGTTGGTTTTCTCGTGGAACGGCTCATATACATGTTCGACTATACTAATTACAGATCCCGACTGTTCTCCCATATCATAGGTACCTACAATATATAGTGGTGGATCACTATACTAATGGTAGAACAGGACAGTTTACCACGCAGAGGCGCACGGACGGACAGGAAGACGGTACTATTCATGCAAATGATGAATACACAATTAGATATGTATATATTAACCCTTTCCAACATATAGACGCTTTCTGACGCCTCTGCAGCAGACGACATTTTTTAGGGCATTGTGGCAAATGGAGAAATTGCTCATGTTTTCAACTCTTTTCACTAATTATTCTTGCATTTATAGAGATATTCCATATATTAATATTGCTGTTTTTAAAGTCGTCTGCTACATACTTGTTGTATATGTGGGAAGGGGTTAACACCATACTAATGTCAGAACCAGACAAAATCCCCCCCTTATCATAGGTACATATCTACCGCTCAGTCACGAATGCACCGATCGACTTGAAAACTCTGCGTACTTACTTACATACAATTATCCCCCTGATAACACAAATCTGTAGCTCCATTTGACTTGTTGGTTAATTATGTGGACCAGGATCAACATTCAAATCTGTGCAGATTGATCTTAATCCAGATTATTGGCACAAACTGTGTTAATTTGTCATTTCCGAATATTTTTTACAAGGCTAAAAAGCGTGGAAACTGATGATAGTAAACGATTACCACGAAGTTGATAGTCAGGGAAGGGTTGTAATATATAATATATAGCCTACATGTGGTATATTTTTAAAGTGGAAGTGACTAATGCTCGTTACTTAGATATAATATGTTTACCAAACTTTACGCCTCTATAGTTGTTAAGTGAGTCGAATATATGTGAAAAAATGAGCTGAACCCTTTCCCACATACTACAATTCTACAGCAGACGACTTTAAACATGTTTTGTCAAAAAGTGGAAAATCTCCATAATTGAATGGATTACCTATGACGAAAAGTGGAAAACATTGTGGCAAAAGGAGAAATTGCTCGTGTCTGCTGCAGAGGAGTCAAAAAGCGTCTATATGAGGGAAAGGGTTAAATCAAACTATTTTGTCAATTTGTATATATTGGAGTTAAAATTTGGAAATGTAGCATTTGTGAATAATCATTGGTTAAACACAGGACATCTGCAGCAGAAGGTTTTGTAATAAAACTCAAAAAGGAAAACTCTGTACAAATGAGAGAGTTTAACCCTTTCCTACCTACATCAAACATTTGCCTGTATATGTGGTCAGTGGTTTTAGCATTTTACAAACAGTTGATTGGGGTTTAACGTCGTTTTCAACAATGGTTCAGTCATATCACGGCGATCAGTTCACCTACTCTTGTGTTTCCTGACTTTCTCACACCAGTACTCCACACAACAGTCTTTCCAAGTACATGTACCTTCCTGCTTTTTCCACACATACTGTTAACTGATTGAAATCCGAATTGCGCGTGTTGCACTTATGTTTATCAAACATCGGCAATAATGTTGTTCGAGCTTTGGTTCGAACTGGGAACCCATGGATTGACAGCCCGTGTCGCTACCAACTGAACAACCGGGGCTTCGTTTTTACGTCGGGAGAGCTTACTGGGGGAAAGGTTAATGGTTTATTCGGATTTTACGCCGGTTTCAACATTATTTTAGTTATATATATATTTAGTTATTTAGTATAAACCAGTACTAAGAAATACACCTTGCACAAGAGCCCTCCACAATGATCTCTCGTTCCTTACTGCTACTATACGACAGATAAAAGGCTGAATAAAAATGATGGTAATAATTGTTTTCTAAATGTTTCCAGGTCGTTCTTGTAACCCTTTCCCACATTCTACAAATCCGCAATAGACGAATTAAAAAAAAAAAACATCTATGTAACACTTTGGATTTTTTTAATAAAAGAACGTATATTTAATGGAACGAATTGAAGACATTGTTGCAAACTGAGAAATTCTTATTGATGACGTTACCATGTTTTCAAAGGTCGCCTGCCGCAGATGTGACAGAATGTGACTGTAAGTGGGAAATGTGTTGATAAATTAGGCATTGAAGAATACGACAGACTTTGCCGACTTCAAACAAATGGCAACAAACAATGTAGATTCAGACGAGACATTTCGTAACCACCTGTATATACCTCGTAGAGTCAGCATTGTTTGCCTTTTAGTGATCAAAACAGTCCAAAACTCGTTTCACCTGACAAATGGTGTGACCCGAGTAAGAACTTGGAAGAGTCTATTTTACGAAATTCGGCGCAGGGAGTTGTCAATGAACATCATTCTGATTGCTCTCCTCTAAATATAGGATAAAACAATGCGTGGTTTTGCTAGTTTTGATTGATTGATCCTACTCGATCGTTATGAAAGAACGATTTATTTCTTGGAATGATTCGTTTCCATTGGACCGGGTTAAGGCATGAACGCTCTGTGTGTACCCAACGCATGGATAGGTGAACAGGTCATCGTGATTAAACTGCATTCAGAGTACTAAATAAGAGGGAGTGAACCATGTCTTTTTCCCACCATATTTATCTTATTACTCAATCAAATCCTATGTTGTGGGTACTCAAAAGAATCGTCTCACTGAGACGATTATTTTGAGTACCCACATCATAGGATTTAATTGTCAAATAAGGATTTTAGAACATGAAACATGCCGCTTATCTAGAGCTCTGTGCAGCAGCATTACTGTTGAGAACGCTCATCTTGATATCAGTTTATCTTTCTTAATCAATAACCGATTTATTTCCTGGAATGATTTGTCTCTCTTGAACCAAACAACCCGTGGACGTTCCACGTGGGGGGAAACGCATGGGTAAGGTGCTTTCCACTGAAATATTAAAATGTTACATTCTATATTGGAACCAATCCACTATTATATGGAATCACAGCAAGGAACGATGACCTGTCATGTACAAATATAAAACATATAGGGTTGTATTACAGATCAGACTACGGACATAAATACGCAACATAAATCAGTTATAACAGTGATAATGATGGAAATCTCATTGGGGATGTTAACATGGACCGTTCCATGAGAAAACCAACGTTATGGCCTCTGCGTAATGTATCGACCCAGATCAGCCTGCGCTGTCCGCGCAGACTGATCCGGGCCGACACATTCCGTCTCTGGGGGATAGAGGTATAGAGTGATGATAACTGAAACAGAAATTCAACAGGAGGCGAAAAGTGTCTGTCCGGGTAGGTCTGCGCGGCATGCTTAGGCTGATCCGGGTCGATACTTTACGCAAAGTCCACAATGTTGGTTTTCTCGAGGAACTGCTAAAATGTTACATTATTACAGGAAGGCCAGTAAATACATGTGTAGGTCAACTGGACAACGTGATTCAATCTTTCCGACAGATAACAAATCTGAAACAGACAACTTCGAAAACATCTGGTTGAAAAATATGGTAAAACCACAATAAACGAAAGCTTACTCACTAAAAACATTGTGTCAACAAGAGAAATTGCTCACCATAAGCAATTTATCCTTTTGTCACAAAAGTGTCTAAGCTTCGTCTGGTTCAGATGCATCGGAAAGCGGCCGTATATGGGAATCGTTTAATTGAAATACTGATAGAATAGAACGTCTCCTTTTCTCTAAATCAATTCTTTTCAATATTTTCTCGAATATCATTCTATAGAATCCTATTGTGCTTAACTAGTATATATGTCACGATATGAAATTGAAATTGAAATTGTATTTGTATTTGTATATGAAATTGAAATTAAAATTGAAATTGTATATGAAATTGAATTTGTATCGTAACAATGATGTACTTATTTTGTACAAGTTGAAAATAAAGTAGCTATCTATCTATCTTCTCCATTGATCTATCTCTATTGTTATGAATAACAAATATAATTCCTGACAAGAATTGTTTCCATTGAAACAAACAGCCCATGTTCCTGTGGATGTTATATGTTACTGTTGATGCGAGGGAATAAGAAACACTCCCCTATTGATATATGTAACTCTATTGTAATGACTAACCAATATCTTTCCCGGAATAGTGTTTTTCTCTTGAACCAAACAACCCATATTTGTGTGGATACTATAATATTACCGGTGTAGCTGGCAAGCCAGTAAACGCATGGGTATGTGAACATCGTGTCAAACTGAAATACGTTTGTAAACGGCGTCTGATTAAAAAAAAACTTAAATACTCCCCCCCTCTTGATATGACTCTATCGTGACGAATAACCCATATTATTCCTGGAATGATTTGTTTCCCTTGGACCAAACATGTTGAACGAGAAAGCCAATACACGCATAGCAATGCTGCGCTGAAAATACTACACTGAATATGGCCATTACTTCTGTCCCCATGACCAGAACAATTAATGATTGTTTTACTCTGTCTTAAAAGTCTATTTAACTTTGCTAACTTTCCAACATTGTTTGTGAAATAGACGCCTACTGCAAGGTCGTCCGTATAAGGATTAACCCTTTTCCACATACACCAAGCAACACAACAGCAGAAAACTTCAAACCATCTAAAAAGCATATGGAAAATCTCTACAATTGAAAGTATTATTGTTGATTTTAGTTGAAATCATTTTGGTAAAAGGAGAATTCACTAATGTTGAGCTTTTGGCATTACTGTATTTTGTCTTTATTTTGTTTCGTTCTTTTAGTTTTAAGCCGTTTTCAACATAAGTTCAGGAATATAACGATGACCGAATACTTACTTATGATCACAGGTTCTTATGATCCCTGGGTAAACCCATACTAGGTTAAAAACAACGCCTCGCTCAAATGCCCCCCCCCCCCCCCCCCCCCCTCCACAATGACCATTTTCTTTCCCCCAATTCAAACCCACGTGTTTGTATATGTATTTATGTTTGTCAATGACTATGTACTTCGTATACGCCCAAATAAACTTTCTGTTCTGTTCATAAATGCCGCAAACGGGAACCGAACTCGAGGACGGACGGTTCCAATTGCCCCAAAACTAACTATTCGGCCACGGCGGATTGCTGGTTCTATCAGTCGTAACGCTATTCCCGCCAGCCCTTGTTCCAAGAAAGGATACCAATACTACAATATACTACAACTATAAGTTCTTTGGTTTGACCCGACCGGAGATTGAACCATCGTACCCCGCTCCCCAAGCGAGAGTTCTAACCTTACACTATGGAAGCAGTCTTAGGTGGTTTTAATCTTTCACTCATATAGACGCCTCTGCAGAAGACGGCTTTTTGAAAACATAGCGAGAAAAGAAAAAATTGCTCAAAACGAGCAATTTCTCCTTTTGTCACAATGTTTTCCACTTTTAGTCATAGGTTATCCATTCAATTATAGAGATTTTTTGTTTTTTGACAAATTATATTCAAAGTCGTCTGCTGCAGAATTGTCGTATGAGGAAAAGGGTAAATGACAAACATGAAGATACCTTTAAATGGAAGCTTTAATATTAAACAGAGCTTTTAGAAATCATTGTTGCAAAGTGAGAAAATGCTCATGCTGGGCGATTTCTTATTCTGCAAAAATGTTTTAAAATGTCGCCTGCTGCAGGGGATTCTGTATGTGTGAAATATTTAATCACATACTGCGCATTATCGTCGTTCTTGTTATCAGTGTTGCATACAAATCCCCGCTCGACTTTGAAACAAACAAAAACAAAAAATGTTTGAATAGCTTTTACCAATTTGACTGTAAATATATAGTAATAATGGTTATTAAATCCACCTGTGTGGTATGTATGCAGTGCGTGTTACCCTTTTGATTCACTCTTCTGTAATCTGTTACAAATACCCAAGCCCTTATTCGTGCAGACAGTTTTAATTCCGTCCCACATGTAGCCGCTTTCTGATGCTCCTTCTGCAGCAGACGAATTTATTGTGAAAAAAATACTTAAAACGAGCAATTTCCCCTTTTGCCACAATGTTTTCAATTTTTTTCAGTAAATATGCCATAATTTATTGGGATTTTCTATATTTGTGTCCACATGTTTCTAAAGTTGTCCGCTGCAGATGTGCTGTATATGGGAAATGGTTAATATTTGTTTACCATATTTGTGTTCCATTGGAAATGCCATAGTGTGTATGTAACTCTTTGTCGCATTACTGTAGATGACGGATCTTTAAAGCTTAGTTGACCCTATGTTGTGTGGCTGCTCCCTGGTGTACTTTTCTTTTTGAGTTCCCACGCCATTATAGTTTGGATGGGTAATAGAAATATGTTTAGCTGTGAAGAGCTTTAATTCACACCGCACGCACGTACGTACACTGTTATAGATTCAAAAGATGACTGACTTTTTAATTCATTTACCCCCCAACAAAAGTGACAAAATAATTTCTTTGTCATTTACTTGAAAGTGTAAAAATAGTCTCTACTAAATCAAAGACATGCATTCTTTTTGACAAATTAGTCGGAAATAGACTAGAAATAATTTGCTCTGTAGCATTCAATATTGTTATTTCAGTGCGTTGCAGTTTGTAAAGACCTGAACCAAAGGATATACCGACAGGGTAATACAACAGACACAATCCACGGGGACACAGAAAATTGACAGCTCGCGACTTCGCTATATTATACTCACTTCAATTGAATAGACATTTTAGAAACAATAAATCTATTTTGACTTAATTTGATCGATATCCAGCGAGACAGCGTATATTACATTGTAAAGGCAATTGAGTACACTTACCTAAATAATTTAACGGGAGATATATATATATCTATATACTTGCCTATAGCGTATATAATAATATACATACCTGTCAATCAACCTATAAGTGACAGGTGGGCGGAGCGACCGTTCTACACTCACACGTGACTAAGCCAGCTGATGTAAACATTCGATAGGTATTTGAACCAGAAAGAAAAACTGTCAAAAAATGCTTCGAGTGTTCGAATCTCTTTAGCAAACAGTGTAACATCCTGTCAGTCATTCGAGATTAGAATCTGCTCCTAACGTCTCTGGGAAATAATAAGATGGTACTTATTTAACCATTTTATTGGCAGTAAATTGCCACAAGCTTCGTTCCACGTCAAAATGGCGTGAACTTCTAACACACTAATCGCCATGCCAGTAACAAAAACATTGTGATAAATGAAGCCATCGATGTATACGATAAATGGTTTTGTTTATCCACTATTTTTTTGCGAGACACAAAAATGTTAGGGCAAAGGGATATACGGTTAAGGGTAAGCACATGTTTCTAAGTAGGTCAGACATGACCCTTCGCATTCACATGTGCTTCACAACTCCCAATATCGACACATGGGTACGCAGTTTTTATGAACACAAAAGACGAAAAAGACAGTAATTCAGTATTTTTACCATTTTATTTTATACGTGTCGACGCACGATATAAATAATATGTCAATTCGTTGATGAAAAAAGAATGATTTGTATGTATTAAATAGATATATACAAGGCTATTCTACAGAGGCGATTTGTCAAGGCAAAGTATTAAAGAAGTGACACACATTTGCAACATCATTTAACCATTACGTTATTGGTATTCATATGAACTAGCTTTGGAACAAGCTCAATAAATACATTTATAAATAATATAGCCATAAATTGGCCCCAAGACTATCCATTCATATAGATCCATGTACATTATTATACAGAAAAATATCACTGTTAGTTGAAATAAACACTTCTTTAATACTTTGCCTTTATAATACATTAGCACAAATATTCTGGCTTTACCCCCCTGGGACTTTGTGAGACGTTTAGTTTGATGACAGAAATAACATCACATATCAGTGACACGTTATTTAATAAACTGGCATTTGGCTCCTTGGTATTGCATGTTTTATTATCCCATCTTTAGCCATATGTTGTAGGTACTCGATATAATCCTTCTCTGAGTGAGAAGGATTCTTTAGGGTACCAACGACATAGGGTTTTGAAGTCTGACGAAGATTTAAGAACAAGGATACACCAGTTTTCTTGAGATCTCTCATCACAAATATGTAAATTATGGATTTAACATGTGTTGTCCATACTATTTTAACAACCTTCTATGACAAACATTTCACTTCATATTGATATTTTGTATAGTTCTGTCACTTTCTCAGATAACAACATTACTTTGAAGCAACTGTAACTTTTGTCCACAATGTGAAAACCTTTTAATCAATAGAAGGTTTTACAAGTTGAAAAATGTTTTGGCAGTTATTTGACATATTTTCTGTCAGTTAAACAATTTTGTTCGACTTATTTAAATGGATAAAACATTGTGGCAAAAGAAGAAATTGCACGTTTTGTGCAATTTCTTCTTTTGTCACTATGTTTTCAAAAAAACTTAAGTTATAAAGTAAACTGTATTGCAAAACAACATTGCATTTGACACATATTTTGTTCAATTATATTGCAAAAAAGTCACTTAGAAATATAACAAGTGTGTGGTATTCACACCAAAATATTGTTTTTTAAAAAAAATGCTCTACAATGTAATGCACATATATTTCATATAAAAAGTACCCACAATTTCTTGACTTAGTCAACAAAATACCTAACAACCATTCTGTAACATTTCACATGCCAATTTCTCAGTCTTTACTCCTGCCCTTTAAACATAAATATAAACAAGGGAAGACAAATTGTGTTGCACCAATAACTTATATTTCTACAAACACTATGTTGTTGGTATTCTTAATTACGTTAGGTCCCTTCAACAACAATCAACCAACATAGAGTATGCTGCAAAATACTTCTTCAAAATTCAAATTTATCTCCCTTATTTAAATCTGTGCAAAAATTATACAATTTCTGTAAGAAAATATACATTTATACTTTTTCTCTATCCTTTTAACCATTTTCTTCATATACTTCTGCTCCTTGGAATACATTACAGTATCAAAATAAAAGGCGAATGTGACTTGTAACTACATTTATATACCTTGAAAAAAATAACACACACAAGTATGTATACCAAAGTTCACCCTTTACCCCATATTGGAAAACCTTCAAAATATTTTCAAAAAATCTTAAAAAATCCCACAGAATAGTCATGGCAAGATGATTCCCCAAATACAATGAGAGCCAACTGGAATTTTGTTATGTCTTTAGCAGTGGTATTGTAAAAACAGAAATTCACCCTTATGTTTTTTTCCAGATCATATGAGCTCTCAAATTAAAGAAAAATGTAATATTTTTAAAATTTTAGACTAAATGATGATATGGAGCAAAGAGATGAAGACAAAAACATGAATAAGTACTACATACTGCTTACATTGATTGATATAGTTGCAGCACACATCTAAAATCTAAACATTTAGGGTTACATGTGTTGTTAGTTATAATATCCATCCTTTTGAACAAAAATACTCTGCCTTCCTCTACAAGTTAAAAGTAAGAGGGATTATTCAAAATAGTGTAAAACATTCATATCACATTGTAAAGTTATGTTGTAGGTATTCTTTAGAATCGTCTAACGGAGATGGTTCTAGAAAATAGCAATAACAAAGATTTTTTATGATGGATTTAATTTACATTTTAAATAACCCCATCAATTTTGAAGAATCTCCCTTATCAATAACTGCACTTCTTTTAAATGCAATATATTAAGTATAAAAAAGTCTGACTGCAGTATTTATTAGTATGATCACAACATCTCCTATTTATATAAATATATCTGAAATGGTCCAATAGTATAGACTCGACAATAGCAAACCATGAATTTTTAACAAAATATACATATTACATTTTTTGTGTTTTGATCAAGTATTTACATATGTACAAGGATTTTGTACAGTCTTATGAAATAAACTCCTGCCGATTTAACATGGTCCACAATTTTTGTTTTATAAGGCGAAAAATATCTGTTACTTGATCACTCACAAAAAGTAGCATCCCACATCATTTAATATATAAAAAACCTTTCTCACTATCTCTCTCTCTCTGTTTTACCTACATGTTATGTTAGAACATTGAACTTTGCAATAAATCCTTTTCACAGTAAATAATAAACAAACTCCCTCAAACATCTTTACCTCTAAAACACTTTTAATACAAAAAATCTACAGAAAGACAAGTTTCACCAGTTTATTTAAACTAGGCAAACATCTCTCTCTGTGAATTTTTTTGACCAATTTCATTCCACTCAAGACTATAAATACAGTACATGTATCAATTTTAACCAAATTAGTTACAGGAAGAAAATAGGTTTTGAGGATGTTTGTAAATATTTAGTGTGATACCGAGATCCCAGTTTAATGTAACATTCCAAGTATTTCAACTCATTCCCAGTTTACAATGTTACC
Source organism: Serripes groenlandicus (assembly GCA_031761405.1). Taxonomy (NCBI): domain Eukaryota; kingdom Metazoa; phylum Mollusca; class Bivalvia; order Cardiida; family Cardiidae; genus Serripes; species Serripes groenlandicus. Next base: position 114,282,428 of record JASEVX010000001.1, on the reverse strand, counting down.
TTCCATGTATATTTAACATGTCCAGTTTAATAGTCCAATTTTCTAACGCAGCACAGTTGAATCACTATCTCAGTTTAGGTCCTTGAATTTGCACATAGTCCCGATACAATATATCATTAAGTCATTTCAAATCTAGGGATCCAGATAAAAGGTGGCTTTCAGGTTATTTTCTTATCATTTTAAGAAAAACCAATGTTGTTGGTACTCATTTAAATTGGCTCGATGAGACAGTCCTTATGAACACAAGCAAAATTGATTTTGTTGGAATATTGGAAAAAAAATCCATGTCCACCCTTTACCTGAACTCATGAATTTTCACAATAAACATGGAAAAATTGCTTTTAATCATGTAAATTATTTGGTGAGCTGAACAGTTTAGTGAGCGGCAGTTAAGACTCCAAGAGTCGACATATCTAGCCATTCGCTCTCAAGTCCTATCATTTCTGACACCTCGGGCGTGGAATAGTCTGGGAATTCAAAATGAGAGGAAGGGTTGGAGTTGAGAATTATGTTAGCACTAGATTGAACTGTGGACACTGAGGCATTGTTCATGTTATTCACATTTTGCATCGGCTGGACCACATTTGTGTCGAAGTTTGGAAAGTCTGTGTCTGCGAGTTTACTCAGATCGAGACTGCCAATATCGAACTGCCAGTTGGTGGTTAATGGCAGAATATCGGTGAGATTGTCTAGGTCTGCAAGAGACGAACCTTCCTGATTTGATTGATGGTGGTGAACAATAATATGATTATTGTTTGTAACGGTGATATATTCCTGTTTGATTCGAATACCCTCCTCCATTGGAGATGGTGCTGGAGTATCGTAATGATCCTCTGGGTAGAAGCTGTTCGACTCTGGTGTCATGGGTGTGTATTCTGGGCTGGCGGGCACTTTTCCAGGAGGTGTAAGTTGGCTTGCAGGCACCGACACATTCTTGCTCATTCTAATACTGTCTCTGAATTTTTCATCGATTGTCAATTTGAGCCTAAGTCTGCTGTTTTGAGTGTTGTTGTTGATAGTGTATTGAGTTGGTGGAGTTGCCAAAGCAGCTTTCTGGTAGCGATGTCGGTCATTTCGGGACTTTGAGGATTTGGTCACTTTACCCTTGGAAATCTCTGGCTTGGTTGTCACTGGCTTAGCCTTCTTTCTTGGTCTGCAAATATACAGAAAGAAAATATTATAATATTGTAATGCAGCATATTTATATAAAATTACGTTTTTCATGCTACATATATAACTAATTCTTCAATTAGACAAGATTTTTTTTTTTTTTTACAATTTAACCATAATTAATATTAATCTATGAAACTCTCGCAACTGTTCTATGGAATGAATATGTTGTGTTTCAAAAACAATATAAACAAATCGCATAGAAATTGTCTCTAAAATAGCAAGTCTATAAATCTGTCTATTTTTAAACCAACACTTGGGGCTGAACACGAAATCATGGTTTTCGGGGAGCAAAAATAAAACGGATTTAACTGTGAAAGTGAAATGGAGATTTAATTACCTGTATTTGTAGTCCGGGTATTCCTGCATATGCAACACTCTCAATCGTTCTGCCTCTTCGATAAAAGGCTGTCGATCATCATCGTTCAATAACTTCCATCGAGCTCCAAGACGTTTGCTGATTTCTGCATTATGCATGTCGGGGGCAACTTCGGAAATCTTCCTTCTTTCAAGTTGCGACCACACCATAAACGCATTCATTGGTCTCTTAACGTGGTTTGTAGCTTTCTTGCACATTGTGGCATCGGAGTAAGGCGTAATGGTATTTGGGTTGATCATCTGAGAACCGAACACAACATCCTTCCCGTCATCACTATAATCGCTCGAGGCACTTGGGCTATTTTGTGGAACCATGATTAGTGCATGTCAAACAGAAGAAGTATCCAAAAGTATGAAAAATATGTTCACTGAGTTTATAAAATCCCTGAATTATTCTAGTTCACAGCGCCTTCTATTGAAGGACTGTATCCACTGAGTTCAACTTAAGTCACTGTGTGTTTATCGGAAGACGTTTAATCTCTTACTTTAACAATTACAACGAAGCTCAATCTATTTATACTAGTCTTGCCAGCTGACTCGATTGACCAATCACAGTATTTGAAGGGCGGAGTTAGAAGGCGGGGCTTACGCGAAGCGTCGAATCGGTATCTGTTGCTGGGCATACTGTATGAAATCTAGGTCAAATCAATTTGAATTTGGAATATGGAATAAATCGACAGATGGTTTGCGTTAGAGGAAAAGCTAAGATCAAAAGATACACACCGAAAAACGTTCATTTTAAATGTGCGGAGTTTTTCTGATCAGATTTTGTTTTCAAGGAAACTCTATCGTTTCCCAGACTTGGATGCTATAGATCTAAACAATATTTACTTTAAATGTAAACGCGTAGGAAGCCGCGATTTAGTCATGTAATTCGTTCGTTCTATACACTAAGTAAAAACGTGGGTGGCAAATGTTGATTAATAATAGTATTTTTGTCGCGAGAGGATCGAAGTGAACTAGTTGACATTTAGGACAGGAGTAATCATTATGTTTGTAAATTTAATATATAACTAGGCCTATATAGGATTGGGGCTGGTACAATATTTGGTAGAATTCAAAGATTATTCAGACGAGAATTAAAATTAGCATTTTTTTTAAAATTTTGAGCCTACTTTGATTTGGAATATATTCTTGAAAATTAATAAAACGCTAAATGATATAGTAATCCATACATTTTGTTATTTTCTCTCTAGTCCTTCATAAAAAAATACATTTTGTTATTATTCTGCATACGCGATCGGTTGACCAATAAATGACAGATGATAAAAAATACGAGAAACTAAAAGTCTAAATGATTTGGACTAGTTTCTCTCATGAGTATGTTCTTGATAACGCTATAACACATACTTGGCATTAATCTGTGAATATATGGATGTGTATAGACAAACGCATGATGCTTCTAAAACTGTCAGTGTCATGACTTGAATGGCATGTAAGAATTCTCTCATCATGGTATGGCTTACAGTGGGATTATACGTAACTGATTTAATACTCGCTAACATATCAATAAATAACGTAGTACACTGCTCAGTACTTCTCAGTGATCATTGCTCTCAAACATTGCTTCCAGGCATTCAATTACATTAGTTTTGTTAATTACGTTTTTCACAATAGATTTTAATACCTTAACACACCTTATTTTTTTTAAGGGAAATTCAAGTGTAGATTTTCATCTTCAAATTAGTATCTACTTTGCTTATCGGCTTTGTGGATTGAAGGAAAAAGTTATCGATTTTGAATCTGTTTATTTCTTGATAAACCTCTGACAGGGCGCTTTGGGATCCGATCAGATTTAGATAACATTCGTAGTAATTAGTGTAGAATTGGTTCGAATTGCAGATTTCGGCTATATTTATCGAATCGACACTGTTTGTTTTATTAGTTTTACGTAAAAAGAAAAGGAACTTTGATTGATGCGAGAGAGGGGGGTAGTTTCTTGTGAAGTCAAAGGGAAGGGGGTTCATATGTGTGTGTGTATGAGAAAGAGAGTGAGAGCATAAACTATTTTGTGCTCACGTTGTTTTGCGATATTCTCTCATCTTTTAGCTAAATATGAGAAATGAGGTAAATGGCTTCGACAAAAAAAATCTCAATCGGAAATATAAACCCATTCACCACAAAGCCCGGTGTAAATACACAAAAAGGGTACAAGAGGCAACGAACCCTGGCCGTCGGTGTGATTAAAAAAACCTAACCCCTTCATCTAAATGTCTGAGTCAAACCCTTCTCCCACGAGAAACACACACACTCATCAAACCCGGCTAACATGTATATCTATAGCATATCAACCCTTGGCCATGTACAGAGGATTTAACCCTTTCCCTCATACAGACGCTTTCTGACGCCTCTGCAGTAGACGGTTTTTTGAAAACATAGTGACAAAAGAAGAAATTGCACAAAACGTGCAATTTCTCCTTTTGCCACAATGTTTTCCACTTTTTGTCATAGGTTATCCATTCAATTATGGAGATTTCCTATGTTTTGACAAAATACGTTCGAAGCCGTCTGCTGCAGAATTGGCGTATGAGGAAAAGGGATACTAGATTAATTTCCTGTATTGGTCCCCTGCAATGTTTTTTTAGTTAACAATTGCCAACACGCAGACGCATCTGAGGTACCACCGTGGCAAAAACGGACATTGCGCGTTATTGACATGATGTTTCCAGCTATATTGAATAGTTAAACATTCATTCATATAGATGTTCCCCATGATTGCCCGTTCCTAAATACGCCCAAATATTCATTTGACGACATCTTAAAACATTACATGGGTAATTTAACTATTACATATCTTAACAAATGACAGTAATTTATAACTGAATAATTGAAACCGTTGTGGCAAAAGGAGATATCGCTCAATATGAGCAATTTCTTCTTTTTGCAACAATATTTGTTTTTTAAAAGTAGCCTGGTGTATATGCGTCTACAGGTGGAAAAGGGTTAAAGGCCCCCATAGAGACGAATTCTCCTTGCCCTATATTAGGGTGTTGTAGCCCATTACTCGACACACTACATATACGACAATCCCACATCGAACATAGCGGTATAACAGAATGGAAAGCTGTCCAGATAAGGAGGGGTATTCAGCTCTTTTTCCCACAATTCCTCTCTTATTAATAAAGCAAACCCTATGTTGTAGACGATTCTTTTGAGTACCCACAACATAGGGTTAAAGGGTCAAATAAGGACTTTAGAACATGCAAAACGCCCCTTATCTAGAGCTATTTTAAACACAGCGAAACATACTGGGAACAGGAGAAATTGCTTATAATGGGCATTTTCAACTTTCCTTGATTATTTTGTTTAGTGTGCGGCAAATACGATAGTTGATATCTATGAGACGATCCACGAGAAAACCCAAACATCGTGAACTCTGCGTACTGTATCGACCCAGACCCATAATGTTGGTTTTCTCACGAAACGGCTAAATTACTTATCAAGGGAAGGGTTAAATACTTCCTCCCGTCCCAGTGAATGGTGCTTCTTTACGTACACTAAAACTAATAACACGAGGCTGTAATACATATGCATGTAAATACATAACTATGGTCAATATCGCTTTCAACATTTATTCATCTTTACATCATGTTGGAGTGGAATACTAGCATGTCCATTTTAATAACCATCCTACACGCCTGGTCGTCAGTTTACATTTACCACGTGTTGACACACTTTGACCTGGCTGCACCACACCACTTTGGAAACCGAGGTCTTGGCGTGAAACGGTTGTAACTAAAATTGGTATATTTTTACCAAGGTTAATCACCTCGCCATAAAGTCTTTATAAGCGTTAAATCAATTTTTCTTGGTAAACAATGGAAATTTAGGTGCCATTGCTCGTTCTGAGCAATGGCGCCTAAATTTGCATTATTTACAAAGAGGTAAAAATTGCCCCTAAACCAGGGTTTTCAAAATAGGTTTTTAGTTACAACCGTTACGCGCCGAGCCCTCGAAACGGTGTGGTAATAAAAGAAACTGCTCATTACGAAACAACTTCTCCCTTCGCCACACTAATTTCAACTCTGTTAAATAACTTCATATTAAGTAATATATTTACCATATTGTCAAAGGAGTTATTTCATAGTAGCCTGCTGCAGATTTGTCGTAAGTGGGAAAGGGTTAGTTATACTTCAAAATCCCCTGGCGAACATGTTTACGTTTTAACCCTTTCCCTCATATAGACGCTTTCTGACGCCTCTGCAGCAGACGGCTTTTTGAAAACATAGTGACAAAAGAAAATATTGCTCAAAACGAGCAATTTCTCCTTTTGACACAATGTTTTCCACTTTTAGTCATAGGTTATCCATTCAATTATGGAGATACTCTATGTTTTGACAAAATATCTTCAAAGTCGTCTGCTGCAGAATTGCCGTATGAGGGAAAGGGTTAACCATGTTATTTTCTAAATAGATGGCTCGATAGAGGGCAAATCGGGGAAAGGGATAAAGAAAAGATGGGTGAAGGATAAGTTACAAAAAAAAACTATGTCGAGAGTCATGACTCAGTGTGACCTTCATACAACTCGAAAAGTCAGCAAAAAGCAAGGAAGTAAACAACACATGGTCCGATTTACTCGCTGAAAAGGGATGGTGCGAATCTTTAGTACTTACAGGGGCCCAACCCGGCACCATGGAGCTGTGTGGACTCGATTACCTTTAGCGATCAGGGCTTAGCTGTCCTTGTCGAAGCTTAATATGCATAATTTAGAGGAGAGGATGTTCGGATGGCTAGTCAAAGGCCAGTTTAATAAGTAGCGAAGTTTGAGACTATAATGACACGTCTGATGTTAGTAGAATCGTGTTATATGTCTTGAGTTGTTGTTGTTTAATAGTAATATGAGTTATTGCAGACTATTAGTTTTATTTTGGTTGTACGCCGTTGAAAACATTATTTCAGTTATATCACAGAGACAGTTCACTTATTCATGTTCCCTGGGTAAACAAACCAGTATTAGGCTAGTAAATGTGCCTTGTCGCGACTGGGGATCGAACCCTGAACGCCTGAACGTTAAAAAATCTCCGACACTAACCACTCGGACTCAGCGGAATTTTAGTAATACAGCGTGTCGATGTTGATGGAGTATTAGAAGAACATTTGTTGTTGTAGGATAAGTAGCTGCTTCTCTAGACCTCGCGCCAGCAGCATCAGTAGTCATAGTATACTATTGTTACTGTTGTTGGAGCAATATCAAGATTGGTAATAGTAGCAGTAGTATCAGTGTTTAAAGCAGCAGCAGCACTATTCGCTTAGACTGATCCGGGTCGATACTCTACGCAGAGTCCACAATGTTTGTTTTTTTCGTGGGACGGCTCATATGTGTTAAGACTATAGAAGAATGACGCGAAACGTGCGAAAACTAAAATGAAGAAAACACGTAAACGTACGCTGGAAAGCATCTTCAGCTAACCCGGACTGACACTTTTCGCTTTCTATGGACTTTCTGTTTCAGGAATCATTACTCTATACCTCTATCCCCCTGAGACGGAATGTGTCGGCCCCGGATTAGCCATGCGCGGACTGCGCAGGCTGATCTGAGTCGATACATTACGCAGAGGCCATTATGTAGGTTTTCTCGTGGAACGTGCCCTGTATAGCAAGTCGATTTCGACTTCTCTAATACATCTAAATATGGTATTTAGGAAAGATAACTCCGTATGACTTAACGATGAAAATTAAAGCGTCTCTTAAATACCAATATTTATTAATAAACTGGTATATGTTTTGTATAGAGAATGATGGGAATTCACTGGAGATGCCAATTGTTTAAAGTTCATTGTTGAAATTAAAACATATTGACGGGTTTATTAAATTAGCGAGAATGCGGGCAGTTCTCATTCAACTTTCAAAGAGATAAAACGGCCAAAAATATAAGTGCAAATGCATTTTAATTTCACCATACTTCTTTCGAAGTTAGGTCTCTTAACTTTATTTTAATTGAATGGTCATTTCCAAAAACAGTATTTTGTTCAGCGAAGTACATGTAGATTCGGTACGATTAATATCCAGTGTATACGAAGTCAATGGAGACACCAGAAGTCCTGCAACTGATAGCATCATATGGTTTATAGCAATATCATGTGCTTTATTAACCCTTCCCCACATGCAGACGCATTTTGACGCAATAGCAGCAGACGACTTTTGAAAACATTGTGGCCAAAGGTGAAATTGCTCATGATGAGCAATTTCTCCTTAGGCCACAATGTTTTCAACTTTATTTAACAATTTAGATATCTTTTATGGAGATTGTTCAGGTTTTTGTCACCATGTTTTCAAAGTCGTCTGTTGCAGATTTGTCACGTGTGGGAAAGGGTTAATGGAACAACTCGTTCGTCCTATTGATAAATGAGTCTCTTACAACGTAGACGCAAATTAGACTGCATGAACAGTGTATATCCCTACTGCATGAATGGAGCAGTCTTTCGTTTCCTTTAAATGAGTCTCGAACGAAGAAGACACAGATTAGGCTGCACAATTGTGCATGTTGATCATGGTCTACATTGTTCGCGAATGTAGTGTTAAAATTCAACATCACACGTCGTACGTGAATGAGCCGAATTACGAGAAAACCAGCATTATGGATCCTGCGTCGACCCAGATCATCCGGGCCGACACATTCCGTCTCAGGGGGATAGATGTATAGAGTAATGATTTTTAATACAGAAACTCTACAGGAGGCGAACAGTTTCTGGCCTGCGCGGCATGCTTAGGTAGATCCGGGTCTATACTTTACGCAGAGTCCACACTGTAGATTTTCTCGCGGGACGGCTCAAATGTCGTTTTGAGTGGCAAATAGTGGGATACAATAACCTGCAGCAGACGACTTTGAAAACATTGTGACAAAAACCTGAAAAATCTCCATAAAAGATAGCTTAATTGTTAGATAAAGTTGCAAACGTTTTGGCCAAGGAGAAATATTGCTCATTATGAGCAATTTCACCTTTTCCATAATGTTCTGAAAAAGTCGTTTGCTGCTATTGTGTCAAAATGCGTCTGCAGGTTGGATTAATGGGTTAATTAAATGTCAATTATGGCTTATCAGTTTGCTACTAGAAAAGTTATCGCAAGTGCCACACTGTGAAATGAAACACATTTTGGCTTATTGTGCTTTTAATTGTGTTTTACGACTAGGAAAATTAATAGGGTTAAAATATTGCGACCTCGGGTGCAGCCGAGATGACCCTAGGTTATTTGCATACGGGATGCGTACGCACGCGACCCTAGCGTCACTGATGAAGTACAATCTCTCTGGAATCAAATTGCCGTGTGCGTCCACGCTCCAAACAGATCCTTTCCATACCTGAATGACGTATTATAAATTTATAATCTTCTTATTTGGAACAGTCTATTCTCGTTTACAGCTTTCAAATGAGAAAGACGCCTCAAATCCTACTCGAAGTCAGTCCAGAACAAATTAAGCAAATACGAAACAGTTATCTGATCTTACTCTTCACTATTCAAGCAATGCAACTGGAATCATCTTTGACAACAACAAAATAAGGGATCGAGTTTGTACTTTTCCCACGGATTTCCTTTTGCGTCGATGACAATTTCGAAAAAAAAAGACATGGCTTCGATAATTTCCAATATTCGTTAGCAGTTTTCTGTAAGGGTCCCCTCGGGGATTCAGCTAGGGATAAGAACACGTGGCCTCAGACGTTGGGGGAAAATGCCAGGCGGTGTCTTATGACCTTTCCAACCTGGTATCCATTTAAACCATTTTCCTCATATAGACGCTTTCTGACGCCTCTGCAGCAAACGGCGCTTTGAAAACATAGTGACCAAAGAAGAAATTGCTCAGAACGAGCAATCTCTCCTTTTGCCACAATGTTTTCCACTTTTAGTCATATGTTTTCCATTCATTTATAGAGATTTTCTATTTGTTTACAAAATATGTTCAAAGTCGTCTGCTGCAGAATTGTCGTATGAGGGAAAGGGGGTTAAGTGTCCTATCGGGTACTAGACTGGAAACAGTCCATTGATTATTTTTTTTAAAAAAGTCAACAGCGTCATCTCACATTACACCTTTTATTCAGGGCTACTACTTAAGCAGGCTTATTTAATTGTCGACACAATGTATTATATAATGGTGGATCGATGGCTTCGAGCTTCTGTGATTGATTTGCGTTTTGTATCGGTAAGTATAGGCACTCAGGTCAAAAGGTCACATAAAGACCAAATAGTAACAAAAACAAAAGTACTCCGCGTACGGCAGTATTTCAGTTATACCGTCTATGTGGGAAAAGCAGCCAGTTGCTTGGAAAGTGAACTGGCCGCCGTGATATGACTGAAAACATATTGAAAAGGCGTTCATCCCCAATCAATCAATCAATCAATCAATAAAGCAATAAATAAATAAATAAATCAATCAATCAATATTGATGATCCCTGAGTGTCTCATTCTTACTAGAAAAGGAATTGGGCACACCACTATGGCCGCTGCGAGTGAGGATCGAACCCGGGACGCCTGGTCTCAAATCCGACGTGCTAACCCCTCGGGCACGGTGTATTCCCCAGAATACTTAGAATGTGCCATACCAGACAAACGGTTGAAAGGATGGATCATTATCAAATCACATTCTGTGGAAGACGAAGTTGAAAATATTGAGACTATAAATGGAGACTACAATAATCACTATAACTGCATTTATAATTATTGAATAGAAATGAAAATAGTGTGGCTCACACTTATGTAAGAAGGTTTTTAGAAGACGTTAGCTGCAAATGTGTCAACGTATGTCTGCATATAGGAACAGATTTAGACATTACGTAAGTCAAGTTAAATAAAAGTAATAATGTCACAGCATAATAAGTGGGTCTATCTATGCTGAGAATTGCTCCTCGTCAGCAATTTCCCATTTTTGTCTCAATGTTTTTTATAAGACGCCGGCTGCAGACGCGTTGAATTGTGCTTGTATTAGGAAGAGAGAAAGACATTACGTAGGTCAAGTTATTTCAACAAAAGTAGTAATGTCACTGCATATTAGTGGGTCTATTTCTGCTGACAATTACAATTACAAATATAGAATCAGATAATAGTCATAGGAACGTATTAAACGCTGTTTTTAAATACATTAATTGCAACAATAAAGTATTCATTAATTTTGGATACGTAAATAGAAAGACAATTACAAAACCCTTCCTCTATTGAAAATATATTCGAACTTCGTTTATATGGGACATTGTTTTAAATATCAAAATATTATGCAATCCCCGTTTTGAAATTAAGCTGAAAAGTTCATTTTGACGTACCGGAATCATTTGTACGAGCAAGAATTAAATCTCCTTAATACATATATTGCGTGTGTGTTGGGAAGGAATCCGCCGTATTCGAGGGAGTGGCGTCGGGGATTTGAAACCGGGCGTCCCGCGTTCGAGCCCCAGTCGTGATACGACGGTCATGGTGGAGTGCACATGGGCAAGGCATATCGAGGGCTTGGCGTGAAACGGTTGTAACTGAAATTGGTATTTTTTTACAAAGGTTAATCACCTCGCCATAAAGTCTTTATAAGCGTTAAATCATTTTTTCTTGGTAAACAATAGAAATTTAGGTGCCATTGCTCGTTCTGAGCAATGGCACCTAAATTTGCATTGTTTACAAAGGGGTCAAAATTGCCCCTAAACCAGGGTTTTCAAAATAGGTTTTTAGTTACAACCGTTTCACGCCAAGCCCTCGATATTCCCTAGCCTAGAACTGGTTTGTTTGCCGAGGCATCATGAATAAGTGAACTTTCGTCTAACATAACTGAAATAATGTTAAAATAAATACATGTGTTTAGGAAAGTGCTATTAGAGCTTTAAAAGTAGTCTGAATATACAGATCTGTAAGATATAAGCTTAAGGATAAAAAACAATCTAATAGGTTTTTTATCAGTACATGTCCTTTGAAATGACGCTTCAATATAGAAACGCATAATATGGCTATTGCGTCAGCATTGAAGAAACCATAAAATGTAATGAAGGTACAATTAGACACAATTGTCACCGCTCATTAAAGACACAGTGTCTCTGATTGCTTTTCTTGTTAGTTTGCTGTCTACTGTGAAAAGAAGAACATTTGTAGGTTTGTTATACAGAATAGTTTCTGAATTGATTTTTAAAAAGTACCGTGTGTACATATAATATGCGTCCATATTTAGTGTTTGGTAGTGACATGCACAGAAACATGGAGAATTGTTTAGAAACGTACATTTGTATTGGAGTGTTTTCGCCGTTAACTACAGTATTGCAGTTATATCACGGGGACAGAAAACGTATTCGTTATGCCTTGGTTACTAATCAGTACTAGTCTAGGAAATGTGCCTTGGCTGCCCAAGATCACTCCATCACCGTAGAAGACAGTGTGAATACAGTGGAAGACAGTGGTACAGAGGTAGAGCGTCGGCCTCATGTTCCAAAGGTCCCGGGTTCGAATTCCGTGATGAGCGGGCTCTGCCTTTGGGATTTTTCAACACAAACGGCGCGAGTACTGGTTAAGTATCCAGGAAGCAGACAACGAGCTTAATTAATATAAGCTTAAAGCTTGTTTCGCAATCGATGTAAAATAAATAAGTTTTAACTAAGTGTGAATATCATTTTTACACATACCCTTTTCAACTTACATACGCAATTTTAAAACATTTTAGCACAAAAAGAAATTACTCATGTTTCATACCAAAAGCTTTAACATTTGAAGAAATGGATTGCCCTCCTGGGGGCTCTGGATTGTTAGGTTTGCATAAAGACTGACCCGCTTTTTACACATTATTCCTTTTTGTCACAATGTTGTCAAAAGTGGTCTGCTGCAGAATCATCAGAAAACGTCTGTATGTGGGAAAGAGTTTAACCCTTTCTCTCATACAGACGCTTTCTGACGCCTCAGCAGCAGACGGCTTTTTGAAAACATCGTGACAAAAGAAGAAATTGCACAAAACGTGCAATTTCTCCTTTTGCCACAATGTTTTCCACTTTTTGTCATATGTTATCCATTCAATTATGGAGATGTTCTATTTTTTGACAAAATATGTTCAAAGTCGTCTGCTGCAGAATTGCCGTATGATGGAAAGGGTTAACACACATTTTAACAATAAAATATGTTTTACAGAAAAGTAATAATCGCCGAACAGGTATTCGAACTAACGACCCACATATTGAAATCCCTCACTGCTACCGACAGAGCAGTCGCGGCGGGAAACGAACCGTCTGGTTTATAATATTCCTCCATTTCGTACCAGGACAATTCCGCACCGTCACAATACAGGCTCGATCTCTCATTTACATACACAATTGTGAACCCGGCCGGCTCAACTGCTCAAGTAGGGCAGCTGGGCTCACAAGAGAGTGGGACTTTAAACCCGGCTCGGTAGGCGTCGGTAGTACATGTAGGGGTCACGGGACCACAAATAGATGCCCAGCACACTTGTCACTGCGGGCTCTCTATTCAGGGGCTTAAACAAATCGATAATGCCCCATTTAGAAACTGTGTTGTAAACCCCTTTCATTACAAGTGAATGGAATTTTCAGCCCTTTTCAAAAGAGGTGCAAATAAGTTCACAACTAAAGAATGCCGCCATAAGAAAAAAGGCCGACTAACTGTGTGTGTGTCTTATCGATGGTTTAATGCGTGTAGGTGGTGACACACCAAATGCTGTACCTCCGTTGATAAGTCAGACAATTCAAACAATCCTGGATATATTTGTCTGCACAGTTTAAGTTCCATCGAGACTTTTGGACTGTACTGGCTTACCCGAATTTCAGCCGTTCCTTTTTAGTAAGCAAAATTCCTTTTTGATATACCACAGCCGTAATATATTCTAAAACTCGACTCGTGTGCGCATAATTTTGTGACGTCACGGGCAGGTGCTACGGGGTTCTGTTCTCAATTAAGCAAGGCACGCGACCAGAGCCAGCTGTCGTCCGCTCAGCCAATGAAAACGCGTCGCTGGGACCTGAAATTTGATCAATTTAGATATTTGGAGGACATGATTGCCCCTTGAATTGTGTTTGGTGGTGAGGTAAATATCTTAATAGTTCCATATATTGCCATAAAACGAATGGATTCAATTCATTGAACGTTGTTAACACGTTGAACTTCAAAAAGAAGAATATTTTTAAATGTTTGAACGCCAATTGATGCGCTCGGGTGAACATCCCTCGGTATTACGGCCGTAATAAATTATATATAATTTTTCGCAAACTAATGTAAAATAAAGGCAGACGCATACATACCAAAACCCTTATCGCAATTTCCGCGCGATAGTTTGTACTTGTCAACTGCAAAATAAACGAGTTTTGTTTTAAACTGTTAAACCTTTCAAACATGCAGACATATTTCGTTTCTGCAGACGACATTTGAGAATATAGTCGCAAAGCAGAGAAATTGCTCATGACGTACAAATTCACGTTTGCCAACATGTTTTCAACTCAATTTAATACGTATGTGGTTGTCCCATAATTTGTCTATATATATATTAAAGTCGTTTCCGCAAAATTGTTATATTTTGGCAGGTTGGAAAGGTTCTACCCGTTTACCTGATATCATGTTATCGATTATTTATCGATTTATTAGTGTTTTACGCCGTTTCCAATAGGATATTCCGTTATAATTGTGTCGTGTTTTTCGCCACTTTCAACAATTGTTCAGTTATATCACGGCGTTTCATGGGTAAGTTACCAGTACTACCGATCCATTTATCCAGATACCAGTCAGTCAGACGCAATGTTAACCCAGCAACCGTGAATGCCAAGGAGGGCAACCACTACTACCATTTTTAAAGTTATGGTATGACCCGGCCGGGGGGTCGAACCTACGACCCTACCGCACTTGAGACGGACGCTCAAACACTACACCACCGCGGCGGTATTATTCCGTTATAAAGCAACGGTATTACTCTTGCCCGGGATCACTGGCTGTCTTATATGTAACAGGCTAGAACACCTTGTCCAAGGGAACAGTGATCGAACATGTTGTTTTTCCCTTTCCCTCATATAGACGCTTTCTGACGCCTCTGCAGCAGAAGGCTTTTTGAAAACATAGTGACAAAAGGAGAAATTGCACAAAACGTGCAATTTCTCCTTTTGCCACAATGTTTTCCACTTTTTGTCATAGGTTATCCATTCACTTATGGAGAATTTCTATGTTTTGACAAAATACGTTCAAAGTCGTCTGCTGCAGAATTGTCGTATGAGGGAAAGGGTTAAATTTCCTTTTCTGTGTAGACGTCAACAGTGGTCTGCACTAGAAAAATAGTTGAATAACACTACATAGAATAGATATTAAACCTTCCTCTAAAAGAAACCGTTTTAGAAGCTTTAATTACAGAAGAAAGAAAATCAACCTCAATACATGAACTTAAGCCTTTCCCACACAAAGACGCATGTTGATGCCACTGCAGCAGTCGACCTTTCAAAACATTGTGGCATTTCTCAAAATGAGCCATTTCTCTTGTTGCCACAATGTGTTCAACTCTTACTAATAATTGAATTCAGTTTAACCTAGATGTTTTCCAAGTCATATGCTGATAATGTGTTGTATGTGGATAAGGGGGCTAAGGTTAAGGTAGAACAAACGAAAAGGGAAAATTATTCAAATGGGGTAAAAATAATAAACCATTGTAATGTAATTCGACGTCGCTGAGCACGCGACACCCGTTTTTTGTCGCCAGATTGATATTTATTGCATCAGGCAAAACATTATAAAATTATAAAACTATTTGACAAGCCATGGATAAAATAGGCGATCGTTGTAGATAGCGGTGTTTTAGATTTAAACATAATGAACGCAGATGTACCCGGTTGCCGCAGGGTGATGTGTGTGTGCTTTTACGATACTTTGGATGTAAAGTCTGAAGTTCGAGACTGTCGGCGAACGATTATGATTCGAAAACCATCTGTGTGTATATTTAGAAAACGGGCTCTCTGTAAAAAGAAAAGGGTACGATTAAACACCATGCATGCCTTATTAACCCATTCCCACATACAACACATCTGCACAGACGACTTTGAATACTTGAAAACATAGCAAATTTCTATAGATAAAGGTATAATTACAGAAACAAGTTGAAAACATTGTGACAAAAGGAGAAATTGCTCATCATGAGCAATTTCACCTTTGGCCACAATGTTTTCAAAATTCGTCTGCTACAAATGCCTCGAAATCCGTCTGCAAGTGGGAAAGGGTTATTGACCAATCAGTTCGTGGATTGCAGGTTTCAGTCTCAATACGGTAGACTAAACGCGAACCCAAAACCGACCTCGGGCGAAGTTCACGAATACACGCAACGTATTATAATGTGATGCGGTTAGAAAAATAGTTCCAAAGCATCTTATATTATGAAAGACATCAATAAAAGATGTTTTAGACCCGCTAGCACTAGTACGTAGCCCAGTTTAATCGTTGATATAACATAAATACTGTTGAAATTGGCGTTAAGAAATAATTCAAAATAACAAACACAAGTTCTTAAATGAAGGGTTTATGTTGCTGAGGTTAATGTGGCGTGGATGGATGAAATTGAGCCCACGAGATCGAGGTACAGTCTACATTTTATGATTCATATTAGAACATATATGGGCGGGAAACGACATGAATACAGAATACAGAATAAACTAATATGGTGTAAATCTTGTCATGGCGCATTGAAAATAAACCCAAGAATACTTCAAATTAAATTACATTACAAAACAAAAAAGTTACCTTTGAAATTGAATTAGCGTTCTTTTATTGCATAATTTCTAACAGAAACGAACTATATGTCGATGTTCAATGAAGGTACATTCATTTCGAACGAAACAATCGTTTATACTATACTGAGTATCGTTAAATTACCTATGCGATAGTAGACTAATAAACCTTTGAAACAAATAATTGATTTGTGATTCACTGCAAAGTATCGTTAAATGATTGAATAAATCACTATATGTTGTGAGTCACGGATTCAGTTTTCAACGAAGTGACAAGTTTGTTTTACCGTAAACTGATATAAACATGGACCGGGTCGTACAAACACGTATCTTGTTGAATGATGCACCAGGTTGAGAGGGGCACTTCATTCAGATATCTATGAAATACGACTCATTTGGATTAACCCTTTCCCTCGTACGACAATTCTGCAGCAGACGAACATATTTTGTCAAAAAATAGAAAAATCTCTATAATTGAATTTTTCTCTGCAGTCATCCATTTGCAACTTTTTAAACTAAGCATTATTATTTGCGCTCAGTGGAATCGAACATCGAATCGAACGGGTACATATAATGTAACTATTACTGGCAGTGGGTGAATAACGTGTATTTCATGTTATGTTATGATTGCGAGTTCGAACCTGGGTCCGACCAACATTCTTCCCGAGAACTTGTTGAAAACGGCTTTAAACCCCAATCAATCAACCAACCATTGACAGTACCAAATGTTGCTCTACAATTCGCACCCCAGCGTCTAATACAGCCACCAACAATGTATGTTCTGTAGTTGACACCCATACTGACACATCTTCAGTTGCGTCACGTAGATTAGTTACGTACTTGTTTATTTCGAGTTAATTTGATTATTTCTATTAGTTTAACTCATGGTAATTTCCGTGACATTTAAAAACGCAGGGGGTGAAGCATGTTTATTTGCAAAGAACTCGATTTCGGAATACGTGTTTACAGTTATAGACTCGCCTTGAAGCCTCGTCTTATCGCAAGAGCACCCAGCACCCCGTATTCCGTGAGCCACTTGGAAAAACAAACATCACGTGATCGCAAATAATCAGATTGCAGCCCGCAACTATCAATTTCGGATATCTTCGGATCTTGTCCCTAATCAATTAGTGCATTTGGAACACACGTCAAGTACAAATAGGGGGTCATCAAGGGATCTGAAATAAAACCAATCGCATTACAACTCTTGGACAGGAAACCAGAGGTTTCAATATATATTAGAGGATGGTTTCCGCATAGTTTACGCTTGACATGTGTGGACTGTGAACGTTGTGATGAGACTTACTAATCGGAGTCTTCACAGTATGTTATTATATATATGTATAAAGTACATTCTTCCCCCAACGCGCCTCATTTGTTAGAAATGTACAGAGTACGCTGTTCCAATTATGGTCATTTTCTGCGGCCTAAACCGCGAGATATAAATCGTTGGGCATGATTAGTCGAGGTAAACCCTTTCCCTCATACGACAATTCTGCAGCAGACGACTTTGAACGTATTTTGTCAAAACATAGAGAATCTCCATAATTGAATGGATAACCTATGACAAAAAGGGGGAAAACATTGTGGCAAAAGGAGAAATTGCACGGTTTGTGCAATTTCTTCTTTTGTCACTATGTTTTCAAAAAGCCGTCTGCTGCAGAGGCGTCAGAAAGCGTCTATATGAGGGAAAGGGTTAAAACGGACATCTGTCTCTTTTACTGCATCTACCGTCCTATTCCCTTAGGGTACCCTACCAATTATTACGGATCACACATTTGTGATTTTGATTTAAATGATTTACCTTTGTACTTTTCGGTGATTAGTTAACCGTTCCCAATAGTTTACAAATTGCGGCATCTAAGTTATCTGGTTGCATAGTTGTTGTATGTGGGAAAGCGTTACGGAAGCCTTCTTCAGGATTACGGTGCCTACAATGCGTGCTGATCTGAATGTGTGTATACGCATGGTGATTTAAGTTTACACTGGTATCATGCTTTTTAACCCTTTCCCACATACTGCAGTTTTTAATTTTGAAAACATTTTTCGGATTATTGAACGTTCGATCACGAAATTTTGAATATAATTCATGTATATATGTGTGGTACATATAATGTAACATATATATTCTTTGGTGACTGATAGGCCCATGGGACCGGGTTTACTATAACAAACATTTATTGTTAAATTATGAATGTATATTATAAATTATTAACACATGTCACAATAATAAACAATTTACTTACTTACTTACTTTAAACGATTTCTTACACCTATGCAGCATTCGACTTTTGAAAACATCGTGACAAAAGGAGGAATTTCAACTATAGAACATTTTCATATTTGTGTCTAGATGTTCTCAAAGTCGTCTACTGTATATTTGTTGTATGTGGGAAAGGGTTAAAGTTGGTATTTCTGAAGCAGTGCACATCATTTTTACATTGAACTCCATGATTATAAATCAATCAATTTCTGACATACTATTGGGTACTGGCATCTTTTGGATGTTGAATTCAGTGTAACCATGTAGGGATATTTAGATATTGATTGTATTTTTAAAGACAGTGAAAGTTATTAATTAACTTCTAAATAAAGGAGGAATTGGCAAATATATAAAAACATATGGACATTTGCTGTGCATATGCATCCTCGGAACCCAGGCTATTCATAACATATATGATACCCTGGGCAAATTGGCTAGCGAAACTTCGTAAAGCGTGCACCTCGATTTTCTCCGTAACTACGAGGGGTGTTCGGAAAGTTTCGGGACAAGTGCCGTAACATTTTTGTTTAAATATGCGTACACAATTCTTTCAACATACGTAGCTCTATATAACTAGCGTCTTATTTTTAATTTTGTAATTTTGCTTTTGAAAATGAATAAATGGTATATAAAGCTATGTATGTTTAAAGAATTGTGTTCAATTATAAAAAAATAAGAATGTTAAGGCACTTGTCCCGATACTTTCCGAACACCCCTCGTACACTGTTATTACTGTACATCGCCTGAAATTTGTAGCATGCAACCAATCAAGCGGCTGGATTTCACCTCATGAATTATTCATGACTACGAAGTTTCGCTAGCCAATTTGCCCAGGGTATCATTAGTC
Organism: Serripes groenlandicus; assembly: GCA_031761405.1. NCBI lineage: Eukaryota > Metazoa > Mollusca > Bivalvia > Cardiida > Cardiidae > Serripes > Serripes groenlandicus. The sequence continues at coordinate 114,263,109 of JASEVX010000001.1, read as the reverse complement.
GCCGGGCAGAAGCCCGCGACTTCTATTTTTAATAGCTTTTCGGAAATCACATGGGAGGAGGGATAATTATTGAAAAGAAACACATTAAGATGTTTTGAACATATTACAATTGTGTTTGTTTAAAAACACTAAGTAATGACACATCTAAAATGGAATAAACATTTCGATGTTTTAGGTATTTTTAGTTTCATTTTGTTGACTTGCATTTAAGTGTTTTTGTCTTATTTACGAAGACAAATGTGGTCCCTTCTAGACTTGCAACCAACTGCTATATGTCAATATTGAGATATATTGAAATAAAAATCACGTCAAATTCTACTTTCAATAGTAATGTTAACTTACTGAATGTTATTTTCATGTTCAAAAATATGTCTTGATCTGTGAAGAATTCATTTGATAATGTTAACTCGTGTATATCTAAAATATGAACTGTTTCTAACCTAGAACTGTTGATTACGTCACTACCGAGTACCGCCCGCATAGATTTGTAAATTTTGCACACGCTACTATATACTACTGTACTTACTGTGTGTGCGTTAACCAATGCGCGCACCTGCTTGCTTTTATGTAAGTCACGTCGAATTCTCCTTTTAATAGATAAGTATCAACATAAACTGGTAACAGAAACAAATAAGAATTTTTTTTGTGAAAATATGTCTCAAATATAAGCCTGTTTATCGGTCGTGAACGTCGAAACGCTTTTTCCTCAGTTTGTGACCTAGTTTCATATTGCCAAAATGTAAACAAAGCGAAGTGACCGGAAGTAAAATGTAAACTTAGAAAAGTGACTTATGCAGACAAAAAATGTCGCACGACAAATTGATTTCTTAAACGTCACGAGTCGAGTGCATGGGTCGAATGTAGGAGAAAGAAAGATACTATAGAAATGCTTTTTTCTCTCGAATGCAGTGGAATAAAACATGCACTAAAGCTTTGCCTGATTTTTTATTCAATTTCTTCGATGTCTGACACTCGACTCGATCCTGAAACAAAGGTCAACATTTTGAAAAAATGCTCAAACACCTTATTACAGATAGATAGCTAATATTACACACTTAAATGATTAAATATATGTGATATTAAATGTTTATTTGGCTTGAAACAAATTAAGAGAAGAACAAACTCTGATAAACAATAGATTTAGAAATAAAGAAAAACTGCTCTTTCGCACCCAATTAATTTCATACTTGCCACCTATTAAATAGTAATGGGACTCGCAACTGGCATTTCTCTTGCGCCAAACTTATATTGTATGCATCAACGATTTATATAAACAATTTAGCTGATATGTTGTTTCAAGTGTGGTCTACTTTTTAAACATATGAGGATAAATTTTAACATCTGTGAAATATTTATTATAATTATTATTAAAAAGGAGGAAGTTAATGTCTTCAGCAATTTAACCGTTTTCTCAATGTTTTAAGCATTTAAAGGTTTTCATTGTTGCTTCAGACATGGAAAGGGTTTAATAGCTTTGTATTGCAGGTAGATTTAAATCCCAAAATGTATTAATTTGTTGTGGTTTTATTGACAAATACAAAACATCCAAAATCCTGACCAAAAGATATCCTGAAATTTGTAGATCTATGTGGAATTTCAAAAATCCTGGAATTAGTCCTTATGAAAACATTATGTGTATGTTTAGACTAATGAAAGTCAAGAATACATGTGTGTTAAAAAATTAATCAATGCAGTCTTTTCCGGCGACATTGATGCCTTGCATCAACTTTCTCTTGTATGTGTTATGAATAGCCTGGGTACCGAGGATGTGCATATGGGACTATCTAAATATCACTACAGCAATATCACCAACCATTTAAACCCCGTTTAACACATGTGTGGTCTGTATGCAAATTACTAGACCCCTTGGTTCGTAATAATTTTGTCGACATATGTCACATTTATTGTCCCTATAATAAACATAATTAATGAATCACAACTAATAGAAACTAGTGTCTACCGATATGGAGCCATGGCCAAAATGACGCCAAATACTGACCACAACACCGACCGCAAATATGACATAAACAAAATTGTAAAATTTTGATTATGTAATTCCTCCTTTAGCGATAATTATGCACAGCGCCGTATAAAGCATTAAATAATATTTTCACTTAAAGTTGTCCAAATTACAACAGCAAGTAGAATATTTACAAAAACTCTATTTAATGAGTCGAGAGATTTTTTTTCTGTATTGAATGAACTGAGGACATAAGATAAGTTGCTCATATTGCATCACATGTGAAATGCATATAAGCGGATACGCTTATAAGCAAAAACCTGCATTGTGCTAGGACACTCATTAATCAAAGATCGATGAGCTCATATGACATATTCAATATCTACTTTTGCAGAGCCTTTTGACGCATCTGGAACAGGTGACTTTTGTAAACATTGCATCAAAAGGAGACACTGCTAATGCTGAGCATTTTCTCCATTAATTAAACACAATGTTCTTAATCTATTCAACATATATACTTTCGTTTTTAAAGATTTTCAAAGATGTTTATAAAAAGTTTTGCCTAGATGTCATTAGGGATTTTGCCTAGATGTTTCCATAGATTTTGCCTAGATGTTTTCAAATTCATCAGCTGCAGATTTGTGATATGTGAGAAAGGGTAAGTAGATTAATTCCGAACATCTGACCATCACATGACTGACACTATTCGTTCCCCAAACAACCCTTTACTGATACTAATAACCCGTTCCCCTGGCAACCTAAAGCTCAGGTGATAATGTTGAATATGACGCGAGACCCTGGGTCTACGAGGGTGACAATTTTACACATACAGAGGCAGGTGTTTTTGGAAAACTTGAAAGGGAGGTTTAAATACCGTTACCCTGGCTAGTTTTATTAGGGGGACCGAATATTTAATGAGTGTTTCTCGCCGACAAAAAGGGGTCCCTTTCAGATTCATAAATTATATATATATTTGACGTATCACCAGTCTCTGTCCGTTTAATTAACCCTTTCCCTCATATAGACGCTTTTCTGACGCCTCTGCAGCCGAGGGCTTTTTGAAAACATAGTGACAAAAGAAGAAATTGCACAAAACGTGCAATTTCTCCTTTTGTCACAATGTTTTCCACTTTTTGTCATAGGCTATCCATTCAATTATGGAGATTTTTCTATGTTTTGACAAAATACGTTCAAAGTCGTCTGCTGCAGAATTGTCGTATGAGGGAAAGGGTTAAAGCAGACGGCGTTTTGAAAACATAGTGACAAAAGAAGAAATTGCACAGAACGTGCAATTTCTCCTTTTGTCACAATGTTTTCCACTTTTAGTCATAGGTTATCCATCTGACAAAATACGTTCAAAGTCGTCTGCTGCAGAATTGTTGTATGAGGGAAAGGGTAGAACGTCTACGGGAATAACCTTCCAATTCTTCACAATGTATTCTCAAAGTACTAAATTTTCACTGTACGAAAATATAGACGTTATCTTAAGAGTATGAATTCGCCGTATCGTACACTGATTACATTGTTCAGATATCCGATAGTGTCCCTCTTTTTTGAATGGCGGGGCTTATTTTATCAATAGATTATGAAAGTATCCATAATTGTACCTTCGACGCGTGCCGACTGCCTCTACTTCAAAGGGGATATCTATCAACCAATTTGACAACCGGGGCCCGGTGCGAAACACATAAGTGCTACACCTTGTACGTTCGTCGTTCCCTTTAACCCCCAATAGTTTGTAAATGTGATTTCTGGCACGTGCGCACATTATTAATACAGAAAACAGAATTTTATTTGTTATAAGTAAATACAGATACTTTAACAACTTTACAAGAAATTCATCAAATATTATAATTTTGAATATTTATTGTTTTGTAACATGTATATTTCGCAATACTTACTATATGTACGTTACATGCATGACAGAAGACAACGTCGATGACACTATAGTACGATTTTGAAAACAACTATGTCAATAAATGGAAACATGCAATAACGGAAAATGTATTTTATTAATAAAGTCGAAAGCGTTGTGGAAAGACGAATTTGCTCATGATGACCATTTTGTTATCCCTTTGTCGAAATGTTTTCTTAAGTCTGAAGATCCGTCTACATAATGTAATGGGAAAGAGTAAAATATTATCGGGGGAAAAACTGAAGCGAAGGAAGGGTGTTTTAGAATTAGAGTTAATGGGTCATTTTTGGTTATTTTGATAATGAGATCAGGTGATTGAAAAACCCTCCCATGTATATTTATGGATTTTAATAGATATCTGCGCGCCATCTGTTGCCCCTAAATTGAGAAAGACCGCGGCAAATTAACCCTTTCCCACTGTCGACACATCTACAACAGAAAAAGTAAACAAGATTGAAACTCTATAAATGAAATAAAAAATATTAAATAAAGTTGAAAATATTCTCCTTTTGTCACAATGTTTTCATACGTGCAGAAAAGGTGTATGTGAGAAAGGGGCGTTAATCCTTTCACACGTTCGATGCATGTTTGTAACAGATGACGTTTTAAAACATTGTGACAAACGGATAGATTTCTTATAATGAGCAATGTCTTCCCTTGGCACAATGTTTACAACTATATTTAATAACTATACTTTAATTTATAGAAATGTTCCATGTTTTGAGTATATATGATTCCGAAGTAGCCTGATGCTGATTTGATGGGAAAGGGGTTAAAAAGGTTTATGTAAAATACTTCTTTTAACTACCTCATATTTGGCGAAGTTTGGTCTTTTACGGGTCGGGTCGTCTGATTTGAAAACTTGTGAAGAAATGTATACAACTTCAGGATAATTTTTTTTTTAATGTATTTTGAAATTATTTCTATAATAAAGGATCATTTTTGTAACATTGTCTCCTTTTCACACAATGTTTTAAATATGCATTGCGCTGTTGGGGAATCCAAAATCACCTGTATCAGAGAAAGGGTTATACATATTCATTTCGGGTTTGTTGCGACAGTTGGTGAGGTTTACTTTTTCACAACATTCTGAAACAGACCTTTGAAGTGAACCCACGCCCGGGCTCGAATATCCTTTCTATTTACCTGTATAGAACCCACAGCCCTTTCATTACCAAACACATGGGGACAGGACAAGGATAACGGTGTTTTTACAGTAAAGTTTTCAAACCCCTATTGTTTACCGATCGTCTAACGCTAAGAGGGTAACATTCGGCTGTTTTCATGTCTGTAAAAGCCATCTGTCGCTTTTCATTCCTAATTTGGTAAAACCAAAATGTTTGCTTAGCACCCTTTGGTCCGATAAAACGGTGTCCGTCTCACTTTGCCAACTCGTTTTTAGATTTTAGATAATAATTTTGGGGTGAAATCTTGGTTGACAACATGAGATTGGATTAACAAACAGAACCGATGATGCAGACGTTTTAGCGACTTATAGAATGATGACATTGTTGTGTGCAGCCGTGGGTGAGAAATCAAGTTTCCCACAAACAGATGCCTCAGACAACTTCTGAAACCATTCGGATAAAAAAAGGCAATTTCGACTTTTGCCACATTGTTTTCAATTGTAGTTTTATCTTCATTTATTGAGATTTGTCTATGTTTTTGGCTAGATTGCTTCAAAGAATCTGCTTCAGAATTACGGTATGTGAAAAAAGGGGCTTTACCATACACACCACGCATTCCGTTCAATGACGCCATCTAGCGGACTGAACAACCGTCAACGCGGACAACAGGCTATTCTGATCGAAGCCTGCACTTACGAGTAAACTTATTGACTGCAACTAAATATGTTACAGAATGAGGTCGATTTGTTTATTATGTCATTATTTATTGTTTTATCCTTTCCCATATACAACAAATCTGCAGCTGGCGGCTTTGAAACGTTATCAAAAAATATATAAATGTAAGTATGATAATTGAATATAGTTGAAAATATTGTGGCAAAAGAAGAAATTGCTCATTATGCTTTCCATTGTCGTCTGCTGCAGATGCGTCAGAAAGCGTATTTTTTTTACAATACAATACAATATATTTTAATGTATAAAAACTACAAGTTTTATAGCAAATTATACAATTTAAACAAATTCCTTACATAACATAGACAATGTTTTCCAAAGAGCATATACAACTGTAGATGATTAACCGTACATACATGTATGTAACCCAAAATAAATATTATCATATTTATATATTTACTCACAATGAAGACACTATATTTGTTCTATTCTTAAATTTAAGTTAAACTAAAATAAGACATATTTAGCTTCTCATGTTATTTGCATAATAAATATATTTAGCTAAATTATTTATAACGACGTCTGAAGATGATGACATAAGATTTATTAATGTTTGTTTTGTTGGCCATGTATATTAGTATCTTTTGATATATTTCAATCTTAGTCCGGAAAATTTCGAACAAATTAGCAAAAAATGGTATTCGTTCTCTACTAGTCCCGAATTACAATTTTCACAAATTCGTTCATTTCTTGGAATGTTGTGATGTCGTCCACTTTCAATTTTTAAATTATGTGATGATGTTCGAAGTCTAGTTAAAGCGATTCTAAATTTTGATACTTTAATTACGTCAAGATATTTTTCTAGGTTGAAAGAGTTTTTGAAAAAGCAATATGTATCTAGGCGAGTAGAATTGTTAATCGATGAGCACCAACTCTGTTGGAATATATCTATTTGTGTGAGATAGGGTTAGCCCTTTTCAGTCAAATACTTACACTTTATCTGCAACAATCGACTTTCGACTACGTTCTGTTAAAGAGGTGATTTTCATAATCAACAATTTATTCATCGTGGTTCGTCATCATATGTATCAAAGACCTAATAACACGTTATTATTATTAGGTCTTTGTATGTGTCTATAACCAAAGAAGTGTGTCTTCTTTTGTTCAATTATCTCCAAAGTCGACGTTTAAAACGAAGTTAACACTGGTAGTATTGGCTGCCATCCTTGGCGCTCAGGGTTGCGGGTTTAGCATAACGACTGATTCGCTGGTATCAGGATAAATGGACCAGTAGTACGTCCTGGTAACTTACCCAGGAAACGCCGTGATAGAACTGAAACAAATGTTGAAAGCGGGGTAAAACACCAAACAACGCAAGCCAAAGTCGAAAAGTCTGACATACGCTATCAAGTAATGGGAAGAGTGATTTGTTGTGCATTATTAATGAAGATAACGAACAATTTAATACATTATTTCATTAAACATTCACTGTAAGACATTGATACATGACTTCTCAAACGGAATCGTGTCGTGGCTGATGTTAGGTAGCGTAAACTTATATTAGCCCTACAAAACCTCATAGAGTTATGAGGGCAGGATTGATTGTTTGTCTCACCGCGCAGAATTGGCGAGCAGACAAAGTTAGATACCCTAGCTCTTTCCAAAAAGACCCATTGGTTCTTGTACATGCCCGATGTATAGTACCGATACACGCGAGGTTATTTTTCCTGGAAAGGACAAGTACTTTACCACTAGTTGAGTCGGAGACCCTTAAAAGCACCTCTTAAAATTCCAGAAACAGGACCGGGATTTGAACCCCAGACCTCTGGATTGACAATCCAGTGTGTTAACAACTGGACTACCCCGCCACTCCATGAGGGACAGGACATGGGTTTTGAATATTGTATATGTCCTTTATCCAAGTATCTGGAACGAGTCTTGTCAATGCCAATGCAAGTTCCACGTTTATCAGTTATTTGGTCACTTATTTCAAGTTATAAATAAATAGATAGCCGAGGTCAAAATAGCATCAAGGAAGGCCTGTATTCATAAATCATTCCAAATTTATTCTTAGTCTAACTTTGAATTATACGCTATTAAATCGTGTAACTAAGTTAATTAAGATTTAGAATTATATTTGGAATTAATAAGATATAACTGAAATACGCTTGATCTCCTGTGGCCAAGTAAGGTCTCCAGAAAAAAACCACTGATTTATTTGAGATTAACGCCGCTTTGTGCCGTATACCACTTATTTCACGGCGCGGACAGTTCACCGTATAAGTGTGTTTCCTTGCGTTCTTGCATCCATCATTCCACTAGACTAACCTCTCGGTACGTTGACGCATGATGTTTCCGAAGCACGACCTATACGCGTGGGTGACAGTGACTCAAGGGTAGAACGGGGGCCTCGTAACCCACGCTTGTAGTCCCCTGGGAGGTAAGTCAAACTTAGGGACCTCGCAGCACACTTGGTGCGAATTTTAGTTGCGTATCGTGGGCAGCAGTCATTGTGAGGGATTTATTTAAGTTTTAGAAACTTGTCTACAGAATAGATGTAAAATAATTCAGTTTAATCATAAACTTATTTATAAAGAAGAACGTTAATTTGGTGAGACCTTCCGTTGACTGCACCGTATTACCGCGACATGGTTACTGAAGCGGGATAAACCTTCCTCTCGCTTCGTGTAGCTTTTCGGTACTCTTGATATATCTAAATACATAAACACGTGCTTAAAGAATATAAAAAACATACAAGCTCAACCTTTGAAAACGCATCAAAATGTGTTCTTTTTTAATTTATGTACAACATTATCGATGGTACAAGAGGCTTTCGCTTTTAATAATCAGTGCATAATTCATTGTACTTCTTATTAAATATCGTCTAATATAGAGGTGTTGAAAGGTGTGGTGGTGTGCTCATTTCCCTTTATACATTTACCCCTTCTGACTTGAAGGCGCATTTTAACATATCTGCAGCAGACAACTTTTGAAAACATTGTTTTTAACTCTATCCATGTTGATACTTTCATTTATTGAGATAGTCCATATTGTTACCGATATGCTTTCAAGAGCGTATGTTGTATGTCTGTCGTACGTGGGAAAGGGTTGCGGAAATTAAAAATTATGGAGATTTATAGAAAATCGCTTTACTCTGACATGAAGCTAAATCAAACCTATGACTAAAAGTGGAAAACATTGTGGCAAAAGGAGAAATTGCACGTTTTGTGCAATTTCTTCTTTTGTCACTATGTTTTCAAAAAGCCTTCTATCACCACTGTTGTCTATATTTCTTTATTGCTAGATACTCAGCGAATGGCAAAGTGTACGAACTGTAACTTAACCCTTTCCCATATACATACGCATTTAGACGTATCTGCAGCAGAAGACTATTGAAAACATTGTGACAAAAGAAGAAATTGCAATAATGAGCAAGTTCTCCTTTTGTAAAAATGGTGTCAACTTTTTGTCAATGATCATACTTTCATTTACGGCTATTTTCATATTTTTGCATATACTAGTATCGTTTTGCTACGGATTTATTGTATGCGGGAAAAAGTTTAACTACATTGAATTTAGTTTGCAAATTCACCTATTGCCCCTCCAAATACTTATTGGCGTGAAACAGTTGTAACTTAAATTGAATTTTTTTTACCAAGATTAATCACCTCGCCATAAAGTCTTTATAAGCGTTAAATCATTTTTCTTGGTAAACAATGGAAATTTAGGTGCCATTGCTCGTTCTGAGCAATGGCACCTAAATTTGCATTGTTTACAAAAGGGTCAAAATTGCCCCTAATCCAGGGTTTTCAAAATAGGTTTTTAGTTACAACCGTTTCACGCCAAGCCCTCGATATGTTTTCATAGTTCGGTCTTTCCGTCTATTTGTATACGTCTGCCTACCTATTTACATCGGAGTTAATCCTATTTGACTTTTGTATGAGTCGCACTTCCGGTCTCTGAGTCAAGGTCGTGACCTTTGTACGTGCCTTGTCACACAACACAGTTCTACGTAATTTATCCGTTACGTCCTGCGTAGGCATGCGCATCAAAGCTATGCAGCTACACGTCGAGCGTCTTTTTTTGGTCAGAAACTGCATATGATGTAACACTATCAAAGTTCTAGATAAGGTGCGTTTTTCATGTACTTAACTCCTTATTCGACCCTCTAACCCTATGATGTGGGTACTCAAAAGAATCGTCTCAGTGAGACGATTCTTTTGAGTACCCACATCATATGGTTTGGTTGGACTTTAAGAGAGGTATTATGAGGGAAAGAGCTGTATACTGATCCTTATCTGTAGCTCCGGATGTTCAAGCTGTTATATAAGTCGAGACTATATTAATCCTCATGTAAAGTCAGTTTTTACGTGACGTGGCGTAATGTTTATGTGTAGCTTAGCATCTCTGTAATTAGTAATAATTACTGTTAATCACCCATGAGAAGATTACGACTGATTCATTCATTAATCGATTAGTCGATATATCGATCTATGACCGTATCAGTTAGCTCATCTTGAATCTGTTATTTATACCAATTGATTTTAAGTTTTTTAATTGATTAAAAGATAATCTTATTTCGACGGGATGAAACATTCATAGATGTGTCATTACCAATACCTTGTATCAAGTTTAACCTGTATTTGTATATCATTTTCCGAATACAGACGAGTTCATGACATATTTTCAGATATAATTTGAAAACATTGTGGAAAAGGAAACAAATGTTCATAGAGCCATTTCTCCCTTTCCCACGATTTTTTCTATTCTGTATCAAAACTCCTCTTGTGGAGACGGTTATTTCTGTTACGTGACAAATTATCTACAGATAGCATGTCAGTTAATGGTATGAAGTCATCCGTACGATATACATGTTATTTCCAAACAGCTCTAACTATATATCTATTTAGCTATAGCTACGTTCATTTGAGGTAAATAACACTAGTTTCTTACTAACATACACTCGTACATGACTAATGAAGGGGAATTCCGATCCACGCACATCGCATGCTTGCGACGCCTTGGTACCGCCTTCGTATAACCCTTGCTCTCATATAGACGCTTTCTGACGCCTCTGCAGCAGACGGATTTTTGAAAACATAGTGACAAAAGAAAGAAATTGCTCAAAACGAGCAATTTCTCCTTTTGCCACAATGTTTTCCACTTTTAGTCATAGGTTATCCATTCAATTATAGAGATTTTCTATTTTTTGACAAAACATGCTCAACGTCGTCTGCTGCAGAATTGTCGTATGAGGGAAAGGGATAAAGTGCAGTGCTTAGAGCGTCCGTATTCGGAGCGAGAGAACATCATCATGGTTCGATCCCCGGTCGGGTCATATCAAAGGCTTTTACAGAGGGTATAACTGTCTTCCATCCATGACGTTCAGAGTTACGGGGCAAGCATTGCGACTAATATATTGGCGTCAAAGACAAATGAGCAGTCCCACGAGAAAAGCAACATTATGGACTCTGCGTAATGTATCGATCAAGATCAGCATGCGCAATCTTGCAGGCTAATCCGGGCCGACACATTCCATCTCAGGGGGATAGAGGTATAGAGTAATGATTCCTGAAACAGAAAATCCACAGGATGCGATAAGTGTCTGTTCGGATAAGCCTGCGCGGTATGCTTTGACTGATCCGGGTCGATACTTTACGTAGACTCCACAATGTTGGTTTTCTCGTGGGACGGATTAAGCGATACCTGTATGCAGTAGTAGTGATATAAATGACAATTACCCAGAAAACGCCGGGATAAAGCTGTAATACTTTAGAAAGCGGAGTAAAAACACATTCCAAACAAACAAAGCAAACACACTGAATTCAGTCTATGAACTCTATAGGCTCATGTTCTGTTAACAGGATACAACTACCATCTGTACGGGAATATGATCCCGGAAGTTACACGATATAACTGAAATAATGTCGGAAGGGACGTTTAACCCTTTCCCTCATACGACAATTCTGCAGCAGACGACTTTGAACATATTTTGTCAGATGGATAACCTATGACTTAAAGTGGAAAACATTGTGACAAAAGGAGAAATTGCACGTTCTGTGCAATTTCTTCTTTTGTCACTATGTTTTCAAAACGCCGTCTGCTTTAAACCTTTCCCTCATACGACAATTCTGCAGAAGACGACTTTGAACATATTTTGTCTAAAAATAGAAAATCTCTATAATTGAATAGATAACCTGTGACTAAAAATGGAAAACATTGTGGCAAAAGGAGAAATTGCACGTTTTGTGCAATTTCTTCTTTTGTCACTATGTTTTCAAAAAGCCTTCTTAGCTCTTTCCCTCATACGACAATTCTGCAGCAGACGACTTTGAACGTATTTTGTCAAAACATAGAAAATCTCCATAATTGAATGGATAACCTATGACTAAAAGTGGAAAACATTGTGGCAAAAGGAGAATTGCACGTTTTGTGCAATTTCTTCTTTTGTCACTATGTTTTCAAAAAGCCTTCTTAGCTCTTTACCTCATACGACAATTCTGCAGCAGACGACTTTGAACATATTTTGTTAAACAAATAGGAAATCTCTATAATTGAATGGATAACCTATGACTAAAAGTGGAAAACATTGTGGCAAAAGGAGAAATTGCTCGTTTTGAGCAATTTCTACTTTTGTCACTGTTTTGAAAAAGCCGTCTGCTGCAGAGGCGTCAGAAAGCGTCTATATGAGGGAAAGGGTTAATACAAATAAAAACACATTCATGGAGTTCATAAACACTGAGACGAGTACCAAACAATGTAGAACAGGATTAGACTGCACATATATGTGGGCTAATCGTGATCTCCAGTGTTTGCATTTTCAGAAACACCTAACAGGCTTAGAACAAATGAACTTTCTGCTGACTATGACCGTATGAAGGAAATGGATATGAAATCGGAAACAAACCCTACAGAGGTTGATGAAAAAGGGACAGGTGTTTTTGTAGAATATTTTACATGCTCCAGTACCTCTTTAGAGTCCCTTAAAATTACTGTCATTTAAAAACCGATTGGACCCACCTCCAATAGGGGTCAGTCTTCGACCACTGACCGAGGGTCCCCGGCAAAAAAAGTCATTTCAGGTCAGTCTTTGAAAACTGGACAATATCTTTTAACCCTTGACAGTAAAAAAATATGCCGTAACGCATGTAAAACATTGTATTACTCGCTAATACTGACCTGAGTGTGACCTTTGCCTAAAGGTATAATTTTATACTGGGATGGTGTTCCTGTCTTTTCTGTAAATTCTCATTTTTTTTTATATCGGTAAGATGCTTCTTTGCACAAAGGTCAGAATCAGGTCAATATTGTTGAGTAATACAATGGTGTTTAACCGTTTCCCTCATACGACAATTCTGCAGCAGACGACTTTGAACATATTTTGTCAAAAAATAGAGAATCTCTATCATTAAATTGATAACCTATGACTAAAAGAGGTAAATATTGTGACAAAAGGAGAAATTGCTCGTTTTGAGCAATTTCTTCTTTAGTCACTATGTTTTCAAAAAGCCGTCTGCTGAAGAGGCGTCAGAAAGCGTCTATATACGGGTAACGGTTAAGGTAGAAAATACAGGTGCTCGCACAAGATACTAGCATGTAATTCCACTCGGAACACCTCGTCAGACTACATGTTAGATATAGGGTTACGAAATTTGCCGAGGAGTACCGAATGTTTTAATCCTAGATCTCCGCGATATTAATCGAAGCAGCCCGCATGGACTTTAAATCATTCCGAATTGACTCGTTCCGGAACAACTGCACTATATCAGTATTATTACGTCACACATGTTATTTCCGATGTCTCGTTTGAGGGACCGACTAACTATATTGAACACCGTTTCCCACATACAGTAATTATGAAGTAGACGTCTGTGAAAAGCATCCAACCAAAACTATTTTGGAAATCTTCTATACAGTTTAGTTATATTATTGAATAGAGTTGAAAGCATTCTGGCAAAAAGAAAAAATGCTCATAATGAGCAATTTCGCTTTTTGACACAATTCGTTCAAAAGTTGCCTGCTTCAGATGCGTTAAAATGTCTCTGCAACTGGGATAGGATAAACGTCATTTTCAAAAATTGCGATACAATCAAAATATTTATATCACTCTAACATACTTCTTGAACTATTTTCTTCATGTAAATGTAAACATCGAACACATCATCGACTCGTTGTATTTGGAGTCACATGACGCTCATTTGAAACGTATTTTGATCATTCGACATGACGATAAAGAGAACCTACTACCTTAGGAATAGGATCCTTGCTGTTCTCGACCGAGACCTTTTGGTCAAGCAAAGACGTGTACTTTCGGATTGAGATACACCAAAGTAAAGTCCAACTGACGATTTACCTCACTTCCTTATATGGTATTTTAACCACATACAACAGATCTGCAGCAGACGACTTTGAAAACATAGTGGTAAAAACCTGAAAATATTTCCATAAAAGATAGCTTAATTGTTAAATAGAGTTGAAAACATTGTGGCTAAAGGAGAAATTGCTCATCATGAGCAATTCAACCTTTGGCCACACTGTTTTCGAGGGTCGTTTGCTGCTATTGCGTCAAAATGCGTCTGCATGTGGGAAAGGGTTAACCATTAAGGGGCACTCGTTTTAAACAATATATTGGGTCAAAATAATTCATATCTCGCATAAAGAAAAAGTACTATGATAGTGACAAACTATTTGAAAACATCACGGTAATATCAAAAAGTGCAGACCTAAAATTGCTCGTTCTGAGCAAGTAAAACAAAAATCTCAACTTCCGTCAGTGTTTTCAAAAATCGTCCAGCTGCAGAAGTGTAAAAAGGCCACTGCGTCAAAAGAAAAGGTCAAATTAAAGCCGACATACAAAATTTAATATCAATTATGTTTTCGTTCCCAAGATGTGTCCAAGTTCGCGTACCGACTCGACATATGGTCAGGGCAGCGGATAAACTGTATTGAGTTGAACGAATAAATCACTGGATGTATTCATATTGTTAAAAAGTCTATTTATTTGAATAAATTCCTGAGCATGCATTAATGTCCCTAGATGAATGAAATGAACGGTGGTTTATTATTTGGGTTCTAAAGAATGTGCGGACGACGATGGGACCTGTTATTCGCACACACTCATCTGAGACTTGACCATTCGTACACATCTATAAAGTAATTTAGGCTCTCTCTACCTAATATTTTAAATGAACATATAAATGCACTTATGCTGCGCTTGTTAATCTCTTTCATAGCCGAATTGTTTAAAGTGGACCCTTCCAAGTTAATACTCGAACGACTCTATTTTCATGTTATAGGAGTTTTGGAATATGTTTATAACAAAAAGCCAAACAATGCGGATTTCACCCAAATCTGTATTGTTCGTAAAAAGCTCAATATGGCCATTGACTATGAAAGAGATAAAACAAAAAACAAGCTAGAAATAGGAGTTTTATAGGAGAATAATCTATTTATTGTGATTTACTATGATATGGCGGCTCACATCATATGAAAATCATCATTCAATATATTGCGACAAGCGCATATCTAGATCAGCCTACGCCTTCTGGATCTTCCATGTTCGCTATCTAGTCATGCATGTTTCCTATGAGCCTCTGCGTAATGTATCGACCAGATCAGCCTGCGCTGTCCGCGCAGACTGATCCGGCCGACACATTCCGTCTTAGGGGGATAGATGTATAGAGTGGTTATTCCTGAAACAGAAAATCCACAGGAGGCGAAAAGTGTCTATCCGGATAAGCCTGTGTGGCATGTTTAATCTGATCCGGGACGATACTCTACGCAGATTCCACACTGTTGGTTTCCTCGGTGGACGGCTGAAATGTGATCAAGTTTAAAATCTCCAACGGTCGGTTTTCGCGTGTCGTGGTTGATATGTAAATGATCCTCCTTTCTTGTGGTCATTCTTAATGTCGCTGACCGTTGGTGCCCGCATAAAATACAGATTTACAATCTTAGAAAATTAAAAACATAAACGAAAGCTTTAATCAGATAAGTTAATAGTTTCATAGTACATAAGGGCAATTTGAAGAAAATATGGTATAGTGGAGAAGCGATGAAAATTGTAGCAAGTTTTACGTTCAAAAATAGAGACATGTCTTTAAATAAATAATTAGAAAAACCGAGCTATGTCATGACAAAACGGGTCATTGTCTTTTCGGGAAAGCGGGTTACACATCAATATCCCCAGCATTTGATAAAAAAAAACCATTTTCAACATTGTTAATGAGTAAACTTTTCTTAAATTATTTTTATTCCAGAAAAGGAAATATCTTGCTTCAACGACGCATATTTGCATGTTAATCCAGACTCAGGATTTATTTACTGTGTATTCATGATTTAACATAATTCCTACAGTAGTGGGTATTTATAAGTACTGCCAACGAAGTAAGACCCCCATCCTGGTATGTGCTTATGTATATGTGTATATGTGTATTTATATGTAAATATATGTATATGTATGTGGGTATGTGTATGTATATGGCAATGGCATCTAAAATTGCATTGTTTACATTGCCCATAAATCAGGGTTTTCAAAATAGGTTTTTAGTTACAACCGTTTCACGCCAAGCCCTCGATATGTATTGTTTAGGCACCAAAAAGAACACCAAGCATTTGTCGTTAGTTGTTGAAACCAAGAATTACCAACACATATTCATCAATATGTATTTTCTGGTATATATGTTTGTTGGTAAAACTATGCGTATATGTGTGACAAGCGTACGGTACGCTGAAGGCTATACTATGTTGTAAATGTTGTTATGGGTCGATAGCCTTAAATCAATTAACGATTTGTCATTTGTCATTGGTAAATATTAAGGTTTGTAGTCAATGCCGAGCACCGGTAGCTCAGTCGGTAGCGACGCAGGCTGTCAAGGGTTGTGAGTTCGAACCCCAGCTCCGCCAACATTCTCACCGACGTTTGACAAAAGTCACATCCTCTTCCATCAATGGGCTTCCAGTCTATTTGGAAAAGCAGCCAGTTGGTTGGAAAGACTGATGTGTAGAGTATTGGTACGAGATAGCCAGGAAACACACGAGTAAGTGACCTGGCAGCCGTGATATGACTGGATTAATGTTGAAAACGGCCAAATCAATCAATTACTCGAAGTCAATGCTTTAACCGAACATTGCATGTCAAGGTAATAACTCTCACCAACACAGGCTTCCCAAAGGAACGTACATGAAACAGAATGTCTAATTATGATTAATGGCCATGCAATGGTTATATAATTTATGAATGACATGGTCTAAGACGTTTCTCGTGAATCATGAAAAAATTGCATACGCAGTGACTAATCGAGGTAATAATTAAAACACTTAATATTTCTGGAATGGATTTAAAATCTGCACGTATGACAATTAAAGCAGAAAATTAATATGAGTTAAGAAAATGCCAACTCGATGATATCTTTTAAGCTCGTAAAGTAAACGTCACGCGTACAACATCGTTAAATGAGATTCTTTCGTCCCCATGGAAACTCCCAGTGATGGGTTCCTTCGCACCGAAATGGTTCTAAACGTTGTTGCGAGCAATGATGCACCCCGGGGAAATTGTGGGTATCAAGTCCAGAAAGAAGGCACCACTGACCGCTAAAACTTACATTTTTTAGATTTTTACCAAATTCTAGACGTTAATTGATACAGACTTACACCTTAGATCAATTCATGGTAGAACGCTACGGAAATGGGACTTTTATTTCAAGGGTCATTTATACACGCACATTGTATTAAAGGGCTCGTATTATCTGGAGAGCGACATTAAAATCCCCTATTCAGGGATTCGGTTCACGCGGCCGACCAAAGAAAAAAGAGGAGAGCATGCATCTGTAAAAATCAAGATTAATTTAAGTGAAATATGGCCATTTCCATCTCCTGGGATACGAAAAGATTAGTTTTCTCCCCACGTGACATGATTCCGTGTCAATGCAATGCGTTCTAATGCGTCTCAAAGATGATGATTACATAAAGCGCCACCTGGCCATTCTCTCAAAACGCTGTCGTTATCTAAATGGATATAAATAAGAACCTAAAAGAGTTTATTAAATCAAAGGACTTTTTTCAATTAACTTTGGGAACTTTATGGTCTCAATCGGATATAAAGTCCCGAAGTTTTACGACAAACGATGTGAAGTCTGACATTGTAAAGTACACACACTCAAATAAAACAGATCGGTCAAGGTCGTTGGTAAAAAGTAGTTTAAACTTATTTATTTTACATCGATTGCGAAACAAGCTTTAGGCTTATATTAATCACGCTCGATGTCTGCTTCCTAGAAACTTAACCAGTACTCGCGCCGTTAGTGTGGAAAAATCCCAAATGCAGAACCCGTACCCACATAGAGACACTTTCTGACGCCCCTGTAGCAGACGACTGTTGAAAAATGATTGTTTCAAAAGGAGAAATTGCTCAAAACGGAAAATTTCTCCTTTTGCCAAAATGTTACCCATTTGTTCAGTAGTTAAACACCTTCAGTTATAGCGATCTATCATTTCCGCCTAGATGTTATCAAAGTCGTCTGCTGATATGAGTCGTTTCCTTTGGAAACTTCTGAGGATAAATATATAACATGTCTAAAAAATTGGAAATGTGAGTTGGATTTAAAAAATAATTGTGGAAGCATTTTTTGCTGCCTTTCACTGCACTTTCTTCTTTTCCCACACATGTGATCGAGACGTCGAGGTTCGTCCGAATCAAAAACAAATTGAAAACAAGACATGGATCTCATACAAGTATTTCCCCTGCAACAGACGCAATTTGGAGCATTTGCAGCAGACGACTTTTGTATGCATTGTTATTGCCAGAACTGACTTATTTCTCCATTGTCATGATACTTTATATCATAACACGTTGTTTTACAGAGATTTTGTTTTATTTTTACCGGCTCTCTTTAGTTTTGTTGTATGTGGGAAAAGAGTTAAATATAAAATAATCATATCGGCCCGGCACGCTGGACATGTTAAACGATGAGGAATATAGTAATGGCACTTTTACGTAATAAATTGCCCTTGACCCTACCCGCTTTCCAACATACAACAAATCTGCAGCAGACGACTTTGCAAAAATCTTATTAATAACATGTGTACAATATACATGTATATAAATCAAAGTGTGATTATTGAGTAGTGTTGAAAACATTGTGGCAAAAGGAGAAATCGCTATTTTTTCTTCTTCAAAAGTCGCCGGTTGCAGGGTCGTCATCGAAACGCGGTTGCAGGTGGGGGCAAGATTAATGAGTTAAATCGTCTGCAATAATTTACACCAAGTTACTTGTCATCAGTTGTCCAGCGTTTTACAGCGGACATTCCAAAACCATTAATGAGCCGTCCCTCGAGAAAAACCCCCATTATGGTCTCTGCGTAATGTATCGACCCAGATCAGCCTGTGCAGTCCGCGCACGCTAAACCAGGCCAACACATTCCGTCTCTGGGAATAGATATATAGAGTATTGATGCCTGAAACAGAAAATCCATAGGAGGCGAACAGTGTCTGTCCGGGTTAGCCTGCGCGGCATGTTAAGGCTGATCCGGGTCGATACTTTACGCAGAGTCAACAATGTTGGTTTTCTCGCTCGGGAACGGCTCATTTCTCTCAATGACCGGGAAAATGTAACCTGTTTGATTTTGGCCACTGTAGACAATTGTTATCAATCACTCTTTGCACGTTCGTTTGCAAAATTGGGGGAAAATCAATCCCATTACGCATGTCAATATCCAAACCTAAAAGTGAACAGATTATACACTAAACAGACAAGAGATTATTCTTAAAGTAATAAGGATTTTCTAACGTTTTCCACATACAATAAATATGCATCAGACGTCTTTAAAACAGCTTGGTGAAAACATGAAACATTTCTGTAAATAAATAAGTTTATAACTATTGAGCAAACAGGGAACTTTCTAATTATTAAACCTTTCCCGCAGCAGACGGCTTTTTGAAAACATAGTGACAAAAGAAGAAATTGTTCAAAACGAGCAATTTCTCCTTTTGCCACGATGTTTTCCACTTTTAGTCCAAAGTTATCCGTTCAATTAAAGAGATTTTCTATTTTATGACAAAATATGTTCAAAGTCGTCTGCTGCAGAATTGTCGTATGAGGGAAAGGGTTAACAGTTTCCACAATGATTTCGATGCGTCTGTAAGAGGGAGAGGGTTAATATGAGATTTTGTCAAATTAACAGAAGTTCAAGTAAAATAAATAATTCCGAAAATATGATAAGCACATTAATGATAAAGAAAATAAGAAAAATAATTACCTCGAAACATACTTCAAAAGGAATGCCATGAAATGAAGACTTATCATAATGTCGAATTAATGCCCTCGGCACAAATTACCTCTGTAATAACGTTTGAGTTAAAAGCTATTTCAATTTCAGTTCATGCTTATAAAACTTTTTGGTGTTGACACGATTTTCAAGTTCCACATGTGTTTTCAATTCTCTGTAGAGCACGGGCGGTAATTTTGCACGCGCCACAGCGAGTCGGAAATGGGAAAAGCAACTCCCGAACTGATAAGATCTTACAAGTAAACTCTTTCTTGAACTTATGCAGTTCTACTTGCTTATATTCATAAAGAAATACTTGTATTTGTTGTATAAAGAGAAACTGATTTGACAACGAAGTCGTCATTTCATGCTAACTCGTTATTTAAACATATATTATTCCCCCCATTTACCCTACATTTTCTTTTTCACTCATCTTAAGTCGTGAATTACCGAAAAGTCGGACGAAAGGCAATACGTGTAAGAGTAAGAAATACTTTCTCTTATACATCACACCTTTCTATTCCTCTGATTCTTGAACACACTAAGAACGCCATTGAAAACGAAAGAACTTTTCCTTTACTTCCTTTTTAGGATTCTAGAGCAACATTTGATTATTTTCTCACTGTATACTAAATAAAAGACTTCAAATCGTTGACTGCTTTCCCAGGTTACCCGGCTAACAGTGTATACCAAAAACCCATTTCAAGTGGAAAAGCTCGGTAAGGATATAAAACGTGACCTCCGAAGACAGGCATGGAGAAAAAAATAAATCAGTCAAGCCACGAAAAGGTTGGCATTGCAACTACTCAAATTATAAAACCTTTCAAACATAAAGACGCCTTTTGACACATCAGCAGTAAACGTCTTTTGAAATTATCGTGGCAAACATAGAAATTGCTCATGATAAGCAATTTCTCCTTTTGCGACAATGTTTTCAACTCACCAAAAATGAAACTTTCAGTTATAGAGAGTTTTCATCTGTTTTAGTCTACTACTGGTGAATACGGTGGATGTCTAATACAGTCCAGAACCTTTCAGAACATCCGGTTGTGTAGGTAAGTTGCCGTAAAGGTAATAGTCCTTGGCAACTGGATGCAGCAATGGCTCTGGTCAGACAACATGGCTGCGCTAACTGATCTAGGTGTTGTCCGCACCCAAAATACAACTATACAGGACTTATCATGACATGGCTGATTTGGGAGCTACATGGAGAACATTAAAAAATGAGCCCATGCACGGGAAAAGGAACCAGTTGACCTTTATTAACAGCATAGTTCCAGTGTGTACATTCTGATAAGACTGTTCAGAGTCACACCAAAGACTTTACAAATGGTAGTAATGACCTTCCTTCTTGGCGCAGAGGGTTGTGGATTATCATAACGACTGACTGGCTGGTGTCAGGATAAATGGACCAGTAGTACTGGTAACTTACTCAGGCCGTGATATAACTGACTGGCTGTTGTCAGGATAAATGGACCAGTAGTACTGGTAACTTACCCAGGATAAATGGACCAGTAGTACTGGTAACTTACCCAGGATAAATGGACCAGTAGTACCGGTAACTTACCCAGGATAAATGGACCAGTAGTACTGGTAACTTACCCAGGATAAATGGACCAGGAGTACCGGTAACATACCCAGGATAAATGGACCAGTAGTACCGGTAACATACCCAGGATAAATGGACCAGTAGTACTGGTAACTTACCCAGGATAAATGGACCAGGAGTACCGGTAACATACCCAGGATAAATGGACCAGTAGTACCGGTAACATACCCAGGATAAATGGACCAGTAGTACTGGTAACTTACCCAGGATAAATGGACCAGTAGTACCGGTAACATACCCAGGATAAATGGACCAGTAGTACTGGTAACTTACCCAGGATAAATGGACCAGTAGTACCGGTAACTTACCCAGGATAAATGGACCAGTAGTACCGGTAACTTACCCAGGATAAATGGACCAGTAGTACCGGTAACTTACCCAGGATAAATGGACCAGTAGTACCGGTAACTTACCCAGGATAAATGGACCAGTAGTACCGGTAACATACCCAGGATAAATGGACCAGTAGTACCGGTAACTTACCCAGGATAAATGGACCAGGAGTACCGGTAACATACCCAGGATAAATGGACCAGTAGTACCGGTAACTTACCCAGGATAAATGGACCAGTAGTACTGGTAACTTACCCAGGATAAATGGACCAGTAGTACTGGTAACTTACCCAGGATAAATGGACCAGTAGTACTGGTAACTTACCCAGGATAAATGGACCAGTAGTACCGGTAACATACCCAGGATAAATGGACCAGTAGTACCGGTAACTTACCCAGGATAAATGGACCAGGAGTACCGGTAACATACCCAGGATAAATGGACCAGTAGTACCGGTAACTTACCCAGGATAAATGGACCAGTAGTACCGGTAACTTACCCAGGATAAATGGACCAGTAGTACCGGTAACATACCCAGGATAAATGGACCAGTAGTACCGGTAACTTACCCAGGATAAATGGACCAGTAGTACTGGTAACTTACCCAGGATAAATGGACCAGGAGTACCGGTAACATACCCAGGATAAATGGACCAGTAGTACCGGTAACTTACCCAGGATAAATGGACCAGTAGTACCGGTAACTTACCCAGGATAAATGGACCAGTAGTACTGGTAACTTACCCAGGATAAATGGACCAGTAGTACCGGTAACTTACCCAGGATAAATGGACCAGTAGTACCGGTAACTTACCCAGGATAAATGGACCAGTAGTACCGGTAACTTACCCAGGATAAATGGACCAGTAGTACTGGTAACATACCCAGGCCGTGATACAACAGAAACAAATGTTGAAAGCGGCTAAACAAATAAAAAGAAAGGAAACTCTGGTCAGGAATGCCAACCTGTACTTTTTCCCATGTACTAACTCAAGTGCGAATCTGGGACACCAGATGACTTAGGGCTCAGGTTTCTCCGATAAACCCTTTCCCTTGGGGGACAGAAACCCGTTATAAGACATAAACATGTTTTTTTTTTTTTTTTTTTGTTTAAAGAAAGTATAACTTATGTTTGTGTTACATTATTTATCTCATAACTAAGTATCAAACATGTATTGTATTAAATCGTACCAGTGGTATTATGCATCTATAGATGATTGATAAAATGGGAAAAGTTTAAAAACTTCCTCAAGACATTATTGGTGATAAATTATATTACAATTTGATTGCATGTAACCGTGACCATAACTAAAATATACTTTATTTTTCATATTGATTGTCATCTTTAACTTATTCTGCACAAATGTCATTGCATTTTGGTATATCCAAATATGAACACTGTCTACATGTATTTATATATTCGGAGCCTAGATTTACCCTGCTTCCTTGATGATTTTAAACTGAAAGTTATGAAAAGGGTCAATGTTTTCATACTACAATATCAAGGTACTTTATAAGTGGCTTCCCGGGGACCTACAGTAGCACGGTAAGGCGATGATTGGCTTAAAAGAAAACCAAAATATCATACAAGTATAAGTTGTATCAGACAATTTTGAACAATTTCCCACATACAACACATCTGCAGCGAACGACTTTAGAAACATATATAATATGCTGAGTATGAACCTATTTATGAATAAGAGTAAAAGTAAAATGATATATTTGAAAACAGTGTGTCAAATGGAGAAATTGATCTTATTGACCAATTTCTCCATTCGCCACAATGTTTTCAAACGTTGTCTGCTGCATAAGCGTTAGAAAGCATATGTAAGTGGGAACAGGTTAAAGGCCTTATTACACCCGTTTTATTACATGTTCGTACAGGGATTATAGATACGGATATAATTATAACACTCGTGGGAAAAACACCTCTAATTGGATGTCCCAAATTACATATCAGTCTGTGCATGTAAAAGGAGAGTGGAGACACTGGTGAGACTGTGCGTATGTGCAGTCCCGTCTGAGACTTCAATGTACGACGATATAGTAAGGCCGCTAATCTCCAGACGTGGCTGGTTTACATACCAATTCACTATGTCCAAAGAAAAGTATGCTGTCGCCGATTTAACAAAGAATACTACAGCTAGTTTAACCCTTTATTTGCTGAACACAATGATGTGAGATGATGTGTGCTAAGACTGAAACTATAGAGAAAGAGGAAATAATAAGTAAAGGTCCAAAGAAAGAAAGTATATGTGTGAGTCTGAAGAGCCATGACAATTGTACATGTAAGTATATACAGTGTACAAGTATCATGTCTGCACTGCATGGATGAAAGTATCATAGGTCCGAACCTATTTGAGTACGAACACATCTAAAACAACAGCGCGTAAACGAAATATACCGATAAAAACATTATTGCAGGCGATCACTGCACTAGCAATATATATACCATTAGTATAACTATAAAAGTGCAGTATACAACTGAAATCACTTACGATCATGGTGCCTGATGCTGCTTAAACAACAAAAAACGTTGGAACAACGAATAAATGCAGCTCGGCTGCAAGCGACATTGCAAGGGAAGTAAACATACAATTCGCATCAAAGTACCTCGGGTACTAGTAAGAAAACATTGATCTCAGGGGACAGTACAAAAAGGGTAAACATCTTAGAACACACTATAACTGAAATATTGTTGAAAGCGGCATTGTTGAAAACACATTGCCAAATAAAGTACATTATCCAACTATTCGGTACCACTATTACTTCAGAATGATAATTCTTTTTTTTTTAAATATAGTGTCTGCTTATACGTTTCCAAATGCCGATGTTTAAGGTTTTGCAAATTCTAAGACATAATCATTTCTAATTAACTACGAACTGAATAGAAGTTTGAGTTACGAAAAAGTAGACCTGCTTGTGTGAGACCATAATAAATACGACGGATGAAGAGAGACAGTTCCAGTGAGTATAAAGAGACATATGTTTTACTGATAACATTCTAAGAGAGTTTTGGGATGTCTGCATTCAATTACGTTAGATAAACACGTGAAATTCGTCCTAGAAACGAATATTCGGGGTTTATGGGCGCTTTCAAGGGGTAATTTCCGGTACACAACACGATGCGGCATATGGAACGTGTCCGAACAGTTGCGTTATCAGCGAAAAAGACAACATGTAACTTACATGTAAAACAGCTGTCATTTCAGGGACATTTTACGAAACCTGCTACTGACTGGTAACGTCTTGCACGTAACAAGTGAACGCAATGGCAGGAGCGTTAACCTCAACACTCGTCAATACAGTTAGCCATTGCATTTTCTAATTTTTTGTTCAAGTTTAAAAGGGGGCTACTTTTTAAAGTTGTTATTAAAGCTAACCGTTCAACGCCTGGGCAACAAAGTAAGCATTGCATTTTTGAAGTTTTATCCGAATTTTAACTGAGTTGTTACTCACCCAAAAATGCGAAGACCATGAAACGAGTTCTAAAATATAAATTACTTGAATTCTTTATTGACCCAGTTATAAGGCTTGCATTTAGGAGTTTGATTTAATCTGACTTTTAATAATTATTACATACTTGTTATGAACTTGTCACTTTAAAGATTACACTTACCATGTTGTTTATTTCCAACTAACGAAGGTCGTATTCGAAGACATTAGGCGAATGGTATTATGTACGTGCAGCATTGGAGGGTCAGTGTGCGATCCCCCTGGCATGTCAACGGTAAAACTTTTAGCTCAATGTAAATTTGCCCTATGAGGTATGACCTTTGTCAATTTACAGTGAGTTAAAAATGGATTTGCCTTTGACGTGCAAGAGTAAGAAATATGCCTCTAGTAGTTATATATATCCAAACGATTACTGGAGTATGTGTATCGAATGTCTCCTCTATCAGAACGCATGGGTGTAACGAATGTTACATAAGTGGGAAACAGATGATTTGAGCCTATTCTTGGGAAAAGGTATCAGTTGGCTTTTGGGAACAGTGAAACACAAGACCGGCCTGTGCATACGACCAGGATCTACACCATTAACATATTACTTACATCAGCTTCTGACAAACTGTGTAGATCCCGATACGAAGCTTATCTGATTTTATATAAACAAATGAAAGAAATCTTTTCAACAAGAGCAAGTCTTAAGAAACAGCGTTTGTGTATAACATTAATTTGGGTTTTAGCCGTTTTCAAACGTTTGACAGTTATAAACCAACGTCAATACACTTGGCAATGATTCCTTGGTGACTGACCAGTACTATAGGGTCAGGAAATGACCTTTGTCCAAGAACATACCACCTTGACCGCCGCGAGTATGGATTAAACCCTGGACGCCCATTCTCAAAGACCCCACGATTACCACCGGACCAAGACATTTTCGCACATATCACGTTAACCCTTTCCATGCTGAATTTTTAAAATAGACTTATCCAACTTTCCATATTGAAGACTCTATATCCAGTTCTTGAAATATTCAGATTAAGATGTTGAGTTGAGCACCTTATACTCTAGATGCTTCCAGCTTTCCACATTGAAGACTCTATATCCAGTTCTTGAAATATCCAGATTAAGATGTTGAGTTGAGCACCTTATAATCTAGATGCTTGTCAAAATGCTGCATGTGTTTATGCACAAGTATACTGTTATCCAGTAGCAGTTCACACCTTTATCGATGTTGCGTCATATCCAAACTGACATACATAGCATAGGGATACATGTGCTATATTGGTCATCTCATTGGACCAAGTTAACTTTTTAAAGGATCGTTCCTCTGGTACACATGGGGTTTGAAAAGAAAATACAAACTTGCAAAAGGTGATAACAATCACCTCGAATGTGTTCTCCCTTCTCTCAAAAATACTACTGTAAAATAATTAACACTTCGTAGTGTTATTGGTCGACTATAGTATACAAGATTGCTTCATTAGATCATTGATTAGTAAGTCACGACACGCTTAGATCACGGCAGCATACGATGTTATATGAACATCGACACAGGAAAATGGGCCTATGGTCACTTGAGACCATTATACGTTTTACATGAAGCATTTTGAAAAGAAATAGCATTGTTGATACAAGGAAACAATCAAAGTACAAAGTACTAAAGGTAGAATTGCGATCGTTTAAGAAGAGATACAGAAGTGCATATATGAATATTTATTTGACCGGTTACCTTCAGGCAAAGTTTCAAGTGTGTAACCCTTTCCAGTGCTGAGATTTTGCCTCAACCTGAAACTTTAACCAAAATGTTGACGAACAGACAGACGGAGAGACAGACATCGCTAATCTATAGACCAGAATTGCTAGAGCAATCCGGCCAAAAATAAAAAAAAATCATCAATTTTAGCAGTAAAATCCTGCCAAGAAGTAATGAATTGAGAAAAAAATGTGCTGAGAGGTCCATAATTTCAAACTTGCTAAGATTTGGTCTGTGCAATGAATGTACGAATTGAAAAATGTATTGTTGACATGTATTTTCTACACCATCAATGTAATGTTGTTTATCATAAATAAAATTATTCCTTTTTTTAAATAAACTTTTAATCAAAATGTGTGTCTCAGTGTTGTCTTCTTCAGTAGTTTGACAGAAACAAAGCCTAAATCTGAAATTGTGTCAATGTGTTATTTGTCAACTCTGTCCCATAAGTTTTGCTTGTGATTTGAACTCTCATAAAAAAGCAAGGAAAGGGACAACTTTCCCAACTTTGATTAAATATGTTTTCAATTAAATTGTAAAAAATCTTTTTCTTGTTTTTTGAAAGTTTTGTCATTATTATTTAAGACGGACATTATATACTAGAATAGCCAACTGACTATCATTTGAAAAAGTGTTTCTTATTTAAACCTTTCCCACTTGCATACGTAATTGCAGCCGACGACTTTTGAAAACATTGATGCAGAAGAAGAAATTGCTCATAACAAGCTTTCTCCTTTTGCAACAATGTTTTCAACTATATTCAATGATTACACTTCCAATAAATGTGATTTTCTGTATCTTTGCTCAGATTTTTTTTAATTCGTCTGCTGCAGAGTTTTTATATTGTGGGATGGGTTGTGATTTGTTAAAGGGCAAGCAGGATTGGGAATTGAGTGTTGCACTTATCCTAATGAAATGCATGTTTTAGCTTAACTTAACTTGTTAATGTTCTTTCCATCATCAACTTAGTCATCTGTTAGTAATCAACTCTATGAACGAAATAATCGCGTCAAAATCTTGAATCGCGTCAAAATCATAACGAACAAACTGTCAAAATCTAATTTTGAACTGTGTAATACAAATTTAGAATAAAAGGATGAATCAGTTATGTTGTAACAACCAATATCCGCGGGTCATTTACCTGATTTTGGCCGAAAGAAATGATCGATTTCTTGCAAGATTTATTCGTTATTCGTTCTGCCTATTATAATCAAAGTATTCTAAACGCTTTATAAACAAGTGATTTAAAGCGCTCAAATCATTTGATGAAATTTGATTCTTTAGACGCGGACCTTGTCGAAAGCACCTATCCAAAATGCAAGTCATCGTTAATCGTTGTCGAAGGAATAGATGGACTGAGAGAAAGAGAAAGAAAAGGCTTAGCAATGCATACTATCTTTATGAATAAGGACATGAACGAATATGTATGGACTAGCGCCTAGAATTTCGTACTAGCCGATCCTTCATTCCACTCGCTTATGCTAGCGGGCGAGTGGATGTTTACATCTCTGCCGAGAGTGAAAAAGGGTTACAATTTACAAAGGGTAATTGCGCGGTGCAGTGCTATATTGGCGTAGTGATATCTAAATAATTGTGTACACTTTAAATATGATATTTACACTTACAAGACTTGTTATTTTCTATTATAAGCTTGAATAATCGGATTTTTTTTTCGTTACTCTATGTTTGCATTCGTAAATTAGTCAAACCAAAAATTGCACTTAATTGTTGGTGGTGAAGGGCATATACATCACGTGACTTCAAACTCACTATGACTATGGCAGCCTCTGCGCATGCGCAAGTCTACCAAAAATGGTTTCAACTGTATTCAACTAGAGCACTTTTATTTATTGACAATATCCAAACGTTTGCCTATATGTATACACTTGCTTTTTTAAGTCGGTTGATGCTCATTTCTTGTATCTTTACTGTACGATGTATATTCAATGGAGTTTTTTCAGGCATAGTCAAGAAGAGAGTCGGAACAGGGATCAGTCTATCGAAAAGAGTAGACTAATCTTAATGTACTTAATGATAATATGTAAGAGGTCCCATTTTCCGATGTCGAGGTTTAATTGTGTAATAGAAAGGTCACGATTACACCAATATAGGGTTATTATGTTCTATACAACAAAATTAAATGGTTGTTAAAACTACGCATATATAATTTATCAATATGCCAGTCTGTTTTATATAACCACAGAACAGAAGTGGTACTACATACTAAAATGGTCTGCAACTACAAATGAACGACAGAAGATAACGATTGGTGAGCCCGTGTTGATGTACAGGCTTACCAGATCCTTAACCATATCAATCGTTCCCCTAGAAAACCAACATTGTGGACACTGCGTAAAGTATCGACCCGGATCAGCCTAAGTATGCCTAGCAGGCTAATCCGGACAAACGCTTTTCGCCTCCTATGGATTTTCCGTTTCAGGAATCATTACTCTATACCTCTTGTCCCCTGAGACGGAATGTGTCGGCCCGGATTAGCCTGCGCGGATTGCGCAGGCTGATCTGGGTCGATACATTACGTAGAGTCCATAATGCTGGTTTTCTCGTGTACGGCTCAATTATTCTGTTATCAATAATGCAATTTGGTTTTTCAGATTTTTAGTTAAGAATATAGGACCCATGGTTATTACGTAAAATGTTTCCTATTTTCACAAGCCTGAGGTGCGAGGACCGTTTTCACAGGGATTGGTCCGTTATGGACAAGATCGATAAGCATCTGATAATTTGGTCCGTTTCTCCTCACGACAAAATCGCAGCAGACTAATTTGAAAACATTCTGGGAAGACTTGAACATTATGTTTACATTGAAGAGACTTTTTAAAAAGAGTTCAAAACATTGTGGGAAAACAGGGAGAAATTGTTTTTCTCACGAGCAGTCTCGCATCAACCAAAATTGTGTTCTAATGTCGTCTGCGGCGGATTCGTCAAAATACGTCTGCATGAGGAAAAGGGATACTTATCAAGATCATTTTATCATGAGAGTGAAAATTGGTTTCTATTTCTGACATAAAAGTCATTTTTAACCCTATCCTTTACGATCCTTCCACTTTACAGGTTTCTTTAACCTTTTACCATATATAACACATCGGCTACAGACGACTTTGTTTGAAAGGGAGTATTGTTATGGATACAATTGTGCTTTGGATACAGGAATAATTGCAAATAGGAAATAATTATTAGTGTGTAGCTTGTAAAACTCTTTCACTCGAAATTAAAGAATGATGTAAGGATTCTTGGTTAATCCAGCAGCATTCCAGTCACATCATGGAGTTTCCTGGATTATTTACCTATTGCTCTTCTGTAATGCTACCCCTCGCTCCCCCGAGAGCGTCACGAAGGGAAGTCAATTACTACTACCATTCTTTGGTATGACTCGACCGATGGATCGATCCATGATCTTCCATTCCCCCGATGCCCGACATTTTAACCACACATGACACGGTGATGGCGATTCACGTTGATGAAGACATTGCAACATAATCATGCAACTCGTCATGAGACTTCGTGTCCCAATGCGTTATTATGTCATTTTAGAAACACGTGCGTTATAATAACGTGACGTAATTTTGCGCACCTGTGTTCATTTCGTATCAATACAATATTTATATATAAGCCGTTCCGCGAGAAAACCAACATTTTGTATCGATCCAGATGAGCATAAGGAAAATCTTTTCGCCTCATGTGGATTTTTTTCTGTTTCAGGAATCATTACTTTATACCTCTATCCCCCTGAGACGGAATGTGTCGGCCCGGATTAGCCTGCGCGGACTGCGCAGGCTGATCTGGGTCGATACATTACGCAGATTCCATTATGTTTTTTCACGGGACGGTTCATATTTGAACGAATACATACTCACATTCACATCAATGCAAAAGTACATCTTATTCCGTCAGTTTATTTATGTTTAAATTCAGATCTGTCGAACACGTGAATTTAATTGAGCCTTATTGAATTATCAGTTGTCAAAATAACGTGTTATATATATTATGTAAGCACGTGTTCATGACACGTCTTAACACTTTCCCACATACAGCAAATCCACAGCTGACGACTTTCAAAACATGTTGGCTATTGTATGATAAAACACTGTAAATGAAAGATAAACATGGAATAGAATTGAAAATATTGTTGCGAAAGAGGATATTGCTCATTATGAGCAATATCTCATTTTTCCAACAATGTTTTAAAACTTCGTCTACTGCAGAAGCGTCAAAATGTGTCTTTAAGAGGGAAATAGTTAAGGAATGAAACCTTAGGGATGATAATTTGTTGACTTAGACACGTTGAATAAGAAAGAAATTATTAATGATTACGTGTTTAGCTATCTTTACCCAGACGAAGACGTTCGAAATTGAGATCTACTTCCCACACAAAACAACGTTTTGCAGCAGACGGCTTTAAAAAACGTCCACGTGAATATGGAAACTTTTTATATATGAATTTATAATAACTGGCATATGTTGAAAACATTGTTGCAAAAAGGAAAAAGTGCCCATTTTGAGCAATAACTCCATTTTGTCACATTATTTTCAAAAGTCTTCTGCTGTAGGAGCGTCAAAATGCGTCTAAAAGTGAGAAAAGGTTAACCAACACGAACTTTGACTCATTACTTTCGTTTCTCTCAAACCAATTGAAATAAAACCCGCCAGTTTTAGGCAATTTTAGCGACATGACCATTCGACATTGCGTCGTAAAATAACTCGAACATAAGACCCGCGGCTATTTGTCGCCTGTCGCCGACTATTATCAGTCACTAACGAATCGTAATTACGTCACCTTTTTCGGTAAATGATCACTCATTATGGCGTAGTTAAGGCCTGTCCATATTAAACCGAGTCGAGTCAGAAAGAAACTGCTCCTGAGTTCATATATTTGATTTGGTACATTATATCTAGATAACCCTAAACGTGATTTGTGTTTGTATTTAAAACGTATATGGACATGCACTTTTCTGTGCTGATGCAAGCCTGAGATCATTTAGATCGTCCGTTCTGCATCTATCTGTGTCGGCATAATTTGACTTATTGGTTGTAAAATCAGACATTACGAAAAAAGCCGCCACGAGTTTCAATAAAGTGCATGTATTTAAGGATTGGCTTTCCTCGCAGCACATTTAACCCTTTTCCCTCATACGACAATTTTGCAGCAGACGACTTTGAACATATTTTGTTAAAAAATAGAAAATCTCTATAATCGAATGGATAACCTATGACTTAAAGTGGAAAAACACCTAAAAGAGCAATTTCTCCTTTTGCCACTATGTTTTAAAAAGCCGTCTGCTGCAGAGACGTCATAAAGAGTCTATATGAGGGAAAGGGTTAAGTCTATATGGATAATAATATCCAAAAGCCTGGAGCTGGATCACGTTGTTTTCAACGCGACCTAGCGCAATGCGCGATATTCGTCTGCATGGCCCGTCTCTCCCTGATTGACATTTCCCTCGTGCAGACGAATGTCTTTGCATCTACAGCAGATGATTTTTCTTTTAATACATAAGCAAGTCTTCTTTTTGTCGTAATGATTTAGACTCTATTCAATGATTATACTTTCATCTATAGACAGTATTCATATTGGGGGATTGATTGATTGGTGTTTTACGCCGCTTTCAGCAATTGTTTCAGTTATATCACGGCGTTTTCTCTACAACATACTACTTTTAAAAAAGGTTTTGACTTTTTTTAACAATTTGTTCGATCCTTTCCAATAATTATACATTCTTGTGAGCTTTTCCATATTTTTACATAGATGCCGTCTGCTACATATTTCGTGTACGTTTTGAAAGGGTTGAGTGAGTTTCCTTTCTTAAAGGGCTGTTATCCCACGACGGCGACATTGGAACACTTTCGTAATCATCATCATTTACTCTTGATCATACATTTTAGCGGATCCCTGAAAACCACTTTAGACCAAGATCAGCCAGCGCATCCGCACCGATTGATCTGGACTAGCACTGTTCGTCAATGAGTCATAGAAGGTTTCAAGACGCGTATGTAAAGCAGTATTCATTTTGATATTTAGCATCGATACATAGGCAGGTCTTTTTTCCATACCCGTAATCATTACGTTAAGGGTGGTTTTCACGGACCGCTTAAATGTTCATGGTGTCTATCCCAGTGTTTACGAGTTTTCCCGAGTTTTCCCGAAGTGACCTATGTTAGACTGCACAGCATGCAAACAGCAATGTTGGGAGCAACTGGATAGATATACATGTATTGATAAGAATGCAGAGGTACAAGTATATATGAGTCGTCCCACGAGAAAGCCAACATTATGGCCTCTGTTTAATGTATCGGCCCAGATCAGCCTGTGCAGTCCGCGCAGACTGACCCGGGCCGACACGTTCCGTCTCATGGGGATACAGGTATATAGTAATGATTCCTGAAATAGAAAATCCACTGGAGGCGAAAAGTGTCCATCCGGGTAAGCCTGCGCGGCATACTTAAGCTGATCCGGGTCGATACTTTACGCAGAGTCCACAATGTTGGTTTTCTCGCGGGACAGCTCATATGAACATGCGCCCATCCGAATGATGCATTTATTTATTTATTTATTTATTTATTTATTTATTTATTTATTTATTTATTTATTTGTACTTTATACACACTGGCGGACAGATGAGATGCCCCAGCCATCCTATCTTTTACTTGACATGAACTTTTCTAAGTCGTGTTACTAAATGGATTTGAAGAATACTTTCATTATATACATTTTCCTACAGAGCAAGGGTTATTTCTGGATAAGTAGATATTTCTCGTTCTGAGTAACTTCTTTTCTCTTCGTTTTCCAATTTCGCGTTAGCTAGGGGCGTCTGAAGTCGCCTGTATAAGGTGAACACGCTAACGTTTTCCAAAATACACCAAATCGGCTGCATGCAACTTTGAAAGCATATTTGCAATACTGTTGAATATTTCATGAATGTGTTAAGAAAAAGTGTTGAAAACATTGTGGCAAAAGGAGAAATGTGCTCAGTATGCTTCATATAACGATATGACCTTATCTGTTCTCGAATAAACATCATACAGTTAGCCGACATAAAAGTCAACACCTGTTATCATGCCGTTATTAACTTAACATCAAGTTCGAGCCGCGTCA
Source organism: Serripes groenlandicus (assembly GCA_031761405.1). Classification (NCBI taxonomy): domain Eukaryota; kingdom Metazoa; phylum Mollusca; class Bivalvia; order Cardiida; family Cardiidae; genus Serripes; species Serripes groenlandicus. The sequence continues at coordinate 114,228,916 of JASEVX010000001.1, read as the reverse complement.
TAGATGAACGTACCTTCTTGACTTGTGATCAATATAAAAATATGATTCAGAATACACATTTACGCTGTCGGTTCTAGTTAACCCTTTCCCTCATACGACAATTCTGCAGCAGACGACTTTGAACGTTTTGCCAAAACATAGAAAATCTCTATAAAAGTGGAAAACATTGTGGCAAAAGGAGAAATTGCTCGTTTTGAGCAATTTCTTCTTTTGTCACTATGTTTTCAAAAATCCGTCTGCTGCAGAGGCGTCAGAAAGCGTCTATATGAGGGAAAGGGTTAAGTTCACCCTACTGGTTCATCCCAAAAACTAAGAGATAGGTTCAAGGTGCGTTTAAAAAGAAGCATTGATCATATTGTAACCTGATCAGAGTCGACAGTAATTTTCAAGTGACGTGACGTAAATTTGCATTTCAGTTCAAGCGATGACTGAGCGAGATTTTTTAATGTTCGAAATGTTATATCAAATCAAACAGACATTTTATGCATATTTTTCAAATTAATATCGGGAAAATCGATACGAAAACGCCGTTCACGACATCTGAACCGACTGGGGCGCCATCTGTTGGTGTTTTTCGAAAAATTATCGTTCGTAAAAAGCTCGACAGGGGCGTCATTTGGGGGCCTTTAGAAGGGATCCGGGGGTTTGTCTCGGGTGAAATGTTTATGATTACAGGCCTTGGAGCGATATGGATTTTTCTCGCGATTCCCCCATTCATTATTCCCTTCTCCCAACGATCCCATCTTTCTACCAATCGAAGCGTGGGTTAAATTTCGAAATCAAAGTTCTAAAAGGGAGCAATTTCATGTGATAAATAATTGCTTCATGTCCAATGATAGATACCACTCCTGTTGAAAACCCAGTGCGTCAGATGTATATCGGTAGCGTCTTTTATTGGAAAGACTTAGAAAACGTGCCCACATCGTCGGAAATACGCTCGCAGAATGTAAAGTGTTAATTTAATATCTAATTGACAATATAATAGGCTTCTTTAATGCCAGCGTCATTGTCATGTGAACTATATAGCACAAGAGGGAACAACTAATTTGTGTGTAATTTCCCCTTCCTCAAAAAACAGTGCAGCCTTGTTTATATCTTACACAGCAAATGATCGCAAATGATAGTAGGACGCTCACTGCTGTAGTATTTTATTTGAATGACAGTTAGTACAAATTATATTCGATCAGAAAACAGATCAAGATCAAATGGCGGGTAAAGGAGTCCCCGTGATCAACCGACTGAATGATATTAACTTAATGTCTATAATTAAATATGTAAATTATATTCTTTTTTCCCTTGACAGATTCGAGGATCATCTGTGCTAGTTGAAGTTTTTGAGGCAATCAGTGTACTGTTGTCTATTGGTAAAAGGTCGTTCTTTTAACTCTGTACCTTAGGGTTCGAATTCAGTGAAAAGCGAAGCCGATCTTGTAATTTCATATAACCAATATGTTTCTTTTTTCAAATTTCGACCGTCTGTGTTTTGTACGATAGTGCTTACTTTCCCTACCATTACACTATCGGGCAAGGCAACCATAATTAATGGTGGCGCCCTTGCACATGGTGAAGCAAAGAAAATGTATTTTTTTCAGAAACAAACCTTTCAAAAATCGAGTTGTATTGGTCCGCTGTAGATTTTATGATAATCACGTGTGTATTAAAGTACGTCGGGTACCGGATTAAAGCAAGACATACTAATTTACTTAAGTACACCGGGTACCAGACTTGAGACCAGGGTTCGTCAGTAGCTATTCGTGCAAGCACATTTTCTGAACGGCTGTCTCTTTATAGGAAGGGTCCAGTTTAATTAACGGGTCTAGTTGAAAATCTATTTCAAAATATATGGGTGTAACCCAGTAATATGGGTAACGATGGACACACGCATAGATGACGTTCATAGTAACGCACGTCATTTTGCTAGAAAACAGACCTTCGCTAGTTCGAATAAGTTTTTTCGTAAACTATCAAAATATATCGTTAAACTCGAACACATCTGGAACTACTATCGTCCCTGTTTTCTTGATATGATTTGTATCACTTGATGGCTTTTCATAACATATTTTTTATAATAACTTAGCTACGAAGCTGAATCATTCATTAAATGTGCTGAGTAAGAATTTCATTTTCCAGCACAATAAACATCTAAATATTGATCGTTTGTGCTTCAATTTTACTTGGTAGACATACCCAGTAAGCCAACTTTTGTACATTTTCATGATCTTCAATTGACTGTTTTTCAACAGTTACTTCCCAAATAGTTTTGAACTATTTATTACTTACTTTGTTGTCACTATTAGCAATATTCAGCAAGGTTTCAACATTTTAAAAGTTTGATCTCCATCTGGAGTTCGGCCCCTTTAATGAGTGTAGCATACATCAGGGGATCACTCGATTACGACGTAAACTCGATGTTATTTCCTATTGACTTCGTGTTTACTACTACATTAGGTCAGTTTTCGTCTGGCTTGCATCAACTACGATATATTGGTATACATGTAATACGTATTGTAATAGGTATTACTTACAATCATTCAGTGTAAAGTCGTATGTAATTGAGAAGAGATATCATGGTATTGTTGGGTTACGTTTTATTCGTTTTATTAGCGTTTTACGCCATTTTCAACATTATCTCAGTATATCAGAAGAGTAATTCATAATCCCTTGGAAAAAAAACCCACAGTATTGGGCTCGTATGGTGCTCTCAACCAAGACAGCCGGACGCGTAGATCAGACTAGAGACGCCCGATATAAAATCCCAACAAGCTAACCAAGCTAACCAATCAGCCATTGTGGATTCCTGTGTCGTACGTCTGAATGGGAATTGCGTGAATGCATGACACATCTAACGACGTTATCAAACACAGAAGAAAATATTTGTAAATCCGCACAAGTTTGAACCCATGACTACTTGACTAAATGACATATGTATACGTTGACAAACTGAGCATAAAGGGACATGGGTTTAATATTGTAAACATTAAAGCAGACGACATCTTCATGGCACCGAGAATTTGTCGTCTGTAATTCTACCCAATTACAAACATATTGGTTACTAACGCTGTGCGCGAAATCACGTCTCCATTGGAAACGATATTGGAAATATGACAAGCGTAGAAGTCACGTGCGTCGCACGACAGAACCGGGCTTTCGAACGTAATAAACCCTTTAGACATAATTATAATAATTTAGTAGCGCCTTAATTCAAACAAAAATAATGAAATTTATTGTGAAGTAGGTTTATTCAGCTTCTACCCTCCTGCCATTGTCAAATAAGACGGTGGGGAAAATAAGCCATTACTGGAAGAAACGTTTTAATAGGGAACTATAGCATGAGTGATTGTTGGCGTCGGAGTTATGATATTCTGAAGGCGGTTTCCCGTAAGAGGTCAAATGACGCTTTCATTAAAAGTTGATGAGCGACCGAGATTTCTGCGGTAGGGTGCACACGGAACGCACTTTAAGTAAAGATCAACGGTACAATCCTACTTTCAGTTAAAGATCAAACAATTTGACATATTTTTAGAAGGATATCCGAAAATTGAATAAATTGTACACAGTAGGCATGGGTTCCATATATAACCTGTTTACCGAGCTGTATATATATGAAATACATTTTCGAATTATTACACTAACTGATTACCTAAACATAACGTTTAAGTATTTGTTTCATATTATTAACATCGATGCAAAATAAACAGAGGTAAAGTTATAGATCGAACAGATTGGCATATAAATGGAAATTTAACCCTTTCCTACCAGTAGACGCTTTCTAACGCCTCCGCAGAACACGACTTTTAAAAACACGTTTACAAAAGGAGAAATTGCTCAAGACGAGCAATTTCTCCTTTTGCCAAAGTGCTTTCAACTTTATTAAATCATTATGCTATTATTTATAGAGATTTTTCACATTTTTGCCAAGATGTTTTCAAAACCGACTGCTGTGCAGCTTTACTGTATGTGGGAAAGGGTTAAACGAAAATTGAATGTGGATATTTTGACGAAACTGAACAGCTTTGCTGTATGTGGGAAAGGGTTAATCTAAAATTGAACGTGGATATTTTGACAAAACTGAACACAGAAGGCATTGATTCCAGTCAAGTAGAATTCATTGAAATGTGTAAGGGCAGGGAATAGTACTCGGAAACACTACAGTTCGGATTATCGACCAACACATTTCGGACGTCATTCTGTATATCACTTTTCTGCATGTCATATATCAACCGAGGAAGCATTTGTCTTATTAACGCGCATTAATCGGACCGAAGCGCACCAAAATCGGCCATCGAGTTCCTACTGATATATCACCGGAGCAAGTACTACTTTCTCAATCATTTAATATAGGCATTCATATTTCCTGAGTGTTAATCCTCAAAACACGTGAACTACTGACAGGTTAGCAAACAGTGTAGCCCTTAGAAAAACACCGCAAACCCTGACCAGAGTATATTTCCCAACAGAGGTTCATTTCCCGATGGTACGGTTTTTACCCAAGATATGACCCGTCTTCCATAAATCGCCATATTCAGTCGCATCCCGCTGGGCCCATAAAGGCAGCCATAGGAAATGAGTCCTTCAGACCTACCATTAAGGCGCTGCGAACACGGAAAAACAATTTCCTTTGAACTATTCCACGCTAGCATGGACCCCGGTCGTTCGATGGTATCAAAGGCTTGGGTAAATAAACACTCTGTTAATAGCGTATTGACTGATGACAGAGACCAAGACATATCTGCGATAGACGTTCTTTCATATTGATAAGTTTCTTGAACATTTTGCCTCATTATTGTTTTCCGGAATAAATATTAACAATTTCCCCATATGCAACACATCTGACGCAGACGTCATTAAAAACATTGTGGTAAAATTTCTCTTTATTTATTAAGACTTATGTTGTATGATGAAAAACTATGTATAATTTAAGTCAATAAAATATATCTATCTATATATCTATATTTTAGGAAAAGATGGAGGAATCATTTATTAGTGTGAGAATATTGTGACAAAAAGAGAAATCGCACAGTATACGGAGGCTACAGAAACGTCAACATGAATTCATTCTCGAGATCGTTTTCTGAATAAAGCACAATACAAGTTGATGCAACGCATCAATGTAGCCGGAAATCCACACGGCAGTTATGCATAACACTAACATTATAGTAGTTGAACAAACAGTTATCAACTGAGGGGCATATTGGAACATCAGGGGTGGGGTCAAGTGAAAATGTACCATAACTTGCATTTTATTGTCAACGAAGTGAATGTCCTTCATTGAAATATAATTGAAGCCTTTCATTGTGTATGATCAAACTCCATTCCAAGGTAGGTTGACCATACACACAGTCAACTAATTATTGATCATAAACAGTAATGGAAATGAGTAATCTTGCCAATCATTAGTCTTAGTATGTATACAGTGCTTTCATTAAGGAATAATTATAAGATTTGTGAATTCTACATACACTTTTCAAGATGTTTGTCAGAATATTTCAATTTTATTATTTATCAGTAAAACCACAAAACAGACAATTTAGGATTTGCATGCAATAGCACGTAATTTTACCTTTCCCATATTAAAGTCAACATTGGACACCTTTGCAGCAATCTACTTTTAAAACAATGAGAAAAGGGTTAAATCGCTGAAGACATGTGTTTTCTCTTTTTCTAAAAATGATATTAGCTTGGCATCCTAATTATATCATACTTTGACAAATGTTAAAATGTAGTCCAATATTTATAAATTAGACCACCCTCGAAATATAATATCAGCTAAACAGTTAAATTATATTGAAATTGTTGTATATTTTTAAACTTAATTTCGAACATAAACTGAACCCTACAACATGTTAATTTTATTGTAATTTTTTTCTTCCTGTTTTATAATGAAAATAACAAACTACTCATGTTTTAAAATTATATTATGCTGAGCGCCCTAGTGTCAAAGATGCATAACAATATGCAGATCGGAAGCAAAATGCCTGTAGGGAATCTAATGACACATTTAAAATTGTCAAGAACGAAATAATTGTGTACGAAAGACCCGATTCGTGACCAGCAGTTGTTGTTCTTTACAATCTCTTTATGGGCAGAGACAAACTCCTTCACAGAGTTGTCGTTCCTTACACTAGTAATGAGTCGATAGTGTTAGAGAATGAGGGAGAGAGTGTTCGTAATTTTTCTATTAAAACCAGTTTTTTCTCAGTTTGTTCTTTTCTTCATTTGTCTCGAACCAAATAAATGTTTTAAATCACCTATAATTCACGCTCTGCAAAGAAGGTGGTATTCGCGAGTCACGTGATCAACAGTTTTAGCTTAGAAACAGTTCGTAGTTTAGATATACATGGATAGACATTATAAAATGCTTTTCGTCACAAATCAAGACATCTTTTTGAACATGAAAATAACATTCAGTAAGTTTAAATTGCTATTAAAAGGAGAATCGACGTGATTTTTATCTCGATAGTGACACATAACAGTCTGCTGCAAGTCTACTAGGGACTTGTTTTGTCTTCGTAAATAAAACAAAAAACATAAATGCAAGTCAAAATAAAGAAACTGCAAATACTTAAAACATCGGAATATTTATTTCATTTTCGATGTGTCAAAACTTAGTGTTATTAAACAAACGCAATTGTAATAGGTTCAAGACATTTAAATTTGTATTTTTCTAATAATAACTCATCCTCCCATGTCATTTCCGAAAACCTATTAAAAATATAAGTCGCGTGCTGCTGCCCGGCGACTAATAACATTAAAGGAAACCTGGTGTCGAATTTCGTTTTCTTTCTTCTATCGACTGTTAACTTTACATGATATCAAAAGCAAGAATAATCAGTAAGTGCCATAGAAACACTGTTCCCCGGTTATTTTCGACCAGTTAATATCCGAATCAGCCCATATATACGCACTATCTGAAGGAGACAGGATCACTGTAAGCAGCGTCTATTCCCAAACGGTCTGGAGTATAATAGTGCAAATGACTTCCCACGTGCGGCTGTTAACCCTGTTTAGCCAAACCTTTCCCACAAACAACAAATTCGTAATTTTTTGTTGTTTAACCCTTTTCCATATATAGACGCTTTCTGACGCCTCTGTAGTAGACGACTTTTGAAATCATTGTGACAAAAGGAGAAATTGCTCATGATGAGCAATTTCTCCATTTGCCACAATGATTTCAACTCTTTTCAATAATCATACAATCATTTATAGAGATTTTCTATATTTTGGACTTGATAATTTAAAAGTCATCTGCTGCAGATATATGGTATGTGGGAAAGGATTAAAAGCTCGAACATAGGGGTTAACTGCTTTGTTGATCCATGACAGGTCTAAATTGATAATACTTGGTTTCCTATCCCTTTTAAAGGTCACTGTGACAAGCGGCATACGTCTCCCAAATGGGCTAACAATCTATGTGGATAAAACAGCCAGTTGCTTGGAAAGAATGTTGTGTGGAATACTGGTGTCTCGAAAGCCAGGAAATACATGAGTAGGTGAATTGACCGCCGTGATATGACTGAAAAAATTGAAAACAGAGTTAAACACCAATCAATCAATCGACCCCTTTTAAGGCTTTGCCACCTGTGGACGTATGTTGACGCATCCGCAACAGACGACTTTGTCAGCATTGTGATGAAAGGAGACATTGCTTAGGATAAGTAAATGGTCCATTTGCAACAATGTTTTCAATAAATAAAGTTTCATTTTAAAAAGATTTTTTCAAAGTTTGGCCAATATATTTTCAAAGTGGTCTGCTGCAGAATTATTGTATGTGGGAAAGGGTAAATGCTAGTAATGGCTTTTTGAATAAAGGTATTTTATCCAGTAAATACACATTCTTAAATAATATTTAAAAAAATGACAAGAACTGATATAATGTAGCTTAGCTACAAAAGGTTCATCATTAGGTTGTCAGAACAGTACTATAACATTCGGTCAGTCGGTACCTTTCAAAAACCAACATCCTAACTGACCATGAACAATACACAGAAAAACTGTCCATAAAAGCTGATCCAATGTCAAAATCATGCGGTCCGAAACTAATACAGTATGTTAAAAACCTCATAACTGTACATATTCAACCAACACAACATGTTGATCATTCTTTGGATGTTAATTCATTGGAATGGGCCTTTGGTCAGATGTAAAAGATAGTGTACTTGTATATTGTATCTTTAGTCACGACCTACACATGTTTGCGATCAGCAACTGTCCAGCTCAGCAATATGCCTCCGCAGCCTGATCACAGTCTTATCCGCCGATTATACAATATCTACACATTTTAAAGCAAGCAAAGAAAACGTTTAACTCATTCATTCACATAACAACGGTTGTATTAATATTCGTAATTGGGTCTAATCAGTTAGTAGTACTGTATTTATATACATATATATGAACATCCGAATGTTGGTTTGTTGGTTTAATTCTGGTTTAATGTCGTTTGCAACAATAATTGTACTTATATATTACTTATGCATCATCCCTTGGTTGCTAACCAGTACTAGGTTAACCAAATATGCATTACATAAGGGTACCCAACCATGAACATCGCAATAGTAAGGTCGATGTTCGTATGACGTTACCTGAATTACAATCAGTAGCTTAAAGTATATCGAGGGCTTGGCGTGAAACGGTTGTAACTAAAATTGGTATTTTTATTACCAATGTCAATCTCCTCGCCATTAAAGTCTTTAAAAGCATTAAAACATTTTTTCTTGGTAAACAATGGAAATTTAGGTGCAATTGCTCGTTTTGAGCAATGGCACTTAAATTTACATTGTTTACAAAAGGGTCAAAATTGCCCCTAAACCAGGGTTTTCAAACTAGGTTTTTAGTTACAACCGTTTCACGCCAAGCCCTCGATATACATCCAAGAGTCGGTTTCCCAATACATAGTGTTTTAAGCCACTTTCAACAGTATTTCGGTCATATCACGACGTTTCCTGGGTAATTTACCTGTACTACTGTTAATCTTATACTGCCATCAGCGTATCCAGTCGTAATGCGTGTCTAGAAACCAAGGGTTCAACGCAGGGGGAGCCACTATTAGCCCTTTTCAACGTATTTTGGAGTCCCGTTCGTTTTCTTTCTTCTATCGACTGTTAATTTTAGATGATATCAAAAGCAAGAATAATCAGTTAGTGCCATAGAAACACTGTTCTTCGGTTATTTTCGACCAGTTAATATCCGAGAAGCCCATATATACGCACTATCTGAAGGATAACAATATGGGCTGTGTAGTAATGATTGTTTTTCATCGTGTAGTTCACTGTTGTGTTGTGCTGTTAACACTTAAAATCCACCAGACACATGAAACGGTTACCGTCTTCTTTCGTAATGAATTAATGCATAAAACGATCCGTGAAGAAATTGGAATGTTTGTCCAGGGGCGACTGGGAATGTCCGAAAAGGTGACTTACGTCACGTACTGATGAGCGTATTGGGCTTTCCTCGTCCCAGGTGAATTATTGTAACGTGATCAAAGGCGGTCCGGCCTTTTGAAGCAACCTGTTCTAATTTGCGCTAGGGTGTCAAACTCCGGTTTAATTAGGGCTCAATGTAATCATACCCCCACTGGTGAGTATAGTGGATTAAGCGTATAGTTCGGTAACCGTCATGTGTCTAAACGAGAGAGAGAGAGAGATAGATAGATATAGAGAGAGAGAGAGAGAGAGAGAGAGAGAGAGAGAGAGAGAGAGAGAGAGAGAGAGAGAGAGAGAGAGAGAGAGAGAGAGAGAGAGAGAGAGAGAGAGAGAGAGAGAGAGAGAGAGAGAGAGAGAGAGAGAGAGAGAGAGAGAGAGAGAGAGAGAGAGAGAGAGAGAGAGAGAGAGAGAGAGAGAGAGAGAGAGAGAGAGCAAACTGGTAATCTTTCTACACTACATGTCTTATACCTTAATCATTTTCAGGGTTAACTAAACACTAAGCACTATGAGTCGATACTTTTTGAGTACCCACACTATAGGGTTTTAGATCATAACGAACTGGCATTATTTAGAAAGATTGACGTAATTCATTCTTAAAAATATTCTTAATCTAATTATGATGAGATAAGATCATTATTATTACACCATATGGACGTATAGAGGGGCTATTTATAGTAACACGTGCGGGATTCTCCAAATTACCATTACGATCATTATGATGCGTATAGACAATATAGAAATACTTCTTTAGTATTTTAACGAGGTATTGTGTGATTTTCCGCATGTTTTGCTGTAATAGAAATCGGACGCCTGTGATAAAACATCTTAAATGCGTCCCGTTCTAAAGCAAACGTTTCGAAAGGACCCTGAACTCATTTTCTATTAACAGTTGTTTTAACTAAGAAAACCTCTTTTACTTAATGAATATCTAAGTTGATTTATAACGAACACACCTTTTTCTTGTTTCTTAATCGGATCGGTGTAATAAAACGGATTTTATAGAGGATTTACTACTTTTTCTACATTATTTCAACATCCGTAAACACTTAGCAGGTTCAAAGACTGTGATTTAGTTTTGAGTGCAGGTAACAGCCTAGAAACCTGTAAAAGTTAATCGTACACACAAGTTTTACTAGTTCTCTACATATTATAGAAACCGTGACATGTTAAAATGGTCTTAACCCTTTCCCTCATATAGACGCTTTCTGTCGCCTCTGCAGCAGACGGCCTTTGTGAAAACATAGTGACAAAAGAAGAAATTGCTCAAAACGAGCAAATTCTCCTCTTGCCACAATGTTTTCCACTTTTAGTTTATCCATTCAATTATAGAGATTTTCTATTATTTGACGAAATGTGTTCAAAGTCGTCTGCTGCAGAATTGTCGTTTAAGGGAAAGGGTTAAATCGTCCATAAGGTCCATGCAGAATTAGACCAGACGGGATACCACCCGCACTGTCTTGCCAAAGCCTTCAGTGTCAGTCGCATGGTTGTATTCAGACCTGCATGCGACAAGCTCGCCAAATAGTTAACTCTGCACGGCGACGGTAAATAAGATCAGTTCATCATCACATGCTGAATGTACGACACCAATACACTGATACAGTCATATAGGATAGTCCCTACTAGTTTAAAATGTTAGCGACACTTTTTGGATGCTTCACTTTTTCCACAATATTATAAACTCTATCTCGAAGTTTTTATTCTTTTAATGCTTTCCTACATATTTAATATCAGCAGCACAAGACTGGGCATGGATATGAACAATCTCCTTTAAATGAAAGTATACATTGTTCCAGAGAGTTGAAAACATCGTAGCTCAAGATAAACTTATCAGTAACTGTTTGCCACAAAATCGCTCCTTTCCCATTTGCAGATCGAATTTTGACGCATCTGCAGGAGACGATGTTGAATACATCATGGACAAAAATATGAAATTTGTCCTAAATCCAAAATATTTATAATTTTATTCAATAGTTATACTTTCATCATAGCAATGTTTCCATAGTTTTGCCCAGATGTTTTCTAAGTCTTTTTCTGCAGCGTTACAACGCTGCTTTATATGGAAACATGTTACGCACAGTTAATCCTTTCCCCACAAACATTAAATCTGTAGCAGACGACTTAAAAATGATCAAGTGCAAAATATAGAAAATCTCTATAAATGACAGTATGGTTATTGATTAGAGTTGAAATCATTGTGGCAAAAGCAGAAATTGCTCATTATGAGCAATTTCTCCGTTTGCCACAATGATTTCAAAAGCCGTCTGCTGCAGAGGCGTCATAACGCGTCTATACATGGGAAAGGGTTAATTAATCAACTCATAAACGCACAGTCAGTATCAGCTTGCAAGACATTTGCTATCATAGATAAGAGGGTCATAATTACCCTTTTTATCATGGCGGTATACATATAACACTGACTAACCGATCCCATATGATAGTCAAAGTGTCAGTGGTTTTTTATCGACCCTAAAATTCCCATAAAATCTACTAATCCGCTAAAATTGCCGCCGAAACCTTTCGAACTGACCGGTCATTCCACATAGTTCGGCCGTGTCCAGTCGCCGGCATTCGAATTTTTAAAAGTTTTGGCGTCATACTCGAATTGCTTTTAGTCTACAGGTATTTTATTAACCCCTTATCATGTACATATACACTCTATATCTGCAGCAAACGTCTCTGAATGTATCTTGGCAACCTATGGAAAACCCCTACAAATGACAGTTTGAATCAAATTGAAAACATTGTTGCAATTGTCGTCTGCTCCACTAAACCTTGTCAATGCAGAATTTCATAAAGTAGACTCGTCCATGTTCGGGCTGCTCCTTTTTTCAATCAATATAGTCTTTCTGAATAATTTAATAACTAAATGCAGTCATTGCTGATTTCGGGTGAGACAGCTCGTTACCACATGCATCTGTATTGTCTCCAAACGCCTGAATAATTTTATTGGCGCTGAAATAATTAATGGAAATGTATTTTAGAAAGAGAAACTTGAAGTAATTCAATTATAATATTACAATAATACAATAACTATTTAGTTGTACATGTTGTCTTCGGTCAAGGGTCCAGAGTGACCAGAGTTTCATCAACCATTCTGCTCTTTCACCATCGGTGTTCAGAGATGTCATTTATTGAAAAGTACATATGAGCCGCCCCGCGAGAAAAAAACAACATTGTGGACTCTGCGTAAAGTATCGAAACGGATCAGCCTCAGCATACCGCGCAGGCTTACCCGGATGGACAATTTTCGCCATCGGTGGTTTTTCCGTTTCAGGAATTATTACTCTATACCTCTATCCCCCTGAGACGGAATGTGTCGGCCCGGATCAGTCTGCGCGGACTGCGCAGGCTGATCTAGGTCGATATATTACGCAGAGGCGATACTGTTGGTTTTCTCGCGGGACGGCTCAAATAATGAATCACGGATGTCGTCTGGAAATCAAAACCGCATATTAGAAGCATATATCATTTTCACTAGATTTATCACAAATGCATCAGTTGACGATCAATTTTATTTTTACTGCTCTTTTCGCAAACTTTACTCTTTCCAACATACGACAAATCTGCAGCAGACGAATAATAAAACATCTAGTAAGACTAGGAATTATCTGTATGAATCTAAAGTAAAAATTATTGAATAAAGTTGAAAACATTGTGGCAAAAGGAGAAATTGCTCTTTATGATCAGCGATTTCTCCTTTTGTCACATTGTTTCTTTCAAGATTCGTCTGCTGCAGATGCGTCAAATTTCGTCTGCCTGTGGACAAGGGTTGATGGGTATGAAAAGTATCGTGAACACCCATTTATGCCATATTTGTATCAATTTGGTGATATTTCTATTGTGACCCTTTCCCACATGCAGCTACCGGTTGGGTTTCAGCTACATTGAGTCATCAGTAATATTGACATTAAACATGACAATACTAATTTCTTACACAACCTGTTCGTACAATCAAACTATGGAGATTGACATATCCAGTCACCGGAGGCTTCCGGAAATTGTGTGATTGGATTACCTACAGTGAATACCCTGATCAAACTGAACAGAGGCGCATTTTTTACAAATCAAATCTAGTTTCAATTCATTCATTTTATACGGATGATGTTTTATTTACGGCGCTTTCAGCAATTGTGCAATTACATCACGACGTTTCCTGTGAAAGTTACAAGAGCTACGTACTGTTTCATTTATCCTAGCACCAGGGACTCAGTCGTAATGTTAACTCCACAGTCCTGAGTGCCAAGTTAGGGAAGACATTACTACGCCCTTCAAAGTGTTCGGTGTGACCCGACCGGGGAACGAACCTGCGACCTCCGAGGTAAACGCTCTTCATCTACAGTACCGAAGCGGTCTTTTTTTGTCAAAGTCGCATAGATCACACACTTGCACAAATACTGAATCAACTAAACCAGTAAATCTGATGTGGTAGTGCAATTCAGACATTGCGTTGAAAAGGAGTGGCGTACTAAAAGACCTTAATGATCTCTTACATGAAGATAAATTACTAAAAACAAAATTAATTAATTAATAAAGTATGAGCCGGGTCACGCAATTACATATCTGATTGCATCTCCTGTAGTATTTTGTATAACGAAAGCCAGTTGGTATACACATGAGCCGCGTACAGCAAATTGGGGTTTTAATGCATTACTTCACATGAATCTTCAAAGGTCGCCTGCTTTACAATCATCAGACGAACACATTTCAACACTTTAGAAAAACTCAAAGATTCATATTGATAAAGAAATGAAAATATTACAATGTTTTACAAAAGTCATGTTCAATGGCAGGTGTCAAATATGGTCTGAGTGAAGTAATGGGTTAATACATCTGCGTACACTGAAGTGTAGCCTTAGTTGTTAAGGCCAATGTTATATAAATTGAAGCCTAATCGATGCCAAATTGATGCCAAGTTGAAGCCAAATTGATGCCAAATCGCAGTGTTGGATCTCAGTTATCATTGTCATCAATAACTGTCATATCGATGGCACTTATAGATAAAAGCGGACACTAAACGCATGAATGTGTAGACGTTTGCACCTGAGTATACAAGATGTACAGCTGAGTCCCAGTAGAAGAGTCGGCTCGGACTGTCACTCCAGGGATTATGATTCAAAATCCATCTTTACGACGCGCTTCAAGTTCATCTTCAACCAATGGGCTGGGCTCACAGTCTACGTGGAAAAGTTTCCAGTTGATGGGAAAGCCTGTTGTCTGGAAAACTGGTTTAAGAAAGTTAGAAATCACACATGGCCGTCGTGACTGAGCACGACTGTTGAACTTCAATCAACCAATCGATTAATGCGTTTAGATACAACACACCCTTCGCATAAGCTGGTACACATACTCTATATATGCGGACAGCGTAGGTACAAACACACTTGTGCATATATCTCACTTGGATCTATGTTTTGCAACATAATAAAACAAATGAAGAATTAAACTGTCCTAACAGTAAGTCGAAACACTGGACGGATTAAAGAATTGTAGGAACATTAGAGCCGAAATACGAGAAAACCAACATTGTGGACTCTGCAGGCCAATCCGGACAGTCACTTTTCGCCTCCTGTGTTTTTCTCTTTCAGGAATCATTAATCTATACCTCTATCCCCCTGAAACGGAACGTGTCGACCCCGGATTAGTCTGCGCGAACTGCGCATGCAGGCTGATCTGGGTCGATACATTACGCAGATCCATTAATGTTGGTTTTCTCACGTAACGGCTTATCTTGGGAAGATGTTTGAATACGCTTTGTGGTAGCATTCCTAAGGTCCGTTTTGCCACGTCGAAAGTAATATAAAAATAATGCATCAATAAAGCATACACATTTGTAATTCGACGTATGAATGAAAAATCAATTAGTGATACAGACTGCAAACTGGCGGCATCTCATCGCAGTTTAATCAATTTTTCATTCATCTTTAATCTAACGAAAACGATTTTTAAATGTAGATTTTAAAACTTGATGTTTAACTTTCCCTTTTCAATTATAAATTTTAAAATGATAATAAGAGTCTCCTTCTGTACATTTAAAGAGATAATCTTTAACAGCTTAAAACAATTAAAACAAAGAATTAATCAGTGACATCGAAAACTATTGCAGTCAAACACTTTCTAATCGAAATTAATAGACATTATCTACTTTTCTAGAACTGTTTTCTTTGTCAACGAAAAAGAAGATTCAAATTACATTTATTTATTTGGTCTGATAGTATCTAATCGATGTCGCGCAGTTCACATTGCAATTATCTAGATCACATTTACTTTAATTGATTTTCAAATATTCAATAAACTTTCCCCTATTTCAAATTTAATTAAATCAATCATTAATTTGAAATCCTATTTTTAGACATTTCGTCGCGTTTAAGTTGTCTATACCTATAGGGGTAGTAAAGTGCAATGTCATTTGCAGAGTGAGAGCGTCTACCTCTCGAACCAAAGGTCCGGGTTTGAGTCCGGTGATGAGCGGGTTCTACATTAGGGATTTTTTCAACACAAACGGCGCAAGTATTTGTTAAGTCTCCAGGAAGCAGACATCGAGCGTGTTTAATATAAGTTGAAATCTTGTTTCGAAATCGATGTAAAATAGATAAGTTTAACTAATGTCATTCATATGAGCTCCGTCCATGGTACCGGTTGATGTTTGATAACAGTATAGATCCAGTTCAACCTGCTAACGTAGTCTACGTGGAATTGAAAATTATTATTTGAATCGCAACCCTTAACATAATTCCAATTTATATAATGTACATACTAATGTAGATAGAGTAAGGAATGACGCTGATGTCTTGATTAAGATCGTGTGTTTAGTCGAGATAGCGGGCACCTGTCCGAGTCAATTAACCTGCGCGTCTTGCGATTTCGGATCTTATTGCATCTGCGCACATTGAAGACTCTGATAAACCTGTAAATACGCATTATCTAACCAGAGTCTTCACTGTCCGCTTCTATGTCATATAGACATAATGAACATTCTGAAAAAAACTTGACGTTTGGCATCGCTACTCGTACGGCTACATAAATTAAACATTTCCCACATACAGACGCTTTCTGACGCATCTCTTTTCGACATTTGAAAACGTGGTGGAAAAATGGGAAATTCAATTCAATATATATTTTATTGCATAAAACAACAAACAGTATGTTATAGCAAATAAAGAAATTATAAAATGTACAAACGGAGAAATGGATTTTCCAGAAGAATTTGCAATAATTTAACATTATGAGTGTTCTTGTTAAAATTGCTCTATTGTAGAAATTACTCATAATGAACAATTACTTCCTTTGACACAATGTTTTCAACTGAATTAAAAAATAGTCCTGTCACTTAAAGATAGTTTTTTCGTATTTGTTTTCAAAATCGTCTGATGGAGATTTATTGTATCAGGGAAAGGATTTACTATATTAAATGTAACCACACCTGAGGAGGTTTATATGACGCCAAATCGCCAGTCGCGGCTCATATGTAAACAATATACGTGGCAACAGATTGGATCGTTTATAGCATTGAAATAAACATGACATTGCACTACGTAACATTAAAAGTGCCAAATCTGACAGCTGTTAATTTCAAGAGTTTGCGAAACCAATATTTGCATCATAATTGTATCTACCCTTAACCCTTTCCCTCACGTATTTTGTCAAAACATAGAAAATCTCCATAATTGAATGGATAACCTATGACAAAAAGTGGAAAACATTGTGACAAAAGGAGAAATTACACGTTCTGTGCAATTTCTTCTTTTGTCACTATGTTTTCGAAAAGCCGTCAGCTGCAGAGGCGTCAGAAAGCGTCTATATGAGGTAAAGGGTTAACGTTATCTAGACTTGTAAACTCGCCGAATTTTACCCTTTCCCTCATAGGACAATTCTGCAGCAGACGACTTTGAACGTATTTTGTCAAAACATAGAAAATCTCCATAATTGAATGGATAACCTATGACAAAAAGTGGAAAACATTGTGACAAAAGGAGAAATTACACGTTCTGTGCAATTTCTTCTTTTGTCAATATGTTTTCAAAAAGCCATCTGCTGCAGAGGCGTCAGAACGTTATCTAGACTTGTAAACTCGCCGAAATTCAAGAATTTTGATAAATGGGGGTCATGTCTCACAACAAAAACAGCCTACGGAACATGACACACAGTGAATAACCAGATCAGCCAGTGCTTTCGAACAGACTGATCATGATCTAAAATGATCGCAAACTAGTCATTCTGCAAGACTCTGGGGGTAAGGTTAAGACCAAAAACTGACCAACCCAAAACTGTGCTTTTGGATCTTATTCGCCATTATTTCAACCCTTTTCCACCTTTCCTGCATCTGCAGGTGACGACTTTTATCTTTTTTTGTGCCAGAAGCAGTTTGTTACAACAATGTTTTCTCTTTCCAATATTTTGCCTGGATATGTTCACAGTCTGCCGTAGATTGAATGTATGTTGGAAATGGTTAAGCCCCCGTGTAAACGAAGCTATGCTCAACCAACCTACTTTCACACTTTATTCAGACAATTAACATGTGCATTGGGACGGCCGTTTTTTCTTCTTTTATTTCCATAAACGGTCATACTCCTCCGAAGTTTGAATTTACAGCATAGATGCCAGAACTCGAGGTTGACCACGGTTAGGTGAACTGGTCTCCGTAATGTCACTAAAAAATATAGGAATAGTTATAAATCAATTTATTTTTATGATGAGCAATATCTCCTTTTGCCACAATGTTTCCAAATCTATTTGATTATTTTGCTTTCATTTATAGAGATTTACCGTATATTTTGCCTATATTCTTTTGCATTTCGTCTGCTTTATATGTGTTATATGCGGGAAAGGGTTTAATCATTGTAGTGTTTTGTTCGTAAACAACTGTCGGGGAGCGGTGTATTGCACCAGGTTCGTGCACGAGAGGGCTGGTAAAAATAAGATGGCGGCATAAGATAGAAAGATGATATTAACAGATAGCGTACGTTGTCCTCTGATCTCCTTTTCAGATTACCTATAATAAAATAGCCATAAATCAAATTAGGCACTGACCCCTACATTGTACCTACATACTGCGTCTCGTGTAAAATGTTTACAATCATAGGAACATGCCTAGACCAGCAGCACGGATATGGGATGATGCATATTTTATGCATACGCATTTAGGTACACATTCAGAGATATTGGTGTACGTGTTTACTAACCGCCTCAATAGTGGTGTGATAGAGCGTCCGCCTCGAGGTATTGTGGTCGTTAGTTCGAACCGTATTCGGGACTTAATACATTGAATTAGTAATGGCTTTCCCTCTTTAGCGCTCATGAGTGCGGGGTTAGCATTACGACCGACTCGCTGGTGACAGAAAACTTACCCAGGAAACGAACTAAAAAATATTTAAAAGCGACGTAAAACAACATACAAACAATTAAACAAAAGTAGTATTCATTACAGTTGAACACAAAGCGGGTATTATCTACAATAGGAAATGATTTTTCATGCGAAGTTTACCCGCACTGCATTTTAAAATATTGTGTATGTCGTTGCTCAGAGGGTAGAGTCTGCGACACTCTGGTAGACAATCATACACAAATATCATCAGTGTGATAGTCGTTTACATTTTCCAGAAGTGGGAATAATTGTAAACACATATCCACAAATCGGTTGAACTCGAAGAAGAAAATGTCCCAATGAACCGCACCTGGCGATTTTTCAGTCTTGCACAGAGTTGCCTAATATCAGCCTGTGCATGCAAACAGTCACGTCTCCCATTTAGTTTATAAAGTCCTTTATCTTTTTGATTATCAAACTGGAATATTTGCCCCACTAGTTTTACGTCAATTCATATATTAGATTGTTACCAGACTAAAGCGGCAATGGGGGACCAAAGTTATATTATAATTACATTATACAGCATATGTGCATTAAATGACTTGGCCGTATTGGACGACGACCGTCCTGACTATGCGACCAGTAGTGATCGGGATCAGCAAGCGCTTTTGCGCTGTTTTAACATAAACTTCTCAGTTTTCCATCCAACCCTACTTCGACATATTCTAAGAGTCCGAAAGGGAGAGGCAATAAGGCCCCAAATCGTCAGGCATGGATTTATCTTAACAATGTTCCACATTCAGACGCTTTCTGACGCCTCTGCAGCAGACGGGTTTTAATAAAGTTGTGGCAAAAGCAGAAATTGATCATAATTGTTCTTTCATTTACAGAGAGTTTGTTTCCATAATTTTGAAAAAAAAATACAGCTTCGTCTTCTGCAGATTTGTTATATGTGGGAAATGGATAACAGCAGGTCTGGACACCGTTAAGGAGACCACGGCCAAGATTCAAAGTAATTTGTCTTCACAGTTGTGGTCAATTGCGATCAGCGGTCACTTGCCATCAATGCACGAAGGCGGACAAAAAAGGGACATTTCGTTTACATCATTTTTCCGTCAGTGTTAGCTGAAGCGAATACATGCACTTCAATTTTCGAATGAGTATTTTTCCCGTCACGTGTATTATTATCGTGAATGATGTAAAGCATATCAAAAGGCTAGAGTTGTAACTCCTCTGCGTAGCTGATTGTCGACGTTTTTTGGTGTGTACACAAATTCACACAGTGATACGTACAGTCCATTTTGCCATGAAGGCACGTATATGCACTGGGGTTACATGGGTTCGAAAGGTCACCCCCATCAAGTTGGAGACCTAAAGGAGTATTTTATTATGCACTTTTTATTGCAAGTGAAATTTAAAATCGCGGGGTTCAAGTTAACAAAAACACATTTCCATGCCATTGGATGGTAATTTACCGTGAAATTATGTTTCATGTCGTGAAAAATGATGCTTCCGATCTGTCCAACTGTATCAGCTATAAAATCAGCCACGGACCTTTAATTCTAAAGGTTATATGTTTGAATCTTGTTCTAGCTTTACGACTTGACTTTTTTTACACACCTAAATTCAATGCATTTAGAGCGGCATATCAGGGCGATTGATCGAAGCTGCGTATCATTGTTTACGATTCGTTTTTATGTTGCTCGTCTTTTATGAAAGATTAAATTGGAACTCTATATAACAGACTATCAAATTTCAGAGATCCAGATAAGGAGGGGTTTGTAGCTCTTTTCCCCACAATATCTATCATATTATCCAACCAAACCCTATGTTGCAGGTACAAAAAAGAATCGTCTCATTGAGGCGATTTTTTTGAGTACCAACAACATAGGGTTAGTGGATTAAATAAGGATTTAAGAACAAGCAAAACGCTCTGTATTAATGCGAAATAATGTGTCGGTGTCACTTAAATGTGGGTATTTACTATGACAGGGATTACAACAACAACGATCTATCATAGCATTGAATGCCTTCCCATCCGGTTTAACCCTTTCCCTCATACGACAATTCTGCAGCAGACGACATTGAACATATTTTGTCAAAAAATGGAAAATCTCTATAACTGAATGGATAACCTATGACTAAAAGTGGAAAACATTGTGGCAAAAGGAGAAATTGCACGTTCTGTGCAATTTCTTCTTTTGTCACTATGTTTTCAAAAAGCCGTCTGCTGCAGAGCCGTCAGAAAGTGTCTATATGAGGGAAAGGGTTAAGTTAAGATATACGACTATTTGATTGATTGTAATTAGCAGTAGACACAATACACATTTACCAAAACGCCCCATTTGGCTGCATAGTGAGCTCTTCTTTTCCCTTCAATTCGTATACCGCTGAATTGATTTAACCATTTCATATTGAAAACAAAAATCCACAGCAGACGACTAGGCCAATATGATAGCAAAAGTTTTGAAAATCTCTATAAATGAAAGTAAAATTATTGAATAGAATTCGGAAGGAAGAATCTAGTCCGGTATTTAATGGTTATGTGGGTCATACCATGTGAGTTAACCCTTTCCCTCATACAGACGCTTTCTGACGCCTCTGCAGCAGACGGCTTTTTAAAACATAGTGACAAAAGAAGAAATTGCTCAAAACGAGCAATTTCTCCTTTTGTCACAATGTTTTCCATTTTTAGTCATAGAATATCCATTTAGTTATAGAGATTTTCTATTTGTTGACAAAATATGTTCAAAGTCGTCTGCTGCGGATTTGTTGTAAGCATTACGACTGACTCGCTGGTATCCCGAGAATAAATGGACCAAAAGCATTGGTAAACAACACAGGACACGCTGAAACATTGTTGAAAGCGGAGTAAAACACACAAATAAATGTTTCTGCTTAAAATGTTTTTAATTGTTATCAATTGTTTTGGTAGGATGTTGTATTTTCGCTGTTTTCACAAAACCTGACAAAAGTGATCTAATTGTAATTCCCAGACCTGCTATTGACATATCCGCGCCGGGTCAGGAGCAAAGGCTCCATACTGAATCCCAGATAGCAGTGGATCACACGTATTAGCCCGTGTATATGAAAGTTAACTGTCACTGCCCGTGTGGATATGTTTCATGATCAAGCAAAAACATTACATATGTAGCCTGTTACGGAATATAATTGTATTTGTGGATTAACACAAAGTCGTGTAAAAACCAAGCTTCTTCAAGACCCCCTTTTGGTCTGACGGTGATCAATCTGTCAGACGCTCTGTGACCGAGAGGGTGCCCAAGCGTTCACGACCCCTGTTGAATGTTATCAAAGCTTAACCCCTTTTTGACGGCTTCGCCCGTTCCACTTTAACGCTTATTATCTAACTACAATCGACCGTCTCACCCATTGACCGGTCCCCCAGACCCCAAATAGGGACCAATTACTCGCAGTTAGCCCCTAAAATTGCACAAACTGTCAGGTCGCGAATTTGTTCAGAGACCTGGGGTTAGAGTCCTTTCTCGCACCATCTCATAAATTACAGGGGCGATTATCGGGGTCTTCCAGGGGACATTCAAATATGTACCAAAACTGTGCAAATAGCAATACAGTTTTTTCTGAAAATGAAATGTTCAGTAATGGGACCCTTCTTAAAAAGGATACATTTAGGTAATTCAATGTTAACATTGTAATAACACTTTGACTGACTAAGACTGATCCTTGCGTATGATTGATTGATTGATAGGCGTTCAAAGCCGTTTTAAACAATTTCTCAGTGATATCACGGCGGCCAGTTCACCTACTCGTGTGTTTCCTGGTTTTCTCACACCAGTACTCCACTCAACAATTTTCCCGAGCAACTGGCTGCTTTTTCACATATACTTAGCCCATTGGTGGAAGACAAATGACCAATGCGTATGAAACGTCTTGTTAAAAATCAAGAATAGCGTTACAAATTTTAAAATGCCCTTTAGAAGAAACATTTCCTAGTTGTTCATCCATGGATTATATATAATCAATTGTAATCAATGTCCGTAATAGAACTGGAATAATGTTGAGAAGAAAAACAAGTTGGAAAAATGGAGAAATAGCAAACGAGCCACGTCTGGCGAAATAGGTTCATCTGACGCTTTCGCTTCGGACCCAGTATAACTGGATTCTATTTCGTGAAACCTGTGCCATCAATATAGAGTCAGACCACTCATTTATAGAAGACGATTTACGCTTGTAGCATTAACTATAATTATGTAGCATTTACTTTTTTCAAGCGTCGGAAAAAATGTTAGCCGAGATGGAATTCGAACTCACAATCCCACGTCACTACCGACTGAGCTACAGGAAGTCGACACCTCCCCTTTTTAAGTGCCACTGTAGGTCATTTCTCCAAATAGTTCATCATGTTGTCTGGTACAGTGAAGTGGTCAGTGAAGTCCAGTTTGTCGTTCACACGGCCACGACATGTCAATCCCGCTGACCTGGCATATTTGTAAAGCGCCATCTGGTTTGCGATTAAATTGGTCTTTGAACCTTTTTTTTACATTCACGTGATCTCCGATTAATCAAACGATTTGACCCTCAACCTGCCTAAAGCGACGATAAAGATCATTAGCGAACAGTGAACACCATGATCAAACATGGGGAGAAGTACAATAAGCTCTAAAGCTTGCTAATCAATCGCCAATTCTTGATAAGTGCTTGTTTATGCCATGTCATGTATATAACGTACTTTCGTTTGTCTGTATGAATTTGACCGTCGAATGATGAATGTGGTGCTCTGTTGAAATATTTGCACAAATCACTACGGTTCGCTGCTATTTGGAGAACCGCCATAGCTCAATCGTAAACTAGCAGGGACATCGTTCAATGGGTCTTGTGATCAAAGCCCGTCTCGGCCATTTGTGACTAGCGTCATTCGTCCTCCACCAATGTATAAAGTAAACAGTTACCAGGCAATAATGTTGTATAGAGTCTTGGTGAGAGGAAGTCAGAAGATACCTGGTTTTGCGAACTAACCATCGTAATATGAGCCGTCCCGCGAGAACACCAACATTGTGGACGTAAAGTATCGACCCGGATCAGCCTAAGCATGCCGCGCAGGTCAATCCGGCCAGACACGTTTCGCCTCCTGTGGATTTTCTGTTTCAGGAATCATTACTTTGTACCTCTATTTCCCTGAGACGGAATGTGTCGGCGCGGATCAGTCTGCGCGGACTGCGCAGGCTGATCCGGGTCGATACATTACGCAGAGGCCAAAATATTGGTTTTCTCACGGTTTTTATAACTGTAATATTATTGAAAAGTGCGTTAAACTCCTATCAATCAATGTAATGATTAACCAGGTGTCTGTTTTCCCCGTACTGTTTCCAGAGACGCGATATCGTCCAGGTGTTGTAACACGGATCTGCAGATAATGGATTCACACTTGACAAGCGTGAACAACTTCTAGATACAATAAACGATCGTTTAAGTACTGTTTGCAATGCCTAATGCGAATCTAAGAACTTTGACATGCATTACTTTCTGCCAATATTTGAAAAGGCGCGTCAGAATACAGGCCGAATACATTAGCACTGTTTATTCCTGCTCCGCATGCAGACACATGTTTGACTCATTAATAGCAAACGACTTTTGAAAACATTATGACAAAAGACAAAATTGCTCAGAATGAGTATTTTTTACTTTTTTTTCAAATAAAACAAACACTTTATTTGATAATTACACATCGGGATATGAATGAACGCCGGAACGTTTCATTATAACATGATGAAATGTGTTTTGGTTTGTACGGCGTTTTTAACCGTTTTCGTTTCAAGCACGATGATACAACGATGATCCCTTGATGATTTACCAGTGTAAGGCTGGTTATAAGGCCCTGACAAGGTGCAGGGTACCATAATGGTCGCGAATGGTATCGACCCTGGAACGCCTGATTCCAAATATGGCACACTAGCTACTCGATGACGGCATATTCCATGAACTGAGAGGACGTCAACACACAATGGGCAAAGCTAGACGAAAAAGTGTCATTGGGGGGGATTAACATTCAATCATGATATACGTACGTATACGTACATGCAGAGGTTTTAAAGAATGCTGGAAAAACGATTTGAAGATGCAGACCGATTGTGGACCTTACTGCTGACAGGCTCAAGTTTTAATTTGTGATTACTCTCAGTATTCGCCCGCATTATGTAACTGTCTTTTATACATGTATAGTCTGGCATTTCACTTCGAAAGAGTATTCGAATAGTGCCAGTCGATTTCGGGTCTTTCGGCCGTAACACGGACGTTAACTTTACTCTTTCCCACCTACAGAAAATCTGCAGCAGACGACTCTGAAAATTTCTACTAAAAAATATGGAAAATCTCTATAATTATAGGTATAATTACTATCAAAAGTTGAAAACATTGTGTCAAAAGGAGAAATTGCCCATTTTGAGCAATTTCTCCTATTATCACAGTGTTTTCAAAAGTCGTCTTCTGCAGATGCGTCAACATACGTCTATATGTAGGAAAGGGTTAATAGAGCTACAATTTAGAGTTCCTTCAAAGGATACATTTAGGATTTTCTTGATGAATGTGGGTTAGCAGTGCGGGCTCTAGTATATAGTGAACACACTCACCTGAGGCGGCACTGTGCGCAAACTGAAAAAAAACCAAACAAAACATCCGTCATTGTACGGGTATTACCAAGGAGAACTGAACTCTCCAGAAACGAACTTTTCGGATTAGCAAAAGTGTCTTCTGATTGTAAGTCACTTTAAAATCTACAACGATGCCTTCTTAGTTCTTACGCTATCGGCATATGTAGTTTTAGCGAACATGTTTTTTTGCAGCAAGAAAAATAATAAACAACATATATGAACTCACTAAACAAATATTGCGGCCACAACAAATGATATCGGACATAATTGCTTATCTATTTGTTTACATTGATTTCTTTTATATTTTCGACTGTTTATTGTGAACGACTCCTAGTGTGGAGTTTTAACTAGGAGAAACAAGAATCGTAACATGATCCAATGTTCTATAATAGAACAGATGGGGCGTCCAACTCTCCCGCCGCAAATATACACTTGTTTATGTCGTTTTTGACAGCGAACCGAAAATTGGTCGCACTGACGCTCCGAGCGCTAATTAATCACTTGCAACGTAAATTTATGGGCGACTGTCTATCTCATTAATTTTTTATCTTCGACAATCGCCCGAAATTATCGGTTCAAATTGTTCAAAAATATCGTCTGTGTTTAACGGACAAAAAAAATCAATAAACGACGAGGCGCCATAATCGCCTATCCGCCATTTTGTCACGTCCGCGGCACGTGTCATAGTATTAAGCGCATGGCGACATTGTATTTTATCAATCAGGGTCCAAGGGGAGCTTGACACTTACTACCAGCACAAACGCACCGGATCTTTAGAGCCCTTCTCACCATTAGCAGACATTGGAATCAGGGAACATATATAACTTACGGTCCCTAGATGGACTCTGATTAGGATGGGCATCCACTGTCTCAACAGAGCATGTTTTCTGTATATAAGGACATAATTGACTTCTAGGTAAAGCTATAAGAAAAAGGCTAGAAGTGACTACCCTTTCGGTACTTTCGTGATGACGAAACTGTCGCAGGAAATGAACACTTTACTCCGTATTATACATCAAACAGCACACGGCTTTTGAAAACAGTCGTGTAAAAAGAGAGATTGTTTATCTGGAGTAAATTATTCCTCCATCACACTGTTTCCAACTCTGTTCCATCATTAAAAAGCTCATTCAGTGATAGCTATTTGTTCGCCTAAATGTTTTCAAACTCGTTTGCTGCTGATGTGTTGAATGTGGGAAAGGGTTTAATCAACTGAAGCCGTGGAGCTGGCACATTATACTAACCCAAATCTCCCGACACCCCTTTGACGGGAGATAACATGACTTATGCCATCTTAAATAACGACTCAATGGGGATTATTAGCCCTTTCACACCCTCAAATCGGAATAAATAAAACGCCTATCCGTTGCTATGGAAACGTGACTGACCCTGTAGACATGTACTGATTTGGCATTTCCTTCTTATCAATCGTTTCTGACAAGTTGGTCATTTGTTACATAAAGACCTGCTTTATTAGTGTGTTCTTGCCAGCAACCTTTCAGAGGTACATCAAATCTGAATCGATTTAAAAAGATCTAGGCATATAATGCAAACTCTCTTTAACCCCTTTCCTCATAAAGACGCTTTCTGACACCTCTGCAGCAGACAGCTTTTTGAAAACTAGTGACAAAAGAAGAAATTGCTCAAAACGAGCAATTTCATCTTTTGACACAATGTTTTCCACTTTTAGTCATAGGTTATTCATTTAATTATAGAGATTTTCTACTTTTTGACAAGATATGTTCAAAGTCGTCTGCTGCAGAATTGTCGTATGAGGGAAAGGGTTAAATGTAGGCTTATATTGAAAAGAGTTGAACACATCAAGTGCAACCTCTTATTACAGACGATTTTCGTCTGCTGCTGCAGATGCATCAATGCGTCTGAATCTAGCAACGAGTTAAGAACCATTACAGAAACCGGCCATATCATATTTAAGACTGGACCAAACTCCCAAATGCAATGCGATGCCGTATTACGATATTCTCAAGACATCAGTTCAAAGGCCGCTGAGACGTTCCACGAGAAAACCAACATTATGGACTCTGCGTAATGTATCATCCCAGATTAACCTGCGAGGTCCGCGCATGCTTATCCGGGCCGACACATTCCGTCTCAGGGGGATAGAGGTATAGAATAATGATTCATGAAACAGAAAAATCACAGGAGCCGAAAAGTGTCTGTCCGGGTGAGCCTGCACGGCATGCTTAGGCTAATCCGGGTCGATACTTTACGAAGAGTTCACACATGTTGGTTGAACGGCCCATATTTTGTTCTCACGAAACGTGTTTTTTTTTTTCGTCAAATAATATGTTGATCTATTTATTTATAATTTTGTTCAAAAATAATAACACAACAGAGGGTGTGTGTTCTATACTATGTACGTTATGTATATGAATGCAAATTTGTTTCACTGCAATGTTTGTAATGCTAAATTGTAAATAATTGAATTGAACAAGAATGGTTTCAAGGCTTATTGAACGTACTCGTATAGGTAACCGCTTAAAAGCTAAATGTGTTCGTCTGATCAAATTAGGGCAACAGAGCGTTCGAAGCAGACGACATATCTGGTAATGAAGATAAATTACATTTGATCTTGCAAGTATATATCCGGCCTTTGAATCTACCGCTTATCCGATTGTATGCTTACCCTTTCCCACTTTCAGACGCAAGAAGACTCCTCTGCACCAGAAGACTATTGAAAACATTGTAACAAAAGGAGAAAATGATAATGATGATCACGGCCGGATAGACATCTGCGTAATGTATCGACCAGATCAGCCTGCGCTGTCCGCGCAGACTGATCCGGCCGACACATTCCGTCTTAGGGGGGATAGATGTATAGAGTAGTTATTCCTGAAACAGAAAATCCACAGAAGGCGAAAAGTGTCTATCCGGGTAGGCCTGTGTGGCATGCTTAGGCTGATCCGGGTTGATACTTTACGCAGAGTCAACAATGTTGATTTTCTCACGAGACGGCCTACACATTGCAAAGCTACGCCCCTGAAAAGTTTTGCGAATACGTTTTATAATATTGTGTTTCTGCAGAATTATTGTAAGGGGGAATGGATTAAACCGTGTTACGAGAAAATGGGACTTGTCTATCGACATGTATAATATATTTAGTCTCGATATATCGCCGCGAACAGTCAAACTATAAAATCGCATTCCTAGTACAGAAACCTGGACTAATAACTATATGATGTATACTCGGACCACTTTCAGCAACTATAGGCGTCTTTAACGAAATTCCGTGACTAGAGTTGGGGATTTGAAACAGGTCGTTCTGGGTTCAATCCCTGCCATTTGACCTGACACGTTGCCTATTATCGTACCGACTTGTCACTCGGGTATCGCGAATAAGCGTTGCATGCGTTTCATGGCCGTGATGTGAAACACCGTTTGAAATTGCGTAAAACCCCAAATTAAACAAGGAAAAAGTAACTACTATCACATATCTTTATTAATAAACAGTGCACTTTTAAATGACGCTTTGCCCTATTTCATAAATATTGTACTTACCAGCTGCGTTGAAATCCTTATCCCTGTCCCGACATTAAACACCATCTGCGTTACCCGTTCTGCATGAACTTTAAATTAAAGCTGCCATCGTTGTAGACCAAATTCAACCTGCACATTGGTGCAATCCAAGCTTGATCAGCATCGCTCGCTACTCATTGGTCAACATATAGAGAAATAATGTGGGTAACCATGTAAACAACTTGCCAAAATGTTCAAATATGAAGATACTAGCCTTCGGACTAAAGCGGGATAAGGGATAACTGGTACGTACCACTTACAGGGCGGGTGTATGAGGTTCGGTGTAGGCGCGTGGCGGGAAGGTTAATGTCCTTATTTGTCGTCTGCCCGAGATGAGTATCATCTATCTATCTTGTCGTCACTTTAGGTAGAATTACTTACAAGCCAGTTAAACTGCTTTTTTTTATATTTGGTTCAATGATTCGTTTAATTAACCCTTTACCTCATATAGACGCTTTCGGACGCCTCTGCAGCAGACGGCTTTTTGAAAACATAGTGACAATAGAAGAAATTGTTCAAAACGAGCAATTTTTCCTTTTGCCACAATGTTTTCCACTTTTAGTCATAGGTTATCCATTCAATTATAGAGATTTTCTATTTTTTGACAAAATATGTTCAAAGTCGCCTGCTGCAGAATTATCGTATGAGAAATAAAGTAACATTATTTTTAAAAAAAAACCTCATCTTCGGAAATGTATAATACACATTTCAAACGTCCTTCAAAACACACACCTATATATATATATATATATATGAAAGTTAAATGATTAAATAGATTCGAAAGCATCTTGGCATAAGGAGAAATTGATCAATGTGAATATTCACCTATCTTTTCAAATATCGTCTGTTGCAGAAAATGCAAATAGCACATGCATATTGGAGAAATTGTTTAATTGTGTTGATATGCATGCTTGATATACATTGTGAAAACAGGAACAATTGCTTGTTTTAAGAAAATGCATCTTTGTCTGCAATGTATTCAAAAGTCGCCTGATTCAAAAACTAAATCATGTTTTTTTTTTTGAAGATATACACATTCTTAACAATTTCCCACATGTACATATGGTCGCATATTGATAAATATGCAGCAGACTAGTTTTTGAAATATAGTGGCAAAAGTAGAAATTGCTCGCCATGAGCAATTTCTTGTTTTGCCACAATGTTTTCAAATATATTAAATAATTATACTTTCATTTAAAACTATGCTTAACATACATGTTTTCACTCCACCATGACCACATGCCCATGGGCAAAGCACATTTTCTAGCCTAGTACTGGTTTGTTTACCCAGGGATCATGAATAAGTGAGCTGTCGCCGTGATATAACTGAAATAATGTTGAAAACGGCGTACCCCCACCCCCAAACAAAATGTCGACGCATCCATCTTATTCAAACAGCGCCGGAGTCACACCTGTACTTAAAACCCTCCTATATAATTAACTCTTTCCCTCATGTTACAAATCGCAGACATTTGTGAAACTAAGCATGCACAACATAACCTATGGATGGCTTTCGTAAAGCATCATTCAAAGTAATACATGTAGAGGATAAAGACTTACACAACTTATATGAAAAGAGACACTGGTTTTGAACTGGAAATCGTACAATATCCAGACTATTACAATTCAGAGCTACAGAAAAGAAGAGTATTTCACCTCTCCAAATCCTTAATTGACTCTCAAACCCTATGTTGTGGGTGCTCAAAAGAATTGTCTTAGTGAGACGATTCTTTTTAGTACCCACAACATAGGGTTTAGTGGAGTCATAAGAGAGATATGGATGGGAAAAGACAACATCACTCCTCCTTATCTAGTCCTCTGATTACGTGTTTACCGAGTCTCGTATCTTTAACCCTTTCCCTCATATAGACGCTTTCTGACGCCTCTACAGCAGAAGGCTTTTTGAAAACATAGTGACAAAAGAAGAAATTGCACAGAACGTGAAATCCAGGTTATCCATTCAATTATAGGGATTTTCTATGTTTTGACAAAATACGTTCAAAGTCGTCTACTGCAGAATTGTCGTATGAGGGAAAGGGTTAATGACGGAAGCTAGGATCGAGCAGTTCAGCGTGCTGAAATATTTACTAGCTTTTTATACGATATCCGAAGTGCCAGATGCAAAGGTTAGGGGGATTTGCAGAACATGTCATAAATAGTCGGATTCCCACATTTACAGACAGGTTCCTTTGCTAATTATGAATCGGATTTAGTCTACCCTTTCGTCAACTTACTGGATTAAGTCAAGGAACGTATTAAATCAAAATACCATTACAAAACTGTGTATTGACAAAGTCACGTCTTGATTTAAATTGAACGCATCAAGCTGGTTCTTCTTGGCAGGAAACCTACCTAAAACAACTTAAGACTCAAGACAAATTGAAGATACACCACTGTACATACGACAAATGTTATCACGCGAAGGGTTAAGCTATCGGTCAATACTTGACCAAAGCACGACCTCAGAAACTCTTTCTAATCGCGACATTTTTTGAGAACATTTGCAGTTTATCAGACGGTTAATGCATCAGAAATGCTTAATTAGCGCCTATGTACCGTGATTTCAATGGTTTCCCGTGTCACCAAGCGCTCTTAGACACGAATTTAGAAATTCCCAAGATGCATTTCGAAATTTCATGGCGTCTGAACGGCGACGATAGTGTCGAAGTTGAAAGGCGTCATCAAAACGAAGAGTATTTTCCACCAACTGAAGTGATCGATAGTTGTCTGGAATTTCGAGGCGATGCACTCTACTCCTGGAAGGATACAAACAGGAAGATATTGAGTTGAACGCAAGTACGAATGTACACAGTTCGTCGATACTAACACGGAATAAGTATTTTGTAAGCATTGATGCCATACGTGACAGATTGGAGCCGCGGCAAGCGATTACGGGCCTTATAACATCCGCTTATGAGCCGTTCCACGAGAAAACCGACATTGTGGACTCTGCGTAATGTATCGACCCGGATCAGCCTGAGCATGCCGCGCAGGCTAATCCGGTCAGACCATTTTCGCCTCCTGTGGATTTTCTGTTTCAGGAATCATTACTCTATACCTCTATCCCCCCCTGAGACGGAATGTGTTTGTCCGGATTAGCCTGCGCGGCATGCTTAGGCTGATCCGGGTCGATGCTTTACGCAGAGTCCAAAATGCAGCTGCGGCGATAGACATCTGCGTAATGTATCGACCAGATCAGCCTGCGCTTTCTGACGCCTCTGAAACAGACGACTTTTGAGCAATTTCTCCTTTGGCCACAATGTTTTCAACTTTATTTAACAATTAAGCTATCTTTTAGGGATATTTTTCAGGTTTTTGTCACTATGTTTTCAAAGTCGTCTGCTGCATATTTGTTGTATGTGGGAAAGGGTAAAATGATACATTAAATTATTCCAATCCACATTCAAACCCGCGGACACACCTCTGCTACTTGTTTGCATGGGAACAAATATATTTTTATACTATTGAAAGCATTTTGATCTCAGACGGTTTGGTTTGCTCATTGTTCATACACTTAAGTAACACGTTCCCCCGTACATACGCTTTCTGACGCATCTGCAGCAGACAACTTGTGGAAACATTGTGAAAAAATGAGAAATTGCTCATTTGCCACATTGTTTTCAACTCTATTGAATTGTTAAACTGTCATATATGGAGATTTGTCAAAATGTTTTCAAAGTCGACTGCTGCAGAATTAGGGTTAACCCTTTCCCTCATACGCCAAAATATGTTCAAAGTCATCTGCTGCAGAATTGGCGTATGAGGGAAAGGGTTAACCCTAATTCTGCAGCAGACGACTTTGAACATATTGTGTCAAAACATGGAAAATCTCTATAATTGAACATATGACTAAAAGTGGAAAACATTGTGGCAAAAGGAGAAATTGCTCGTTTTAAGCAATTTCTTCTTTTGTCACCATGTTTTCAAAAAGCTGTCTGCTGCAGAGGCGTCAAAAAGCGTATATATGAGGGGAAAATATGAGGGGTTAAAAAGAAAGTTGAAGGCGAAAATGCATCAGGTTTGTTACCAGTATTATTTATTAATAACTCAATTTAGTCTGTATATTATTTATGAATTCATATACACGTTGTGTCTATATTCATGATAACTTTATCAATATATTGATACACAAGATACTGTTAATTACAAATCTTTACATAGCAGACAACCTGCCAAATACACCATATTCACAACACAACCTGTCAATGACAAGCGCTGACGGAATTAACAGGTTGATGGCAGCTGCAAGTGTTAGTCGCTATGATGTAATAGATGACTTAATCGCACTTGTTACGATTAGATACGGCATTATCAAGAATTAGTCAAATACCTATCACGCTGGGAACGTTATCTCGGCCGCAGTAATTAACCATGTATCCGTGTACACGACTTTACCATTAAAGTGCATGCCTTCCAAAACAGGTCATAAAATAGAGAAACTTTTTTCTGATTGTATTTCATAAAAAAGTAATTGCTTGACAAATGGTTTATGCTCAAATAGGCAATCGAAGAACTTCGATTTATAGCAATCTTAGGTAGAATTCTATGAACAGGGGTGAGTTGGCGAAGAGATGAGAGAGTGGGAAGTAGGCGTAAAGGAAAGAGATATAACTAATTGTGTCATGATGTAATCAGTGTATCATACAAGTTAATCACTATTGATAATAAACAAGACGTCAGAATGTCAGACATACATGTTGGGTTCCACTAAGGATATGCATAGTATATTAGTACAGGATTGGGAGTTTGTAACCTATGTTCCCTAAGATTTGCGAAGTCTTTCTTGAAGTGTCTGGCTGTTGATGTTCATCATATGCATTAACATTCAGACACAATTTAAAGCAATGGTGTACACTTGAATCAATATGAGTGTACGGTGCATTCGAAATATTTTGTAATAACTTATTTTTATCTATTTTTCTTTGACAAATCGAATCATTTACATGCACGTTGTAACCGAATTCTTCGGCATATGCTGTCAAGAACTTATACACAATACACACTTTTGATATCCACGCCCTAGCAGCTTTAAGTCGCTTCATTCGGGGCTCTTGTTGCAAAACAAGGACTTATAGCCAGGTGTGTGCCACCTTGTCCAAGACCGGTTTACTTGCAGAGTTTTTTAATCTTGTCTTCATGAAGATCTAGTAAGTCAACATATCCTGATATATGACACTGTAAATGGCTTCTCATAAAGCAACGTCAAAGCGAACTTCGACTCTCTGTAAATTGTTCTTAAGTGCGTAAACTATGAAACAAAATATTATTCTAAATAGTATATGTCGTCTTCTGACGTCCACAACGGCGTCACTATTCGTTATCATAAATCCATCGAAACTAGAAAGACTGAACCATATGGAAATGAAACAATTCAAATTTTGTGTCACTTTTGCCTTTTTTTCTCATGGACCTTCTGATACGTATATTATTTTATACTTCTGAAGACCAATCGCTCACCTAACGCCATCTTTCATCATTTCTGTTTTCTTTAGCGTTACACATAAACTTACCTAATGTAAAGGAACACTTAGGTACCCTGCTAAGTTGGGAATTTGTTTTTGTAATCAAAATTCCCTGCTCCCAGCCCCTGACACTTTGAAGGCACCGGCCTATTGCTGATGAGCACGTAGAATCCATCTCAAGTGGTTTTAAATTCCTTCGACGACTCATCATAATGGAAACCAGATGTCAGATTTCTTGATCGCGCTCCTTAAACTTATCTCTAAGTAAAGTCACCTTGTCTGACACCAAATCCAATTATATAAAAACATTTTGGAAAAAACAACATCTGCTGGATTAGTACAATGGCTCCTTCCTCCAGAAATGATTTATTTGAATAATATATTTTCATAAAAGCGGTAAATGTTTTTAATTTTCTTTAAACATTCATGTACTTTACTCAGTCATTAGAATTTAAAATGAATTTGTGTCTCTTCAGGGAAGGGTTTTGAGTAACAACCCATAAAATATGTAAAATTCTTCTCCAGAGGGTCTACATCTTTACCATATAACCGCACCGTGTCATCTACTGATGCTGAATAAATATGACCGGCGCTCGACGAAAACAAACTTAAGGACATTCCGACCTGCGTAAACACCAGATCAAACTGTGCATTCGTGCAGTTCAAAATGGCTCTGTACTGGTCGCTAATTAGTAATTTAAGCTTTAGAGAATTTTCTGAAAAGCTGTGTCTATTCGGATCAGAAAGCATACATGCATAGGTAGGTATTTAATTACCGGTGTATTTATTACGCTACGGTTTGTTTTCGTGTATTGCACATAGTTACTAAGCCGATCTGTTATCAAATAAACGTGTACTAACCCCTTTTCTAGGAGCAGGTGCGTTTTGATGACAAATCTGCGGGAGACATATTGGGAAACATCGCAGCAGAAGGAGATATTGTCCAGTATAAGCACTGAATATGTGTGGTATGAGGGAAAGGGTTAAGTGCAAGGAAAGAAGGACGGACTTTCAATATAACTATCAGGGGCGTAGCTTTGCAATAATCAATGTGTAGGCCGTCTCGTGAGAAAATTAACAGTGTGGAGTCTGTGTAAAGTATCGACCCGGATCAGCCTAAGCATGCCACACAAGCCTACCCGGATAGACACTTTTCGCCTCCTGTGGATTTTCTATTTCAGGAATCACTACTCTATACATCTATCCCCCAAAGACGGAATGTATCGGCCGGATCAGTCTGCGCGGACAGCGCA
Organism: Serripes groenlandicus; assembly: GCA_031761405.1. NCBI lineage: Eukaryota > Metazoa > Mollusca > Bivalvia > Cardiida > Cardiidae > Serripes > Serripes groenlandicus. The sequence goes on along the minus strand of JASEVX010000001.1, from coordinate 114,193,315 downwards.
GGCTGATCTGGTCGATACATTACGCAGATGTCTATCGCCGCAGCTGCATTTTGGGGGCATTTTGAGAACAAATATGTAGGCACGTGCTTACAGTGCCTAAAGGGAGCTACGTCCCTGACTATCAGAGGTTTCACGTTGAACTATGTAACATGCAGACGGACAGTGAAGGCTTATTCTCAGGCTAGACTAACTCTCACTCGACGCATAGACCAGACTTCTCATTTCCTTCCATTGTAATCTACATATCTGTATTAAAAAAGACGTAAACATATGTTTAGGGTTTGTAATGGAATAGAGAGTGCATTTTAATAACATCTCATAGATTGAAAACGATATCATGTTGTTCCCAAAGAGGCCGCCTCAGTGGTGTACTGGGATTACCAGTACGACTGACTGGCTGGTGTCAGGATAAACCGGTCAGTAGTACTGGTACTGGTAACTTAACCAGGAAACGCCGTGATATAACTGAACAATTTGTTGAAAAATCAGCATACATACAAACAACCATTATCGACCTTAAAATTTAAATATCAATTATGTAGGCCTAATAATTACAGACTCGAAGTATAGTATTACACACTCCCTGTTCTGTAACGAATCTTACAGGATCACTGATTTGCATTTGAGTGTGTCACTTGCTCATTATTCCGCAATGTTTTCAAACGAAAGTCTACTTCTTGTAGATGAAACAAACGTCGTCTTGTTCTGTGAAAGGGATGACCGACGCTACCTTAATAACTAAAATAATAATTCTGTAAACATTGACAGAATCGAATAGTATCATTACCATCTCGTTTCTGTAACGAATCTGACCGGATCCATGATCCGCGTGTGAGGGTGTCATTGAAATATCAGATTCGCTGTCAGGCTACTCGCAATTTCCCTGATCGATTCATTAAATCTTTACTTCATACGGTGGTTTTAAGACTTAGTCTGTTTGATCAAACGTGTGAAGCTAACAAATGTTGTGACATCCATGAGATAGGTAGCTAAACGTTGTTAGAGAGATGGGAACATGGTGAGAAATGGAGAAATTGTTCATAATGAGCAATTTCTCCCTTTCTCACAATGTTTTCAATATTCGTCTGTGTCAGAAATGTCTGAAAGCGTGTGTATAAGGAATAAAATCGTATTTCCATTACCGTATGTTAAAATAAGTAGTCATTTCAAAGATGACACTCAGCTGCAATTCAACGGTAAGTGACTCTATAATTAACAGCAAAAACTTGATTTATGTGCGTAAAATATCTCAGAGAAAGTATGCAATTGCTAGATGACGATTTCCACATGGTTGTTATTTATCAATCGATCTTCTTTCTGAACAAAAACGAAAAGTGTTTGGTGCAAAAAGGGTATGTTCCTTCTGACTCAGCTAATTCGGGCATCAAAGGGGCGAAGGCCATCTTTTATAGTATTCACCGATCAGAAGAAAACCCATTTCCGGTCTGGGGCCGATTTTCGGAGAACCTCGGGCTAAATGAGCGTGACACTTGACCCATCGTGTCATCCAGAATCCTCAAAAATCCTTAAAAATCACAAATATGTCGTCTGCAGGTTTTGTCAGACGGCAGCTGGGTACATTTGTCACCCATTAGGAAGTCCCGTCAGTAGAAAAAGGCATCTGTGAAACTCCCCAACCGCTTCGTCATCATTATAACCCTCTCTCCATTCTGCAGACGACTTTAGACGCGTTTGCCACAGGCGAATAATGAAACATTGAGCATTTGTTTTTCCTTTCCTCCACATTGATTTCAAACTCTATGTAAAAATAATTCGAATTTTAAAGATCTGCTTTTGATACTTTATATTCTTAAGACAGACGACGCTAGAAATGTAATAGCTTATACAAGGAAATATACACATCAAACTATTAACCCTTTTCCAACATGCAGACGCATTTTGACGCTTCTGCAGAAGAGATATTTTGTAAAAAAAAATGACATAAGGAGGCATTGCGCATGGGGGAGCATTGCCTCTTCCTACCATAATGTTTTTTAAAGAGTTTCAACTATTTTTCCAAAATGTTTTCTAAGTCGTCTACAGTAGACTTTGTGTGTGTAGTAAAGAGTTAAAGAGTGAAGATCCGTTATCGGGTTGCAAATAATAATGCTCAATAATTCCTGTCTGATCCTGACCGTCATGCAAATACGTATGTTACTATAACCTACATATAATTTCGTTAAATATAAACTGTGTCTTATTTACTTTGCCATATGTTTTTTTAACTAAGAAAATCAAAAGTACAATGAACAGACGAAAAATGTTGTCACCGTTATCAGAAATTTTGCCCAGGATATGTTGTCAATTAATAGTAGGTCTAATATTCAGAGATCTAGATAAGGGGAATTTTGCATGTTCTAAAATCCTTATTTAACCGTATAACCCTATGTTGTGTGTAATCAAAAGAATCGTCTCAATGAGACGATTCTTTTGAGTACCCACATCATAGGATTTGGTTGGAAAATAAGAGAGATATTGTGGGTAAAGGAGCTGTATAACCCTCCTTATCTGGACCTCTGCCTTCCACTCTCCTGTTATAAATAAAGAGAGTCCGTTAGTGCCTGACTCGGTTCTACGTGTTAGTGTTTTTAATCCGCGTCCCCGCATCAGGCGTAACCCGATCCAGAAGACATCAGCCAGAAATTGTTATCTGCTGCGAGTGTCGTGTGCCGCATACGAGAGAGCAGTCAATCACCGAAAGGTCTCACACTAGCGATAAATACAAGATATTTTTTTTGTTTATCCGAAACATGGCGATTGTTAAGAAATCCTGCTTATTGCGTTATTGTGAGAAAACAAGAAAGCGCATGGGTATTTCAACTGGTCGCCGTTATATGACCGAACAATTGTTGAAAACGGCGTTAAAACCCAACCAATCAATCGAATGAAACGACGCATCAGATATATTAGCTTTAAATGCATCTGCGTACAGTGAAGACTCATGCGAGACTGTGCATTTACACAGTTTTACCAGAGCTTTCACCCTCCGTCTATATTTACTTTAGTCTTAGATGTATCTCTTGACAAAACACTAGAACTGCAGCCACTTTAACTTAATTAATGTCAACTCATGTTATGCCATTATGGAGAGTCGTTAAAGGTGCTGAACTCAGAGTATAGATAATATATTCAAAGTTTTAAAACTGTTCTCTTGAACTATTAGAATTATAATTCTGGGATAAAGTAATAATTTCACTTTCCAGCGAAATAAACATCTAAAAATTGATCGTTTATGCTTTATTTGTACTTGGTATACATACCCAGTTAGCCACATTTTGTACATTTTCATGACTTTCAATTGACCGTTTTTCAACATTTACTGCCAAAGTAATTATGAACTATTTATTACTTACTTTGTTGTCACTATAAGCAAACTTTTCAGAAGTTTCAAACTTTCAAAATGTTGATCTCCATCTGGAGTTCAGCAGCTTTAAAACTTCAAAATCGTCGGACGCAGCTCATATTTATACTGGTGTGATACACGTGGAGCGTAATAAAATGAAGAATTTCAAGGGACAGCGTTGGAAACTTGATCTGGAAGATGCTGCTTCGCTACCGGGAGAATTGCTTCTTTATAATAGGCTCATCACGGCCACGTGACCAATACTGCTGAAATTACACTTATCATGGTGACTTAAAATGGGGTTTAAGAAACCCTTTGGTTCTCCTTTTTGATCTTCATCTTATAGTAATCTTAGTCACAGATAACTGCGTCTCCAATGGTTATTTTGAATGTGGTTGCCTGCTTAGTGCATGCAGGACATGTGACCGTTTTTGCCATTGTTATATGAGCATAATTTATTTTTTATCTAACTACAAATTTACATCTTGGCATATACAGTTCCAAATTGTCTTCAGCCTTTTATTACAAAGACGACACAAACAATATTACCTGGAGTGTTCGTAACTGATCATTTAATGTCATTATTAATCTTAAGCCTTCCCCATATAAAACGAAAACATATAGGCACCACTACAATATATATATATATCTGTATACACCAATGCATCTAATTTGTAATTAGTGAAGCGAAATGGGAATTTGCTCACCGTCTGAGCAAATGAATTAAAAATTTAAATTGCATATGTTTGGCAAGGAGATACCAACACAAAGGCTGTTGTAAGCTATAGGCTGCTTTAACAATGTTTTATCCTGTGTTCAACCGTATCCCTTACAATCCGCCGTGGCCTAGTGGTTAGCGTCGGGGATTTGGAACCGGTGGGCGTCCGCGGTTCGATCCCCAGTTACAGCGCTGTGGTCATGATGGAGTGCCCTTAGGCATCCTAGCCTGATACTGGTTTGTTTACCCAGGGATCATGAATAAGTGAACTGTCGTCGTGAAATAATGTTGAAACGGCGTAAAAACCCTAACAAAACAAAACAAAAACAACACTAAGTGGTTTATTTGTTAACATATTGTTAATGTAGAACATGTTGTCACCTGAAAATATTGATCAGTGAAATGCTGCTTAAGTCCTTTTTATAGAACTACACCAGTGAATTCATAGATCTGGATGTATGCCGGTTGTCACCGGATATAGTGTACATTACCATTGGCTGCCTTCCCACTCATTGATGGAAGACGACTGACGCAGGCGCATGCAGTCTTATCTTAATTCATTCGGTGATTCACAACCTCGATAATCATTTACAGGCAACACTATGGAACATCTTAAAATACAAGTACAGTGATGAAACGCTGTGACAAACGAAGACACTACTCATCATGGGCAATATCTCTTTTACCACAATGTTTTTTAACCCTTTCCCTCATACGACAATTCTGCAGCAGACGACTTTGAAGGTATTTTGTCAAAACATAGAAAATCTCCATAATTGAATGGATAACCTATGACTAAAAGTGGAAAACATTGTGTCAAAAGGAGAAATTGCACGTTTTGTGCAATTTCTTCTTTTGTCACTATGTTTTCAAAAAGCCGTCTGCTGCAGAGGCGTCAAAAAGCGTCTATATGAGGGAAAGGGTTAAAGGTGTGAACTGCAGATTCCTCAAAATGTTTATGTATGTAGAAAAAGGGGGTAATATTAGAACAGATAAAGGGGGTGAATTATGAAGAAAATTAAGATGGTAATTTCATCGCCCGGAGCATTTGTCGTTTACGAAGAGATCTCTTGAAAGGATTCTTTTGAGTCTCTTGTAGGGGTTTGATGGGGAATTGGCTGAGAAGGGGATTAGGGGCCGGCATTGATTTTTTTAGCGAAAATGCGTTAATTAAAACTTTGACTCTTCAATCATCCGAATGGAATGCAGAATGCATTCTTGGGAAAATAAGGGGTACTTGGATGCCACGCGCCTCTACTTAAATATTTCTCTATTTTAGACACCATTTTTGGGCCGATTATTCTTATCGATGAATTACGTTTAAATATCTTCTTGGATAATTAGTAAGTACTAGTTTTACTAGTTTTAACATGTATCAATCATTACGAAACCAATAAACTAACGTGTATATGAGCCATTCCACGAGAAAACCAACATTATTGACTCTGCGTAATGTATCGACCCAGATCAGCCTGCACAGTCCGTGCAGGCTAATCAGGGCCGACACATTCCGTCTCAGAGGTATAGAGGTATAGAGTAATGACTCCTGAAACAGAAAATCCACAGGAGGCGAAACAAGTATGTTCGGTTTAGCCTTTGCGGCAGGCTTATGCTGATCCGAGTCGATACTTTACGGAAAGTCAATAATGTTGGTTTTCTCACGGAACGGCTCATATTCATTTACCACACTCTAACTAGTCAGCAAACATTAAAGGCCGGGATCAACCAGCACGTCGGCGTGTAGTGATCTGTATCTTCACCTATCGCAAGTTGGTTTTCCTGGAGCACGGCACGTGTATTATTTTGCACGTGCTTTCAACTGGCCTTGCCACTTAACCATGTAAGGTCCGTAGGGAATCTGAATAAACGAGACTCTATGAGGCGAAAAATTAAGCCTTAAGTCACATGATCGATTTTGTCTCTGAAGATTGATGATGGCTATTTCTAAATGTCAACTTAACCCTTTCCCACATACAAGAATTCTGCAACAGACTTTACAACCATTAGGTACAAGATATGGAAAATGTCTCCTAACGAAGAACAATTATTGAATCAAGTTGCAAACATTGTGATAAAAGGATAGCATAGTCATAATGAGCATTTTTGTTTCTATTGGCACGATGTTTTAAACAGAGTTGTCTGCTGCAGAGGCTTCAGAAAGCGTTTGAATGTGGGAAAGGGTCAAAACGTCATTACTTGTCTTTCACTTTTGCTGTTCTCTTAATATTTTCATTACATTTGGATTAGCAGCAACTCATTGGGTTCTGACACTATCCCGTTCCCTCATACAACAAATCTACAGCAGGCGACTTTGAAAACAACTAGTTAAAATAGTAAAAAGCTTTCTTAACCTTTTCCCTCATACGACAATTTTGCAGCAGACGACTTTGAACATATTTTGTCAAAATATGGAAAATCTCTATAATTGAATGGATAACCTATGACTAAAAGCGGAAAACATTGTGGCAAAAGGAGAAAATGGCTCGTTTTGAGCAATTTCTTCTTTTGTCACTATGTTTTCAAAAGGCCGTCTGCTGCAGAGAGCGTCGGAAAGCGTCAGTAAATTGGAAAGGTATTCATTCGGATAAGCATCGTGTCCAGCATTCATTGGCTCTGCAATGCAGAGTTCTGATAATAATTGAGTAAGGCACGTGCCTACACATTTTTTCTAAAAATGCCCCAAAATGCAGCTGCGGTAACACACATCTGCGTAATGTATCGACCAGATCAGCCTGCGCTGTCCGCGCAGACTGATCCGGCCGTCACATTCCGTCTAAGGGGGGATATATGTATAGAGTAGTTAATCCTGAAACAGAAAATCCACAGGAGGCGAAAAGTGTATATCCGGGTACGCCTGTGTGGCATGCTTAGGCTGATCCGGGTCGATACTTTACGCAGAGTCCACACTGTTGATTTTCTCACGAGACGGCCTACACATTGATGGTAAGGTTTGTTGCATAATATGAAGACAATGTTAATTGTAAATATTTATCTGATAGTGTAGATATTCACCGCGAGGATATAGCCCATTTCCCATTTAACGCAAACAGCACTTGTGCAGCAGACGGGGTTGCACACATAGAGATAAACTATTATTGAAAACCTCCATAGAAAGTAGAATGATCGAATATATTTAGAAAACATTGGCAACAATATTTACAAAAGTCGTCTGTTGCCTTTTAGTCAAAATGGGTCTGCACAAAAGTGACATTTGTCATTTATTTGACTCTAGTGTGGGAACTTAAAAGATAGTTAGATAAAGGTTTTTAGAAACTGCCTTTTTATCGGATGAAGATTATTATTAAATTAGACACAATTATTTGTTTTAAACTAGGGTAACTCTTTTATCTGAACCCTTACCATATACAACACATCTACAGCAGAGTTATTTAACCCTTTCCCTCATATAGACGCTTTATGACGCCTCTGCAGCAGACGGCTTTTTGAAAACATAGTGACAAAAGAAGAAATTGCTCAAAACGAGCAATTTCTCCTTTTGCCACAATGTTTTCCACTTTTAGTCATAGGTTTTCCATTCAATTATAGAGATTTTCTATTTTTTGACGAAATACGTTCAAAGTCGTCTGCTGCAGAATTGTCGTATGTGGGAAAGGGTTAAAGACACAAAAGCAAACATACGTAAAATAGCTATAAATTAAATGATAATTACAGAAATCAATGTGGCAAAAAGGGAAATTGATATTTTTATGACTAAAAAGCGTCTGCTGCGTATGTGTCACAATGCGTCTACAAGTGGGAAAGGGTTTTAACTCAAACAATAATCTGAACAATATATCAAAGATGATTACTAGTACAAAAAGTGGTGTAAAATAGAAAAGTTATCTCAATTTTCCGGTCAAGTTTTTCACATCTTAAGAAATTTACAACATCGAGAAGAACACATTAAACGGAGTACAACAGAACTAAAGTTACTAGACATAATAACATTTCATCGGTATTTCCATATCCTATGCGGACATGAAACCAAACATGCTCGAAATTTAATAAAGACTTAATTGATTTATGCTTTAATTTTGGACTGATACTCTTAAAGACCGCTCTGGGTCTAGGATTGCCAAAATGATTACCCCATTACAGTGTCTGAATGGCGTGACGTATAAAAGGGTCATATGAGTCGTCCCGCGCGAAAAACCAACATTGTGGACTCTGCGTAAAGAATCGACCCGGATCAGGCTAAGCATGCCAAGAAGGCTTACCCAAATAGACACTTTTCGCCTTCGGTGGATTTTCTGTTTCAGGGATCACTACTCTATACATATATCCCCCTAAGACGGAATGTGTCGGCCGGATCAGTCTGCGCGGACAGCGCAGGCTGATCTGGTCGATACATTACGCAGATGTCTATCGCTGCGCAGGCTTACCCGAATAGACACTCATTTATGCGCGGACTTCACCAGTCTGATCTGGGTCGATGCATTACGCAGAGGCCATAATGTTGGTTTTCTCGCGGGACGTCTCAATTATACTTTATTGCGTACAGCAAATGCCAAAATAGAATAACTGTCAGATACTTAGTCGTACCAGATCCTACACGGTCTGCATTTTCAAAAATAGAACAAAAGTACTGTATAAAGCGAAAGTTTCTCTTGTCAGTAACCCCTACGTGTCGGCAAATCTAACACAATTACACGGGTCATACTTGTGTGACGCGGCAACCTTGGAATAACTATTCATGGCTTGATCCTGGACGGGGTCAGTTCGGTCGGGAAATATCACCGAGGTCAAAGGTTGCCATGGCCTGCGGGATCAATTATTCTGCCCGAGAAATCAAAGTAATTCCGAAGGCATTGGGAATCCAAATGGCGATTGGTCGGAACTGTTTAAAGTAATTTATTTCATTAATTTGCCATTATATCCGGGACACTAATTGACAATGCTGTCGATGGATTTATGTTCACTCTTAATTGTAGGTTCTATTTTAATCACGTATGCAGATGTTAGTGTCTCCAAGTTTCTAACATCATACATATATGACAGTGTTATATACGAGCCGTTCAACGAGAAAACCAACAATATGGTCTCTGCGTAATTAATCGACCCAGATCAGCCCGCGCAGGCTAATCCGGGCCGACACATTCCGTCTCAGGGGGATAGAGGAATAGATTAATGTTTCCTGAAACAGAAAATCCACCGAAGACGAAAAGTGTCTGTTCGGGTTAGCCTGCGCGGCATGCTAAGGCTGATCTGGATCGATACTTAACGCAGAGTTGTTGGTTTTCGGCTCATATACGAAACGGGGAAGCGATGCTGTTTACACGTATCAGCACCTACATAAGATTCGACGCAAGACATTAGACATAAGACATTAGACATAAGACATTAGACATAAGACATTAGACATAAGACATTAGACATTAGACGTTAGACATTCAGACATCGGACATTCGCAACCAATGTTGCTCAAGATGACACACTAAATCTAAACAGGCTCTACACTTTGCGTCACCAAGTCCATAACGAACCTTGTTGTCGGGAGTTTTAAACACTGCTTAAACTAAATAAATGAGTCCGCTGATCTGCGTTGTCATCTGTTAAAATGTCCAATGACATATTCTCGCGTGTCGATGGTCATACTATTATATGATCCGTGCTTCAGGAAATGGATTCGTTGATTGAGGTTAACGCCGTTTGTAACATCTTCGTAGTCATATCACGGCGGCCAGTTTACCTACCCATGTGTTTCCTGGCTTTCTCCTAAGAGTACTCCATGCAACAATCTTTGACTTTTTGTTATCTTTGTTTTGGGAACACGTTGATGTTTATGAATACCGTTGACTCAGATCAGCATGTACATCTGTTCAGTGTTATCATAATCTTCATGCCTCACCATAAGCTTAAAACAGTCTTTGGAGGTACCTTGCGAAAACTTTAGATCTAGATCAGACTGCGAAGATAGTCAGACTGGTCTAGATCTATATTGTTTTCTAAGGCCAGGTTGTACTTTTTTGCATAGTATTGATCCTATATGTCTTTAAAATGCATTCAGTCCATTCCTGTTTACTCTTCATATGTCTGTCTGTTTGTTGGAAAATATTCCATATATCTGTTTGCACTAAGATAAAGTGCAAACAACTGCAAAATCACTGCTTTTACATCTTTAAGTTCATCATTCAAAAGTATTACGAAAACGTTCAAGAGTTTATTTCTTATCTCAACTGATTTCCCTTTAACATGTAATGCGACCCTTTTCTCGATAAAACATATAAACGATTTAAACATTGTTGAAAGGGAAGTCTATCGGCCGCCACGTACACTAGCCCTTTATTCTACCCTGTGTAAGTTTCTATTCAATCTTCGATTTTCTTTCTATTTCTAGTTTGATTTAAGTTTCGACGCCTTTATCATCAATACTTCAGTCATATCACGGCGACTGATAACGTATTCAGTATCCCTCGACGACTAAACAGTACTAGACCAGAACACGCGTCTAACCACGAGGATTACACTATGGCCGCCGCAGGCAGGTACAGAATGCTACAGAACCCCGGACGCTTGGTCTTAACCCTTTCCCGCACACAGCAAATCTGTAGCAGACGACATCGAAAACATATTGACAAAAACGTGATATCTTCATAAATAAGGGTTTTATTATTAAAAAGAGTTGAAAACATTGTGGCAAAAGGAGGAATTGCTCGTTTTGAGCAATTTCTTCTTTTGTCACATTGTTTTTAAAAGTCGTCTGCTGCAAATGCGTCGGACTACGTCTGCACATGGGAAATGGTTAAAATTCTTACGTTAACCACTTGGAAGCGGCAAATTTATAACCTATTTCTTGTTGAATAATTGATTGATTGAAAGTTAACGCAATTTCCAAGCTTATCGCGGTGACAAGTTCACAAACCTATGTGTTTCCCGTCTTCCTCGCACGTGTTCCCCACAGCACATTCTTCCCAGATATCTGACTACTATCCAATACAATACAATTTAGCCATTGGTGGAAGACGAATTACGCTATTAACGATGACCATTGGCGATCATCAAAAAGAATGAATGATCGAGCCGTGCTTCGAACTCACGTACCAGGATTGACAGCCCTCGTTGCTACCGACTCCGACTGAGCTATCCGGGTAGACACATTTCTTGCAAAGAGTCGCAGACAGTTTTAGACTTCACCCGATGCAAGCAAATTGTGAACCCTTCTGCAGCACAGGCAACATAGACAAACACTATTTGAAAAAGCAATAACGATCAGTCTGCTCCCTTTCTCAAATATGTCCGGACCATACGTTGTGTCATTCTATGTTTTCAAAGCAATCTTATATTGTCTTAATTAAACCCTTTCCCACATTCTGACGCCTTTTGACGCATATGTAGCAAATTTCTTTTAGAAATACTATTGTGGCAAAATGTGAAATTTCTCATTATGTCACGATTTTGTTTCAATTAAAAAAAAAACATCAATTTTATTCATAGAGGTTTTCCATAGTTTGGTTGATATATTACCAAAGTGATCTGCTGCAGATCCTTTTGTGAAAGGTTTAACTCTTACAGCGCCGATTTGTTTATAGTAGACTATTTCATGTTCAAAATCAAGCGTCTCCATTTCTCTTTAAATAGGAGTTTTGGAATATTTTTATGACTAAACGGCAAACAAGGCTGATTTCAGGTGAGACAGCTCGTTACGCGCTGAAAAGGTTAAAACAAAAACCTCAATTTTATTCATAGAGATTTTCCATAGTTTGGTTGAGATGTTACCGAAGTGATCTGCTGCAGATCCTTTCGTGAAAGGCTTAATAAACAGGTAAACATAAAAATCGCTCGATGAAGTGGGATAAATAGATCTTTAAATCTCGATTATCCAATGAAATCAAGCCCGGAATGTTTAACTTTGGGATTTGAAACCATCTTCCGTGTAAGGGATACACACGTTAAGGGGATACAAACGCCAAATAGCCTATCTATCTGGCTGACACCTTGTTCCGGGTGTCAAGTGCCCCTAGTTGGGGACCCTTGCTGTATTGGAACAGAGTGCATAGATCTTCGCGTTTTGAAAGTAGGTCGAGTCTCTCGTGTGGCGGAATGGGGTCTTGTTCATTCTCCGGTTTATTATCATTTCATATCGTATTGGTATACAATTAATGGGGCTAAACTGATAGTGTTTCAGACAGAAGATACATAGAAGTCTGTTAACTATGTTATTGCAATAAAATATCATTGTTTTATATTAATTGATTGATTGATTGATTGATTAGGGTTTACCGCCGTTTTCAAAAAAGATTCAGTCATATCACGGCGATCAGTTCACCTATTCATGCGTTATTCATTCTTATTCATTCTCCGGTTTATTATCATTTCATATCGTATTGGCATACAATTAATGGGGCTAAACTGATAGTGTTTTAGACAGAAGATACATAGAAGTGTGTTTAATATGTTATTGTATTAACCTTTTCCCTTATACGACAATTCTGCAGCAGACCACTTTGAACATATTTTGTCAAAATATAGAAAATCTCTATAATTGAATGGATAACCTATGACTAAAAGTGGAAAACATTGTGGCAAAAGGAGAAATTGCTCGTCTTGAGCAATTTCTTCTTTTGTCACTATGTTTTCAAAAAGCCGTCTGCTGCAGAGGCGTCAGAAAGCGTCTATATCAGGGAAAGGGTTAAAACATACTTGTTTTATATTGGTTGATTGATTGATTAAGGTTTAACGCCGGTTTAAAAAAAGATTCAGTCATATCACGGCAACAAGTTAACTTATTCATGCGTTTTCCTGGTGTTCCCACACCAGTACACCACACAACAACTGGCTGCTTTTCCACATTACTTGTTTTATAGCAAATACAAATAGATTAACATAATTAAGAGATTATGGATTAACAGAAGAGAATAACATATACACGTAGGCGGAGATTGCAAAGGGTAGGGAGCCTGCACGTATGCACAGACCCACACGAGTCTTGACTATACACAGATGCTATAAAAGCCAAAATTGCCAGATTTTGCTCGATGCAATATTAAGGTTTTCAAACTAAAATTATTGTAAGTTTCATAATTGAAACATATTATTTCAAAAAAACAACAACCTCTGTTTACGCCTTTCAATTTCGCATTGCAGTTATTGGAAGTGTGTATTGGATTGCCATATATAGTGTAACAACCATACAGAGTTTCTATTTAAAACACACGTAACTAAATCAAATTTACCACGTCATACGAAAATCGACCTTGAGGAGAGTGAATCCAGGTATATCCTCCAAAATCAGTCTGCGCATCCGTGCAGTCTAATCAGAATCTTCGCTGCCTTGCATCTAGTAGTGCGACCACTCAAGGATCCTGACTACACAAGTAGGCGGTTTGCTAATAAACGCTATCAATGTCGGATCCTCTGTTGGTCGGGTTTTCGTGTGACATGACACTCATTACGCAACTTGTAGTGATCCTAATGAACAGGTATAGTGTTTCACGTAAAATGCAGGCTTTAGTCTCAATAATATGAGCCCGTTCCACGAGATAACCAACAGTATGAACTCTGCGTAAAGTATCAACCAGCATGGCGCGCAAGCTGATCCGGGCAGATGCTTTTCGCCTCCTGTGGATTTTCTGTTTCAGGAATCATTACTCTATAACTATATCCTCCTGAGAACGGAATGTGTTGGCCCGGATAAGCGGACTGCGCAGGCTGATCTGGGTCGATACATTACGCAGAGTCCATTATGTTGGTTTTCTCATGGAACGGCTCATATTATTTAAGACGATGTTAACAACCATATCTCCATGTCTCGGGTTTGATACATAACAGAACGATGTAAATGGAAAATCAACCACATGTCATTATGGACACGTGTAGTTCCAGATAGCAATGTATATCCGGGCAGTCAGCGTTCGATCTGCATCATTCGCTTATAAGGCCAGGTATTATTCAAGAGGTCTTACACACAGTGTCCATTTCTAAAGATCTCAAATTATGTGGATTGAGGAATTGGTGTGTTATACACCTGGGTTTGGTTTTCTTAACATGTTCCCACGTACGTCATATCTCCCGCAGACGAATTAAGAAATATCTAGACAAAATGTGGACAATATCTGTAAGTGAATATATAATACTATTGAATACAGTTGAAGGCAGCATTGTGACAAAAAGAGAAACTAATCAAAATATGCAATTTCTACTTTTGCCACAACAATGATTTCAGATGCACCAGAATGCGTCTACAAGAGAGAAATGGTTAACTCAGCGCCAAAGGCAATATTGAGGTTTTTACAAACAATGCAGATTCAGTTGAGTCAGCTCGTGACGAGCTGTCTCGCCTGAAATAAGCATTGTTTGCCTTGTAGTTATAAAAATAGTCAAAATTGTTATTTCATTAGAAATGGAGACGCCTGATTTTGAACATGGAAGAGTCTACTTTAAACAATTCGGCGCTGAAAGAGTTAATGCATGGTTTGCATTTATAGCCAGCAGTTTGAATAATATCATTTCGAGGACCATTTTGAAGTTAGACTAGATTTCCTTCTGAATACGTTGAACTTACAAATAAGAAAACAATACTGTTTTTCAAACTTGGACATTTATTAAGATTGATTGGCGAATAAGTATCATGTTTTGGAGTTATTTACGATGGGTTTACGGTGTGAGAGATTCAACTTTAGGAGATCATCACATTGCCACTTCGCGTCAACACACACTAAGGTGCCTTACTTGACCTTGGTATACGTAGAACAGATTACACCTTAAAAAACCTCGACACGGGTAAATGTGTGTAAAACATTGTAAAATATACACCACTAGCATGTCCATACAGATTGGCAATAAAAAGCTTTCCACTGTTTGATTTGACCTCGGTGATACATATACTATTTACTTTTAAAGAATCGATCGTATGCTGATCACACTGTAAATAAAAGTTGGCCGATCTTAATCTATAGAAGGGGCATTGGAATTTGTTTTCCCTCGCAGTGTAGAATTTACTATTTGGCCAGCAGAAGGCTCGTGGAAGCTCTGTGGAAGCTCTGTCACACATATATTAGCAGCCTCTACGGTGCTGCTATGTTATGCTGATCTTAAACCACAGAAGGCTCGCTACTCTACGCCAAAGCTCTACTATGCTGATCTCAAACTATAGAAATCCCATTGCTCTACGTCGAACCGCTACTATGCTAATAACATATATACATGTAGAAAGAGGATGCGATATTTAGTTGTGTTTTTAAACTTTCCATATTTCATAACAGGATCTTATTTTGAGACCTTGAATTTCCATTTAACCCTTTCCCACATGTCGGCACATTCTGACGCGCTCGCCGCAGGCGACTATTGGAAACATGGTGTCAAAGGTAGAAAATGCTAAATTTATATGAACACTTACATTAATAGACATTTTCCATATTTTTGCCTAGGTGTTTTTAAAGTCGGTAATGTGGGACGGATAACGGTGACATCTATAGTGTTTGATTACTGGCTTTTTTTCTAACAATATAGAGTTCCGGTTCTCGAGAATGCCGGATTCGTAAATGTCGCCAACGTTTTTGTGAAGTCTTTGTTCATAGCTATGTTTGCATATTATGTTTTTGATTTTACATTGGTAAATATGACTCTTTGATATTAGGTTTCCGATATATCGGACCTTCTTTGTGTTTTTTATACGCTCATGTCAAACACACAAAAAACAGTTGTAATTTAAGGATAAATATTTGTTAATGTTAGCCCTTTCAATTGCGGATCTTTAAAGCTGTAGGATAATTACACCAGTCTCATTTGTTCTTCCGTTTCTACTATGAAGAGAGCAGAGTCATAAAGTATATCAACAAGACAGATTACTTTATCACGACTTAATTCGGTCTGCGTAAACATTTATATACGTACTGTTGCATCCGCACAGTCTTAACTGTTTCTCCGAAAAGCCAGAAAAATATTTGATTTCGAGTGTAATTCTTACGCTAAATGTGGTTTTCCTGAAGGACCGTTCCTATATTGCTAACCGGGGAGCTCTTCTCGAAGGAAGCCATGTAATACATACGGTTAGAAGTAAGCAATGGAAAATGGTAGCTGAAACCCTATACCTGGCACAGACCACATTTGCCACCTTTGGAGCATGCAGGAATTGTGGGAATAATAGAAGTTGATCGTGTTAAGCACTTTATACTATATTTTCAATTTTGCATTCAATTAATTAAATACACAATTGTTATATACTTGTCTTGTCCTGACAATATAAGCATTTAAAATATAATATATATCATAGTATGTACGTATACGTTTACATTTGTATATGCACTAACATGTTCGTAATGCCCACAAACAAGTATAGAACAATAGTAAAACGAACGTTACTCCATCAAGACTAGAGTAAAGGCTAAGTATTTGGTTAATCAAAAGTGCCAAACGTCATCAATGTCAAAGGGTCAGTCTGCGTATCGAGCTGTAATTGCTTGTGAACAAGGAGGTGAATTTTCAACAAATGAGCCGTCCCGCGAGAAAACCAACATTATGGCCTCTGCGTAATGTATCGACCAGGATCAGCCTGCGCAGTCCGCGCAGACTGATCCGGGCCGACACATTCCGTCTCTGGGGGAATAGAGGTATAGAGTAATGATTCCTGAAGCAGAAAATACACAGGAGGCGAAAGGTGTCTATCCGGGTTAGCCTGCACGGCATGCTTAGGCTGATCCAGGTCGATACTTAACGCAGAGTCCACCATGTTGATTTTCTCGCGTAACGGCTCAAATATAATCATATCCAATCATCGTACGTTAGCGAAATCACAACAACAAAACATTTAAATGTCCTTTTAAATGTCCGGTTAAAAAGTACCTATTGTTTACGCTTGGCTGATATTAGCACAATTACGCTATTTTCTTTTTTAAACAAAACCGTGCCACTTTAAATAGAGTTCTCAATATAGATATCACCTAGGCTGCCGTTAGGAGTTCACTCTTAATTGTTTTAAACTCTTCTAATTCATTCACATGGTCAAGGTTATACATGTATATAAACTATACAGTCATGTAGACACGGTGACGACTCAAGCGAATATGTGAAGAGTAACAGGCTTGTCTGAATCTACATTGTCTGCTCAAACATCCTAGAGCACCTTTAAAACTGGACCGGACTCGAATGTAAATAGAGTGACAAGGTGTAATTATATGGTATTAAGACGGACCCTTAAATACAATCGTCTTTAACAAGTAGGGCCTCTTATATGTGGTGGTGACGCCTTTATTGTAACCCCTTTCACTCTCCATTGAAGACGTTTTAAAGATTCAATATAAGCTCACGAAATGACACCTCAACGAAGGGAATGCGTCGTTAAGATTAGAGAGACTTGAACCGTGTCTGGCGACTTTGGTAAACACGGCATCGACGCACAACCTCTTCCACAGTTTTCCCTTCATATGCTAGAAAACTAGAAGTGTAGCCCTACTAGGTGTATGCCAATGTTACTTTAGGTTAAATCGAATCGGAGAGTCGTTTTGGGCCCAAATCGCCAGAAGAGGCCGTTTATTAATTATTTCTTTTTAAATAGTCTTTTAAAAAGTTTATAAATATGTTCTGGTTTAAAGGGACTGTTTTTCTGATTTAAGAAACACCATCATCAAAGGACGAACTATCACATAATCATATAGGTCAGCGAAATAGTAACGATTTTATTTTATTTAAGTAAGATTCGCATGGACAGCTAGCTCATTTTATAGAGATGCATATGTTCAAAGATTTCCTCACAAGGGTAAGTCTATCAAGTACGATTTACCATAAATCACACGATTAATACATCAATTATCAAAGTTAAGTTGAGCTGCGCCTACGACACCTAAATGCCTTTGCGACAAGTGCAGATTCAGATCAGTCTGGGCGTCCACGCAGTCAAATCTGGCTTAACATTGTTCGCCAATCATATTACCCATATACCACATACAACAAATCTGAAAACATTTGGACTAAAGTATGAAAAAATGAAAGCATAATTAGTCAGTATGTTTAAAACATTATGGCAAAAGGAGAAACTGCACATTATGATAAATTTCTCCTTTTTTGTCACAATGTCAAAAGTCGTCTGCTGCAGACGCGTCTAAATGGGTCTCTATGTAGGAATGGGTTAAACATAAATCGTGATATTTGGCGAGCACGTGCACCCGTCATCACTTTGTCCACGATTAGTGTGACACAACTTAACCCTTTTCCTCATACAACAATTCTGCAGCAGACGACTTTGAACATATTTTGTCAAAAAACAGAAAATCTCTATAATTGAATGGATAACCGATGACTAAAAGTGGAAAACATTGTGGCAAAAGGAGAAATTGCTCGTTTTGAGCAATTTCTTCTTTTGTCACTATGTTTTCAAAAAGCCGTCTGCTGCAGAGGCGTCAGAAAGCGTCTATATAAGGGAAAGGGTTAAGACAGGAAAGTAGCTCTCAGCATTGTATTCGAGCTACTAAAATAGATAAGAGCGTGTTTACATTATTTCCTCTGTCAAGATTAAGTAAGTGTTCTTTGAAACGTACTTTTACTACTTTATCTCTCTATATATTATCCGGGTATATTGACCTGTCGCAGTTACGTGCCTGATAGGTCATTGGACGCTATATTTGTGTGACCAGATTTATGAATTTATCATAAGACAGTTCTTTTACACGGACAGTATATAAATACTGTTTTCTCTTATACTGCAGATTGTGCAGACTATTTTCGATGAGAGAGGTGACAGACTCCTGACATATCGATATAAACGATTATATTATACTGCAGATTGTGTAATGCTATTCGATGAAACAGGTGTTTGCCCTCGGTTAACAGACTCCTGACATATCGAAAACACAATTATATTATACTGCAGATTGTGTAATGTTATTCGATAAAACAGGTGTTTGCCCGCGGTTAACAGACTCCTGACATATCGAAAACACAATTATATTATACTGCAGATTGTGTAATGTTATTCGATAAAACAGGTGTTTGCCCTCGGTTAACAGACTCCTGACATATCGAAAAAAAAAACGATTATATTATACTGCAGATTGTGTAATATTATTCGATGAAACAGGTGTTTGCCCTCGGTTAACAGACTCCTGACATATCGAAATAAACCATTCCATTATACTGCAGATTGTGTAAATGATATTCGATGAAACAGGTGTTCATCCTCGGTTAACAGACTCCTGACATATCGAAACAACGATTATATTATACTGCATATTGTGTAATGCTATTCGATGAAACAGGTGTTTGGCCTCCGTTAACAGACTCCTGACATATCGAAAGAAAAACGGTCCCATTAAACAGCATATTGATGAGCCAAAGTATGTCGCGCAGGCTAACACGGACACACTTTTCACGGCTCCTGTGGATTTTCTGTTTCAGAGATCATTACTCTATACCTCTATTCCCCTGAGACGGAATGTGTCGACCCGGATTAGCCTGTACGGTCTGCGCAGGCTGTTCAGGTTCGATACATTACGCAAAGTCAATAATGTTGGTTTTCTCGTGGAACGACTCAATTATTATATTCTGGACAAAAGTGTCTCTTGAATTTGAATTGACTTCTCCTTTCAATAAGGATGACACTATAATAACATTCACTTCACTTTTACTCTTCAAGGTGTCAAGGTCAAACGTGTTTTAAATAAGGAAGTTTTGTACAACTTTACCACAAAATGTTGTCATTCATTTTCACTTTCAAAGGTTAAACATATTCCTGCTAAACGCGACCTTTATCATTCGATTATCTTACCGCATCTTTAGTAGCATTTGAGATTGTCGTTGACAAAGTTCAAACTGCAAATTCACATGTTTAATGTTAATCTGAACTGTTCAATACAAATATATTCATAACCCGTCAGTATACAAGCAGATTTAATGAGGCTTGGGTAATTACACAAGTCTAAGTAATCTAGCTGTATAAGAGTTGAGGTCCACGTTTGTCGAAATCGTAATAATCTGTGACTGACAAGTTTACGAATAAATTAAGTCCAAATTAACTTGCTATGATGTGTTTGTTGATCTGGACCAACACTGTCTTAGACTGGCATATGATTGGTTGTCAGAGAGGCTGTTGGAAAGGCTTAAGTCAGCGTTTTGTTTTAAGTGTAAGTATATGAAATGATTTAACTTAAGTCGGATGTAACCACTTCGTAAAAAAAAGTTAGCCGTACTATCATTTTCAACGGTACATGGCAAACTGAGGCGTTATAGTAGGAAAAGCGATACAAGCTGTATCGAGGCACCCCAAATTCACAACCGTATAGCGCCCATGTACAACTACAAAAGGTAACGTTGTTTTAACTATCTACTTCTATGTCATTCTACTTCTAGCTTTGTAAAATGCATAAAGTGAAATATAAACGCAACTCAGCCATTTTATTTGCTCACAAAGGACTATTTGAGTGCACGTTGATGAGCATTAACGCATCTCCCTTTTTCTCAGAGATCAGGCCATATCTTAAGTAGCAATAAGATCCGGGCATTCATCGTAAGAGGAAATTATTGCCTGTAGTGACACGATGTGAGAGATGTTGATCAGCCCTTATCCCAATGTACGAGACTTCAATCAACATTTACGAACGCCGTAATGTGAGACTTTAAAGTATATTTGAGCCGTCCCGCGAGAAAACCAACGCCATGATCTCTGCGTAATGTAATGATCCAGATCAGCCTGCGCAGTCCGCGCAGACTGATCCGGGCCAACACATTCCGTCTCAGGTGGATAGAGGTATAGAGTAATGCTTCCTGAAACAGAAAATCCACAGGATGCGAAACGTGTCTGTCGGGGTTAGCCTGCACGGCATGCTTAGACTGATCTGGGTCGATACATTACGCAGAGACCATAATGTTGGTTTTCTCTTGCAACATTCGTGCAGTCAAATATTGGTCTGCATTGTTCGCTACTATTGTATCAACAGTTAGCAAAGAACTCTCCATAAATGCGTCGTCAGAACCTGTTTAAAACAATGGTGATGATACACGTTGCAGTAATTCAGATAGATAAGGGTTAAAACTGTTTACGTGTTGCCCATTCTTCCTGGTTTCTATATACACTTGTATATTGTATATACAGTAGTTCGTATCGTTAACATGCTTAGTTGTAATAGTCACTGCCACACGACATTTCGAGGGCTTGGCGTATTGTAACAGTTGTAACTATAAACCTATTTTGAAAACCCTGTTTTAGGGGCAATTTTGAGCTGTTTGTAAACAATGCAAATTTAGGTGCCATTGCTCAGAACGAGCAATGGCACCTAAATTTCCATCGTTTACCAAGAAAAATTATTTAACTCTTATAAAGACATTATGGCGAGGTGATTAACTTTGGTAAAAAAATAACAATTTCAGTTACAACCGTTTCACGCCAAGCCCTCTATTTGTTTGTCGTGTGTTTTTTCCGGTTCGTTTATGGCGTTTATCAGAACTAGCGTTTTTTAAGACTGACATCAGCCAGTCAGTCGTAATGCTAACCCGACCATCTTGAGCGCAAAGAAGCGAAAGTCATTTCTGCCTTTTGGAAAATATTTAGCTTGATCCGACAGCGAATTAAACCCGTTACCTCAAGCACATACATAAGACGCTCTATCACTACACCAACGGTCGATGCAATGTCATGTGTACCCTTGTAACTATGGATTGATTGATTGGGGTTTAACGCCGTTTTCAACAATTGTTCAGTCATTTCACGGCGGCAACGGCTGTTACTATGGACGTGTCTCTCTAAAACACCGTTTAACCCTTTCCCTCATACGACAATTCTGCAGCAGACGACTTTAAACATATTTTGTCCAAAAATAGAAAATCTCTATAATTGAATGGATAACCTAATGGATGACTTAAAGTTGAAAACATTGTGGCAAAAGGAGAAATTGCTCGTTTTGAGCAATTTCTTCTTTTGTCACTATGTTTTCAAAAAGCCGTCTGCTGCAGAGGCGCCATAAAGCGTCTATATGAGGGAAAGGGTTAACATGGAGAGAAATAGACATGGCAGCGAAAGATATCGTATACGAAGTGGAACGGAATAGACCCATCATGGAAGTCCTTTCATCCAAAATACGTGAAGTGTTTGACCGATTATCTAACTTAACAACCAACGAATCAATTAGATGACATGACGTCAAATGTCGACAGTGCGATGTTGATTTCCATCTGGACAGTGCTTGCATTTTCCTTTAAGCCACAGGATACCTTCATGCTATTGTTGTGATAGAAATAACTCATAATCAGCCAACAATTATATATGAGGTCCAAACGACTTGACGGTTGGACATTACGATAAGTCTATAAAATAATATGAATACAGCTCATATGAGAATGAAGTGATGTGCTTTCAGATACAAGTGTTTGAGCCTTAACTGTCCTCAAAAGTAAATAGACACTTTGCTCCATGACTCGATCCATTATTAACCCTTTCATACTTACAGACGTGCGTTGATGCATCTACTGCAAGCGTCATTTGACCACGGTGTAGCAAAACAGAAATTGCGCGAAACAAAGTTTTCATCTCTACTCAAAGATTACACTCTCATTTATAAAGATTTTCCATATTTTTGTTTTTGATAAGTTCATTGTCGTCTGCTACATACGTGGTGAACGTGGTAAATGGTAACTAAAGATCCGGGTTTGAGTTGAAGATTATCATCTCTGTCAGATCACTGTAAGGACATCAACTTGACAGATATTAATCATTTCCCACATACAGACGCATTTTGATTCCTCTTCAGCGGATGACTTTGAAAACATTTAGGAAAACGTGACAAATCCTAAAAAATGAAAGTATAATTATTGAATAGAGATGAACTCATTGTGGCATAATGAGAAATTGTTCATTATTTCTCCTTTTGTTTCAATGTTTTTAACAGTCGTGTGCTGCAGATGTGTCAACATGTTTCTGTGTGTGTTAAAGGGTTAACGCTTATCCTGTTCCACGAAACCCCTCGATAGTATTAACCCTTTCGCACATACAACAATTCTGCAGCAAACGACTTTGAAAAACTGGTGACAAAAACCTAAAAAAACCATAAAAGATAACTTAATTGTTTAATTAAGTTGTAAACATTGTGGCCAAAGTAGAAATTGCTCATCATGAGCAATTTCACCTTTGGCCGCAATGTTTTCAAAAGTCGTCTGCTGCTATTCCGTCAAAATGTGTCTGCAGGTGGAAAAGTATTAACTTCACTGTAAACCAAGGTCAGTCTATATTTATTTATGAAGTCCCTTTTACGTCTGCTGGTACAACATCAAATTATTCTGTGTTAAAGTCTCTTCCGTCTCCCGGGATATGTTTTCATTCTTTAGTCGCCTGCTATGGTCCGTTGGCACGTTGTATAGCATGACGGGTACGGTAGTAGATAGGTGATCTGGCCGCCTTGATCTAATCCAGCAGAAATAGTATTGAAGACAATATTGAAAGCGATAAATCCCAACAAAACAAACCTTACCATTAGTGTATTCAGTCACAATCTGTTTACGACTGTTGAAAACCTGAACTCCAAACAAAATATAACTTATGATCAGTGTCTTTAGTCACAAACTATTGAAGACTGTTGAAAACGTAAATTACCTACAAAACAAACCACCATCAGTGTCTTCAGTCACCAGCTATTGACGACTGTTGCAAACGTTAACTCCAAACAGAATAGAACTTACCATCAGTGTCTTCAGTCACAATCTATTGACGTACACGAGCGGAGCGAATATGAGGATTTGATTTCAATCGGATTGCTTCAATCATATCTGTCTATATGATTCCCGATAGGAATAATTTGTATCAACCGTCTTTCAGATACTGCCGCTTTTAGGTATGTGAAGTTGGCACGAAGTTCGGTATTCGGTAATCGATATTCAATACCGATATGAATGTAGAGCTAAAACGAATATAGAGCCAGCACCAGATTCGTGAATTCTGTTACGCATTGAAATATACGTTACCGTCATTGTTTAGTATGACGAATACCGATTTGAATATCGATTTGAATATGGAGCCAGATCGATATTCGAGAAAATGGTGCTATCTTTTTGCTGACTATCTGGTAGAGCGAATACCGATTTCAATATCGATTTGAATATAGAGCCAGGTCGATATTCGTGAAAATGGTGATATGGTCTTCCTGATCATGTAGAAGGGCGAACCCCGATTTGAATATCGATTTGAATTTAGTGCCAGGTCGATATTCGGTAAAATGGTGCTATGGTCTTTCTGACCATGCAGTAGAGCGAATACCGATTTGAATACCGATTTGAATATGGAGCCAGATCGATATTCGAGAAAATAATGCTATCTTTTTGATGAATATGTAGTAGAGCGAATACCGATTTGAATATCGATTTGAATATAGAGCCAGATCGATATTCGTGAAAATAGTGCTATCGTCTTCATAATCATGTAGAAGGACGAACCCCGATTTGAATAAAGATTTGAATTTAGTGCCAGGTCGATATTCGGTAAAATGGTGCTATTGTCGTTCTGACCATGTAGTAGAGCGAATACCGATTTGAATATCGATTTGAATATGGAGCCAGATCGATATTCGAAAAAATGGTTCTATCTTTTTTCTGAACATGTAGTAGAGCGAATATCGATTTCAATATCGATTTGAATATAGAGCCAGGTCGATATTCGTGAAATGGTGATATCGCCTTCCTGATCATGTAGAAGGGCGAACCCCGATTTGAATTTAGTGCTAGGTCGATATTCGGTAAAATGGTGCTATTGTCTTTCTGACCATGTAGTAGAGCGAATACCGATTTCAATATCGATTTGAATATGGAGCCAGATCGATATTCGAGAAAATGGTGGTATTTTTGTTCTGACCATGTTGTAGAGCGAATACCGATTTGAATATCGATTTGAATATAGAGCCAGGTCGATATTTGTGAAATGGTGATATCGCCTTCCTGATCATGTAGAAGGGCGAACCCCGATTTGAATTTAGTGCTAGGTCGATATTCGGTAAAATGGTGCTATTGTCTTTCTGACCATGTAGTAGAGCGAATACCGATTTCAATATCGATTTGAATATGGAGCCAGATCGATATTCGAGAAAATGGTGCTATCTTTTCTCTGAACATGTAGTAGAGCGAATACCGATTTGAATATCAATTTGAATATAGAGACAGATCGATATTCGTGAAAATGGTGCTATCACCTTCCTGATCATGTAGAAGGGCGAACCCCGATTTGAATTTAGTGCCAGGTCGATATTCGATAAAATGGTGCTATTGTCTGTTTGACCATGTGGTAGAGCGAATACCGATTTGAATATAGAGCCAGGTCGATATTCGTGAAAATGGTGATATCGCCTTCCTGATCATGTAGAAGGGCGAACCCCGATTTGAATTTAGAGCCAGATCGGTATTCGGTAAAATGGTGCTATGGTCTTTCTGACCATCTAGTAGAGCGAATACCGATTTCAATATCGATTTGAATATGGAGCCAGATCGATATTCGAAAAAATGGTTCTATCTTTTTTCTGAACATGTAGTAGAGCGAATATCGATTTCAATATCGATTTGAATATAGAGCCAGGTCGATATTCGTGAAATGGTGATATCGCCTTCCTGATCATGTAGAAGGGCGAACCCCGATTTGAATTTAGTGCTAGGTCGATATTCGGTAAAATGGTGCTATTGTCTTTCTGACCATGTAGTAGAGCGAATACCGATTTCAATATCGATTTGAATATGGAGCCAGATCGATATTCGAGAAAATGGTGCTATTTTTGTTCTGACCATGTTGTAGAGCGAATACCGATTTGAATATCGATTTGAATATAGAGCCAGGTCGATATTTGTGAAATGGTGATATCGCCTTCCTGATCATGTAGAAGGGCGAACCCCGATTTGAATTTAGTGCTAGGTCGATATTCGGTAAAATGGTGCTATTGTCTTTCTGACCATGTAGTAGAGCGAATACCGATTTCAATATCGATTTGAATATGGAGCCAGATCGATATTCGAGAAAATGGTGCTATCTTTTCTCTGAACATGTAGTAGAGCGAATACCGATTTGAATATCAATTTGAATATAGAGACAGATCGATATTCGTGAAAATGGTGCTATCACCTTCCTGATCATGTAGAAGGGCGAACCCCGATTTGAATTTAGTGCCAGGTCGATATTCGATAAAATGGTGCTATTGTCTTTCTGACCATGTGGTAGAGCGAATACCGATTTGAATATAGAGCCAGGTCGATATTCGTGAAAATGGTGATATCGCCTTCCTGATCATGTAGAAGGGCGAACCCCGATTTGAATTTAGAGCCAGATCGGTATTCGGTAAAATGGTGCTATGGTCTTTCTGACCATCTAGTAGAGCGAATACCGATTTCAATATCGATTTGAATATGGAGTCAGATCGATATTCGAAAAAATGATTCTATCTTTTTTCTGAACATGTGGTAGAGCGAATATCGATTTCAATATCGATTTCAATATAGAGCCAGGTCGATATTCGTGGAAATGGTCCTATCGTCTTCCTGATCATGTAGAAGGGCGAACCCCGATTTGAATATCGATTTGAATTTAGTGCCAGGTCGATATTCGGTAAAATGGTGCTAATGTCTTTCTGAGAATGTAGTAGAGCGAGTACCGATTTCAATATCGATTTGAATATGGAGCCAGATCGATATTCGAGAAAATGGTGCTATCTTTTATCTGAACATGAAGTAAAGCGAATACCGATTTGAATATCGATTTGAATATAGAGCCAGATCGATATTCATGTAAATGGTGCTATCGTCCTCCTGATCATATGGTAGAGCGAATACCGATTTCAATATAGATTTGAATATGGAGCCAGATCGATATTCGAGAAAATGGTGCTATCTTTTTTCTGAACATGTAGTAGAGCAAATATCGATTTCAATATCGATTTGAATATAGAGCTAGGTCGATATTCGTGAAAATGGTCCTATCGTCTTCCTGATCATGTAGGAGGGTGAACCCCGATTTGAATATCGATTTGAATTCAGCGCCAGGTCGATATTCGGTAAAATGGTGCTATGGTCTTTCTGACCATCTAGTAGAGCGAATACCGATTTCAATATCGATTTGAATATGGAGCCAGATCGATATTCGAAAAAATGGTTCTATCTTTTTTCTGAACATGTAGTAGAGCGAATATCGATTTCTATATCGATTTCAATATAGAGCCAGGTCGATATTCGTGAAAATGGTCCTATCGTCTTCCTGATCATGTAGAAGGGCGAACCCCGATTTGAATTTAGAGCCAGGTCGATATTCGGTAAAATGGTGCTATTGTCTTTCTGACCATCTAGTAGAGCGAATACATATTTCAATATCGATTTGAATATGGAGCCAGATCGATATTCGAGAAAATGGTACTATCTTTTTTCTGAACATGTAGTACAGCGTATACCGATTTGAATATCGATTTGAATATAGACCCAGATCGATATTCGTAAAAATGCTGCTATCGTCTTCCTGAACATGTAGAAGGGCGAACCCCGATTTGAATATCGATTTGAATTTAGTGCTAGATCGATATTCGGTAAAATGGTGCTATGGTCTTTCTGACCATGTAGTAGAGCGAATACCGATTTGAATATCGATTTGAATATGGAGCCAGATCGATATTCGAGAAAATGGTGCTAGTTTCTTTCTGAACATGTAGTAGAGCGAATAACGATTTGAATATAGAGCCAGATGGATATTCGTGAAAAGGGTGCTATCGTCTTCCTGATCATGTAGAAGGGCGAACCCCGATTTCAATATCGATCTGAATTTAGTGCCAGGTCGATATTCGGTAAAATGGTGCTATTGTCTTTTTGATTATGTGGTAGAGCGAATACCGATTTGAATATCGATTTGAATATGGAGCCAGATCGATATTCGAGAAAATGGTTCTATCTTATTTCTGAACATGTAGTAGAGCGAATACCGATTTGAATATCGATTTGAATGTGGAGCCAGATCGATATTCGAGAAAATGGTGCAATCCCTTTTCTGACCATGTAGTAGAGCGAATACCGATTTGAATATCGATTTGAATTCAGTGCCAGGTCGATATTCGGTAAAATGATGACATTGTCATTCTGACCATGTAGTAGAGCGTATACCGATTTCAATATCGATTTGAATATGGAGCCAGATCGATATTCGAGAAAATGGTGCTATCTTTTTTCTGACCATGTTGTAGAGCGAATACCGATTTGAATATCGATTTGAATATAGAGCCAGATCGATATTCGTGAAATGGTGATATCGCCTTCCTGATCATGTAGAAGGGAGAACCCCGATTTGAATATCGATTTGATATTAGTGCCAGGTCGATATTCGGTAAAATGGTGCTATGGCCAGATCGATATTCGAGAAAATGGTGCAATCCCTTTTCTGACCATGTAGTAGAGCGAATACCGATTTGAATATCGATTTGAATTTAGTGCCAGATCGATATTCGGTAAAATGGTGATATTGTCTTTCTGACCATGTAGTAGAGCGTTTACCGATTTCAATATCGATTTGAATATGGAGCCATATCGATATTCGAGAAAATGGTGCTATCTTTTTTCTGACCATGTTGTAGAGCGAATACCGATTTGAATATCGTTCTAAATTTCGGGCCAGGTCGATATTCGTGAAAATGGGCTAATCGTCTTTCTGATCATGTAGAAGGACAAACGACACGGCTTTGCTATATACAAAACATCGAGTCGCGATAGTTGAGTCGGTTACAACGAAGGCTATCAGTCCATTCGACATAAGGGGTCGTGAATACTGCTGTGTGGAGTACTGTTGCGAGAAAGACTGGAAACAACACGTTAGGTGGGTGATCTGACCGCCGTGATATGACTGAAATACCATTGAAACTGTAATCTTTGTAAACCTTTTAGGTTAAGAAGAACCACTTCTCATTTTCCATTAGTCTATCTTACTATTTAGTTAACCTAACATTTTCATTTCTTGATACTGATTTTATTTTTGATAATGTTCGCAGTTGAAATAATGCTAGGACAATGAAATGATTTGTATGGGAATGACAAATAATATAAGATCTGTAATTTATCAAATAATTTCTTTTCATAGTATTTAACATAACCCAACAACTTCGACATACACTAACAGTGTTGCTTACATTTCTTCACATGTGCACGGAAAATGAGAAAAAGAAAATAGAGGGCGGTGAATGGCTTTGAATTGACTCTAGTGTATAGTTCTATATAGCCAAACAGTCCCTGCCATTAGTACCCATGCTTGTCAATCAACCCAAATAATTTGAACCACCTATGTAAAGGGTAATTTGTATGTGTCTGGTCTACTTTCAAATAAAGCTAGCATTTTCAAAACAGTAGAAGTTTAATAGATGCACAACTCATGTTCAACACCTATGACAAATGTTAATTCACGGAACATCAGTGTGAAATTATAATGAAAAGAAATCGGGCATTTCTTTCAGCGGTGAATATTTGTTCAAGATATACAATGTAAAATTAAAACCAGTCTAAATTTCACGCAAAACTACCTTAATATATGAGACGTGTTATGTAACTAATCAAAACAAATTAAACACAACGAGATATATGCAAGGCCTATTTAAGTGAAATAACTTTGAAAACAGGAAAATAGTTTCAGATGAGAACAGTTTAAAACTTTTAACAAATGTAATACAGGAGAATCGAGCCCCGCAAACTATGGGTGTTGTTGTTTAAACACAATTAAAATAAGTTGAAAAAAACTGCATAGAGGGTCTTACAATAAACACTATTGCAAAACTATTTTGAATTCGACCAAATAAACTTTCAAATGTTTAACATATGACAAATAGAGAAAACAAGTAACACAACCTAAATTCCGTGTTTTTCAACCAATCAAAATGATTCGAACATCTTTTGTATAATCATGGTCATTCTATGTTGAAATTTGACAATACAGTGCATGGCATGGAAACCAGTTTTGGGTTTCAAATGGCAAGTTTTGTAGTTCCCCACGTAGTCCATTATACCAAACATGCCCGTACCGTGAAGTTAAAATAAGAGCACAAAAATGTTGGTTCTTCAACATTGTCACTCCAGCTAAAACATAGCGAGAACTTCCTATGGCAATTTCCGGCAGTGAAATTATGCGTTCCAGTGTGATCCTATTATACAGACAGTGTTCGTAAACTCTGACGACGAAAATTGGATATGATTGAGTTATAACTCTTCTGCGTACTCTTCTACCTGAACACGTCTTTAGTGTGCTGAAAAGATAGAAAAGAAATTATGGATTGAGTGGAATTTATAGTACTAATACTCTTAAGTCGAAACTAGGATGACTTCCAGTTTTCGCGTTTGTTTTACTCGAAAAGTCGATGGCAGGAACAGGATTCCGTTGATACAAAGCATTAATTAATTATATATCAATTTAAACGTTGATTATTAGTGCAAGCGTGTCTTGTATCGTGCTGTAATTGTCTCCGGGATGGCGCAAGTCAAACATTACCAAAATAATTCTACAAATGGTCAAGTAGATGTTTGCATAGATCTTCCTAAATATTCCATACACGCTTATCATTTGTTTTACTTATTTTAGAAATGTCTTTTATGTTACGTTCACTTACCCTTCGACCGCTGCACTTATGATAGCTTCACAAGATTCGGTTGTTTCCATCCACATATGCATGAGACTTTGAATATAATCAAAATACCTCAACATGTATCGAATTACTGACTGTATATAATTTCATTTGTACTACATATAAATGTGTTTGTATTGCATTTGACGACAAACAGCAAACATCTGCTTCTTGTGGAAATAGCACACTATATAATAGTTATTATAATATAGCTACACTTGTTTGCATTGCATTTTATTACATAACCACCACATTTAACGGAAAAAGCAGTGCATATCATGAAATATGTATCATGTCAAATGAAATATGTACCTCGTATAAAACTTGAAAACGTACTGCGTATAATACAATACAACATGATAAGACAGTATCATACAGTATTTGTCCTATTATATTCTTGCAAAAAATCCATCCGCTTTCTTTATTGTTTCAAAATAGTTATAACTAGTGTTATTCATTGCTAGTGCTATTTTAATTTCATTCTTGTTTGTAAACAATCGACCACGCTTTGATTCAAACAAGTCTACATCAGACGACTTTGAAAATATCGAATTATCTGCAAATGAAAGTAATATTTCAAATGTCGTCTGCTGCACTTTAGTCAAAAAGGGACATACAATCGATAACAGACGAATGTTGAAAATATTGTTGGAAATGAAGTATTTGCTGAAAACGAGCAATTCCTCCTGTTCACACATTGTATTCAAACCTGTTAATTCCATTGATATACTAGATATTAAAACTTTTTTCTACAGGTATTAATCTACGCTTACTCCATTTCAGACAAAATATTATTCATCTGCAACAGATGAATGATAATGAGCAATTTCTTTTTTCCACAATATTTACTCAATGCTATTCGTGTACATATACAATCGATCATGCTGTGACTCAAAGTATACAGTAGACGATTTTGAATACATGTATAAAATCCAGGGTAACATATCGCAATATCTGTGAATGAAAGGATTTTGTTAGGGATAACAAGAGGGCCAATATTGCAAATAGTAGCAAGGTGTGACAATGACAATGACAAATAGTTAATTGATTTAAGGCCATCGACCCATAACAAAATAAACATTTATAACATATGATACAGCATTAAATACCGGACTTTTGATACATACATAAGAATGTATACATATTTATATATATATACATACATATATAAATGAAAACAAATATTAACACATATAATTTTCCGATCCTGGCTCAACTACATAAAACAAATGATGTGTGTGCTTTCCGACACCTATAAACAACCAGACATATCGGCATAAACAATGATATATATACCGGTATGTGCCATAATAGACATACACTTATACACACATGTTAATTATTATATATGTGTTCATAAAAACTCATAGTACACAATGCATTTGGCAATATGTTCGGTCCATACTAATTTATACATGGTGTAAACAGCTTTATATGCGGTGCATCCGTAATTATTTATCCGGAAAATACCGAGTCAGACAGATAGATATTAACATTTACACCGTTTACATCAAATATATCATGTAAATCACTTTTCAAGTTATTTCTCTTATTTCCAAAAGCTGCCGAGGAATTTAAAGTCGTGTTAATGAGGGAAAATTACCATAAAGTGGTAACCTGAACACATTTTTAAATCTTTTCCGTAATACAACAAGTATGCATCAGATGACGTTAAGACAAAATTATAAAAAATCTTAATAAATGAAAGTATAATTATTGAAGAGGGATTGGTTGAACGCATTGTGACAAATGGAGAAATTTCTCAAGATGAGCAATTTATCCTTTTGCCATAATTATTTCAAGAGTTATCTGCTTCAGGAATCAGAGAATGCGCCGCGTATAAAGTTTAAACCACCGCATACCAAGTTTAAACAACCGCACATACTCAAAGAACCACCACACGTATTGAACAATAGACTGCATATAATGTTGTTTGTATTGCATATGACGTTGTTTGCACAGTATATAATGGTTATTCTAGTGTATCTTCATACTTGTGGACTTCATATTATTAAATAACCATGATATATTATACAAAATGCACTGCATATCATGCAAAATGTACCACGTCAAATGAAATATGTACCTCGTTGCATGAAAAAATGTACTGCGTATACTACAATACAACATAGTAAGACAGTAAAGGCGTTCCATATGTACTCATACATATCTGCACGTGTACATATGCATACATGTACATGTACACATGTATATACACACACAGATGCAAACACATACACACACAACAATGTATACACATACATGTATATACATGTCATATAAACAATTTTGAAATAAAAATATCATAATGTGCCTGTTCCTCCATTTTCGGATTGAAATACATGTATATCAGTTTATCTATCTAACCACTTTGCATTTTGGTAATATATCGATTTCTTCGACTAGAAGCATAGAACAAGGAGATGTGCATTTAACAAGTTTTTCATTTTGCGATGTCAATACAATATCAAATGTGTGTATAATAAGTATGGTGTTATGTTTACTTGGAATGTATGACTTTCTAATGTCATCGTAAAAGTTACAAAAAAGCAGAAAATGATATTCCTTTTTCAATTTCATTCGAATTACATAGTTTACAAATTCTATTTTGTCTAGGTATATTTTGATAACGACCTCATTTAAATACATGGGATCCAACTCTTAAATTTACTTCTGTCTAATACTTTAAGATATTTTTCATAACTGACTGCATGTTTAAACGTGTGCTAATAATAAGCTAATTTAGGGTTCGTATCTATTGATGCGTTCCACTCTTGAAGAAAGCAATCGTTTAGTCTGTTTACAAAAAAAATGCAAGGATAAAGAGTCTGATGCGACCATTTGATTGTGCCATATTATTCCGCAACTGTTTCTCTGTAAGATAAATATTATACTTGTTGCCCAATTATTGCGGCCGTTTTGCATCAACAGTTAGCATCATATCATAGCATTTGTGTACAAATCGCGATTGTGGCATCCTTATTAATTTTAGCTAATAGTTTATACGACGTTTGCGTGATGGTACGAAGGGTAACGAGCACTGTCTCTTAAACTAGCAAATTGATATGGTTTTTTTTGCCTAGCACACATAAACAGTTTGCATCCATAATACTTTGCTCATTCTAGTTCTCGATAGGTGTCTGCATCCCAAACCTCTGATGAAATTTTGACATGAAAAAATGTACAAGGACTGAACATTGTAATATAATTGAATAATTTGAAAGAGGACGAAGAAAGGAACATTCCTATAAAGTTAGGATGATATTGTTCATTGGTTTAGAAGGAGATGACGTTTGAGCTAAAAATTCTTTTGACAAATTTTCCGCCTAGTCCCTATATTTTACAACCAATCAAAATGGATTGAACAAATTATGTAGAGGGTCAAATTATTGTAGATTTCAATGTAGTTTAGCATAAATGTTCCATTATGTATTATATACATAATGGAACAGTTATGCTAAACTACATTGAAATCATACACTAACTATCATGATAATGAAATAATCAAGTTTTGTAATATTGCCCCTTTTCTGATACCGATATGACTTGAACAGTTTGTGTAGATGGTCAACCAAGATAAGTGATCCTCTTTTTAGCTCACCTGAGCACGAAATGCTGAAGGTTAGTTATTGTGATCGCCGTTTGTCCGGCGTCCGTCATGCTTCGTCCGTCGTTGGTCAGCTTCTTCTCCTCAGAAACCAGTGGGTCAATTGGGATGAAACTTTACAGAAAGCATCCTCGCAATGACCCTAACAGAATTCCTTCATTTTTTGGTGGATCCATGCAGAATTGTGGCAACGAAACGAAGCAAACTTCAAAATTCTTCTTCTCCCAAACTGGTTTGCAGATTTTCAAATAATTTTGTAGAAATGTTCCTTGGATGACCCTCTATCAGATTTGTTCAAGCCAAGTTGATTGGTCGAAATACATGGCCATCAGGGGGCGGTGTATTTTGCCTTATATTGCTATAGTGAAAACTTAAAAAAATTCTCCTCTGCAAGCGTCAGGCTGATTTTCAAATAATGTTGTAGAAATGTTCCTTGGATAATCATCTATGAGATTCCTTCAAGCCATGTTGATTGGTCGAAAAACATGGTCGCCAGGGGGCAGGGCTATTTTGCCTTATATGGCTATAGTGAAAACTTAAAAAACCTTCTCCTCCGAAAGTGTCAGACCAATTTTCAAATAATTTTGTAGAAATGTTCAAGCCATGTTGATTGGTGTACAAACATGGCCGACAGGGGGCGGGGCTATTTTGCCCTATATGGCTATAGTGAAAACTTAAAAAACCTCTCCTCTGCAAGCGTCAGGCTGATTTTCAAATAATGTTGTAGAAATGTTCCTTGGATAATCCTCTATAAGATTCCTTCAAGCCATGTTGATTGGTCGAAAAACATGGTCGCCAGGGGGCGGGGCTATTTTGCCTTATATGGCTATAGTGAAAACTTAAAAAACCTTCTCCTCCGAAAGTGTCAGACCAATTTTCAAATAATTTTGTAGAAATGTTCAAACCATGTCGTTTGGGGTAAAAACATGGCCGCCAGGGTGCGGGGTATTTTGCCTTATATGGCTTTAGTGAAAACTTAAAAAATCTTCTCCTGAAAGTGTCATTCTGATTTTCAAATAATTTTGTAGAAATGTTCCTAAGGTGACCCTATCAGATTCCTTAAAGCCATGTTGTTGGTGTAAAATATGGCCGCCACAGGGCGGGGCTATTTGCCTTATATGGCTATAGTGAAAACTTAAAAAATCTTCTCCTCCGAAAGTGTCGGGCTGATTTTCAAATAATGTTGTAGAAATGTTTCTAAGGTGACCCTCTATCAGATTCCTTCAAGCCATGTTGATTGGTCGAAAAACATGGCCGCCAGGGGCGGGCTATTTTGCCTTATATGGCTATAGTGAAAACTAAATAAATCTTCTCCTCTGAAAGGGTCAGGCTGATTTTAAAATAATTTTGTAGAAATGTTTCTAAGGTTTCTTAAAGTCATGTTGATTGGTCGAAAAACATGGCCGCCACAGAGCGGGGCTATTTTGCCGTATATGACTTAAGTGAAATCTTCTCCTCCGAAAGTGTTTGGCAGATATTCAAATAACTTTGTAGAAATATTCCTAGGGTGACCCTCTATCAGATTCCTTCAAGCCATGTTGATTGGTCGAAAACTATGGCCGCCAGGGGGCAGGGCTTATATGGCTAAAGTGAAGAAGAAAAAAATCAAATGAGCGATCAAGGGCCATCATGGCCCTCTTGTTGTGAAATTGTTAGATTTAAGAATTGATATCAAACTATGGAAGACCCTCTACGATAGCTATCGGAACCTTTAAATGTATTTTAAGACATCACATGGGACGTCAGTGCCTATCAGCGTAAAATGTAGCGTCCGTCAGGGAGGGGTTCTATCAGGATTATATTACACGCTGTTCATTAAAGACCCCCTTGATGACCTTGAAAAGAGTCCCCTTCCCATTTATGTATGATATTGGACGCAGGCTTTGGTAAAAACTACCTTTAAAATAATATATTGGTGTCAAAGAGTAAAAACTCTTATCATGCTATGCTTGGGTATGGAATCCAGCCTACAAATCCTTAACCGGTTAACAGTGTAACATATACTATAAGGTGATAAAACCAACACTATTATACGGCAGTCAGTTGTGGAATTATATAAAAATTGCGACGTAGATCAGATAAATAGGACGCAGCATTATATCGTTAACCAATCTCCCATAAGTAGGATGAATAGATAAATAGAAAATAAATAATTGCAAAATACTAACGTCCACATCTTTCAGTGTGATGCCATATTGATCAATCATGAAAGCTAAGAAATATTGTAAGTTACATATGTAATTTATGTATTGCATTTTAGTAAAAAGATAAGGCATAGGTTGTTTGAGGTTGAAGTGAAAATCAACTAAGCTACACATTGACTCTTTAAATGTAGATTAAAATTTACCTTTGCAACTGTAGGAGATGTCAAAATTCGAGTTAATGTATTAACCCCAGTCGTCACACCACGGTAACCTATAAAGAACACAACACACAGTATTACAGTCCACTGCCGTTAACTCGAAGTCAAAATGACCTACGGAAAATCTTTATCAAAAGTTTGCCACTTAGCAACAAATTCAATTCAATTCAATTCATTTATTAAATAATAAGTACATGATACTTCTTACAATAACATAAATGTAATGGAAAGACAAAAAAGTATTTAAATAAGGCGAGAAGCCTGATAAAACAAAGTATAAAATACAATACAATACAATACAACATCTTATCTTTCTATTCTTAGTTTTTGCTCTAAAGAGGCAAAATATATATACTTACTTAAATACAACAATTCTTTAACATTATTTGACATTAGTAAGTTTGAATTCTTTTGTAAATTTGGCCAAGTGTAATAGTATGTTTTCAAATACCTTTATCGCAGTTCAGAGTTAAACGTTACCAATTAGAAGGAAGTCATATTCGTTTTCAATCAAATTTCTATGGCAGGCTTTGCACAGTCTTTCGTTTCTTGATTTATTTTCATATCTACGTTTTTCAATTTCTAGCTCATGAGATGAAACTCTGAATTTACAAAGTGCGACTCTTAATTTATGGTCAGCGATACAATCTAGATAGTTTTCAAATATGAAATCATGTTTAAACATACAATAAGTAATTACTCTTTGGGAATTATTAACATTTGCATACCAGCTTTGGAAGTATTGACCATAAGTTCTTTGTTTAATGAGCATATAACCGATACTTCCAATGTCTTGATGCATCCAAATTTCATAAAACCCCAATGATTCTAACAAAATCTTAACATGATAAGCCCAGTTTAATCCATTATAATTAATACCACTATTTGCGTCATCTTTTAACATACAATATATCTTTTTACTAATTTAGTGTCATCAGGTCGAAGAATTGTTATCCAATATCGAATCATGTTGCACTTTCTGATAACATTTATAGGGACTCTTCCAAGTTCTCCATATAATTCAGTTAGATTTGTTGATCGTTTGACGCATAATACCTTTCGACGTAGATCAGATTATGGAACGCCAGCACTGTCTTTAGATCTTTAAATGTAGTGCAAACATATTTATATTATGTCAGTATATGGTTATGTGCTGTGGTTTTATACTTATATTCTGACAATTGTTATTATATTATGTAGGTACATCTTTACATTATGTAGATACATCTTTATATTATGTAGTTACATCTTTATATTATGTAGGTACATCTTTATATTATGTAGATGCATCTTTATATTATGTAGATACATCTTTATATTATGTGGATACATCTTTATATTATGTAAATACATCTTTATATTATGTAGATACATCTTTACATTATGTAGATACATCTTTATATTATGTAGGTACATCTTTACATTATGTATATACATCTTTATATTATGTAGGTGCATCTTTATATTATGTAGATAAATCTTTACATTATGTAGATACATCTTTATATTATGTGGATACATCTTTATATTATGTAGATACATCTTTAAATTATGTAGATACATCTTTACATTATGTAGATACATCTTTAAATTATGTAGATACATCTTTACATTATGTAGATACATCTTTATATCATGTAGGTACATCTTTACATTATGTAGGTACATCTTTATATTATGTAGATACTTTATTGTATTATGTGTTTACTTATATTACATTATGTCCATACTTTATTACATTATGTCCATGCGTTTTTACATTATGTGCATACTTTAATATAGTGTGTGCACAAATTGTTATATAATGTCCATACCTAATTATATTGTGTAGTTGATTATTTTTATTTTAGCCTGTCGTGACGTTGTTGTATCTAGTGTAAACTTTGTCATGTTATGGGAACTTAATTTAATCTTGTGCAATTTTGTTATGCAGTGGATACTATTCTGCTTCCACACCGAACAATGAAAGCGTGCAGGTGATGTTGATTCATAGGATATGGGTAAACTGTTTACGAATGTTATCTATGAATGAAAATACCAATATAATTATGGTGTATGGTTTCTTTCATATAAATTCGAAACTTATTTATTTGTTGAATTGAGATCCACTGTAAAATTAAAAGAATTGATAAAAACAACTGGTTAGCTTTCAATAAATACCAGACTGAATAATACATAAGATTTGGAACTTGTGGACTATGTGCGACTTATTTTTCGATCCAACATGACAAATATTTGAACAAGAACTGAATTTGATGGAAATTAATGTTCTTATGAATTTCAATGAATATTTAAACATACATTGAACCTCTGAAGTGTTCAAAGGCTTTTGAAACTTGACCTTGTGGTCTAGTTTTTGACCCCACATACATGTAATCGCTTTTATAGATTGACCTAGATTTGATGAAGATAAATTTTTATAAAGATACGGATTTGATATAAAATATGTTCTCTACAGTTTCATAAGAAATTTGAGACGAACACAGTTTATTTAAGGGAGATAACTAGTAATTTAAATGATGTCAAGTACACACACAATATAAGTCCAAGGGGACATAACTCTTTGTGTTTTAAAGCAATCTTTGTTTCACTTGCCGTCTAGCCTTTCAATATGTAGGTTAACATTTCCATACGGTTTTAATCAAATCCATCCACCAATACTTTAAATATGGCACCGGACGGCAGACGGACGTGCGAACTCATGGAAGTGTACTTGTGGGGTTATTTCCTTTGATGTTTACTTGTGGGGTGCACCCCACAAGTATGCAATTCATTCCGTAATTAACCCCCTTTAACGGAATGAATAACATTAATATGCAAATGAGATACCTATTATAAAAAATAAAAAATAACTATTTATCTAAGTGTCTTTATAAGGGTGGTGAGTGGGCTTCAGGAAAAACACGCACCCCACAAGTACTCTCTCATGCGGGCGGACAGACGGACGGACGGACGGTAAACGAAAAACATACCTAATTCATATTTGCCCATGATTAACAAAATAGTAGATAATGTCCATACATATTCTGTCGTGACGTTATTACATCTTGTGCAATCTGTGGTAACTTTATATGATGTGCAAAATTTGTTATATGTTGTGGATAGTTTAAGCAGGGTGATATTGCGCCTTAACACCGGAAATGAAAGCGCGAATGTACGGAATGTGACGGTAATGTGACCCAAAAAGGGTAACGCCCGTAAAGCAAAAAAATAAAAAGGCGTCGCCGTGGCAACAGCCTCCTTGGCCAATCTGCTTCAATCTATTAAACTAGGAGAGTAATTGAAAATACACTTGGAAATCATTCTCATAAAGACGCTTGCATTTTACCGATGCGTGTTGAAGAACATCTCCTTTGCAAAATAATCCCGGGCATAGCTCATGATGTAACAATATAAGCACAAGACGTAAAGATACATCTACATATTATAACTATAAGCCTTATTCGTATAAGGCCGAGCCCCGGTAGCTCAGTCGGTAGCGACGCGGGCTGTCAATCCTGGGGTTGTGAGTTCGAATCCCGGCTCGGCCAACTTTCTTTCCGAGGATTGACAAAAGTCAATGCGACATGCGTCATTCGTCTTCCACCAATGGGCTAAGTCTATGTAGAAAAGCAGCCAGTTGCTTGGGAAGATTGTTGTGGGGAGTACTGGTGTGAGAAAACCGGGAAATGCATGAGTAGGTGAACTGGCCGCCGTGATATAACTGAGAAATTGTTGAAAACGGCGTTAAACACCAATCAATCAATCAATCTTATTCGTATAGGAGTACAGAATACAAATAAGTATGGATATGATATAATAGTGTTTGCACATAATATAATAAAATATGGACATAATATAATAAAGTATGGACATAATATAATAAAGCAAGCACATGATATAAAGATGTATCTACATAATATAAAGATGTATCCACATAATATAAAGATGTATCTACATAATATAAAGATGTATCTACATAATGTAAAGATGTATCTGCATAATATAATAAAAACTGTCAGAATATAAGTACAAAACCACAACACATAACCATATACTGACATAATATAAATATGTTTGCACAATATGTAAAGATCGATGTACATAATGTAATAACAAACAGACATAATAATGGAGTTTCATTACTTCTAAAGACAGTGCCGGCGTTCCATATCAGATAAATAGGACGCAGCATTATATCGTTAACCATGAGTAGGATGAATAGATAAATAGAAAATAAATAATTGCAAAATACAAACGTCCACATCTTTCAGTGTGTTGACATATTGATCAATCATGAAAGCTAAGAAATATTGTAAGTTACATATGTAATTTATGTATTGCATTTTAGTAACAAAAAAAGGTATAGGTTGTTTGAGGTTGAAGTGAAAATCAACTAAGCTACACATTGACTCTTTAAATGTAGATTTAAATTTACCTTTGCAACTGTAGGAGATGTCAAAATTCGAGTTAATGTAATAACTCCAGTCGTCACACCACGGTAACCTAGAAAGAACACAAAACACAGTATTACAGTCCACTGCCGTTAACTCGAAGTCAAAATGACCTACGGAAAATCTTTATCAAAATTTGATACTTAGAAACAAATCTAGCACACTATCTGATGCAAACAACATTGAACACATTTTAGGAAAAAAAGAAATTGCTCATAATGAGCATGTTCTCCTTTTCCAACAAAAACTTTTCTCTGTATTATGGCAACATAGTATTTGTTTACATGCAATTACTTTTAGTTAAGTGATGTCGAGATAACAAGAGTCGACTGTAGAGTTATTGTTTTCATAAGCGCTTGGAAAATGGAATGGGTAAATATATTACAAACATATTGCATGGACACTTATTCTATGTTACATCGTAACCCATGCTTACCAACCTTTTCTCATCCTCAAGGGGGAGTTTCATAATCTCAAAGTGGGGGATTGGGGTTTGAAGGGGGAGATTTTCACCGCCATGAATTTAACAGTAGAAATGTTCACAATAGAACGGAATTTAGATAACTATGCAGGGATACATGTACAATACTTTCAATATTTAATGTACATTAACAACATTTTAATTTATAGACATACTTTTGAATGAAAAACACGGGTACCAATGGAATAAAGACACATGGAGAAGAAATATACATACATGCATGTATTAATCATTTAGTTGAGCTACACACATTGTTTTGAACTTGTTGAAAGAAAGGGCCTTTTATCAGTGACAATATGTTAAAAAGTTGATGTTAGAAAATGATTGTAGTAATTTTCAGTACATTTATCCTCATGATTTGATTTTAAAAAAAGAATTTTTTTTTTTTTTTTTTTTTTTTTTTTTTTTTTTAAATTTTCGAATTTTCGAAAATCGTGAGTTTCTACCTCACGATCGTGGGGGTGGGGTTACGCCCTTCAAATCGTGAGACTCACGATTGAATCTGGAGGGTTGGTAAGCATGCGTAACCACATCAATGCCGTCATTCCTACGTCCTTATGAGGTTCTTACTGCGTCCTGATTCGTTTACGTCCTCACTTAGTATTGTGTTATCATGTTTAAATTTGACCCACGTCCTCTAGGTTAATACAGACCATATAACGTCCTTACCGGTTTCTTATGATTGTATTACGTTAAACAAGCTATTACTCTGTTCGTTAAAAAAAATCGTAGTGGGAAAGGTTAACATCTATAAGATGTGTAATGAACATTTATTGTAATAATAAATTAAATAATAATAATTTTCAATTTAAAGATTCATCTATCCAGAAACATATAAACACATCTATCTTAATAGACTACAGTTATTGGCAAATTATTTTAGAATCTACTCAAAAGCACACGACGTTGAAGCCTATCTTATTCAATAGACCTGCAAGGTCACAATATATAACGCCCTCTCTATCAAATGCCGCAAATTCGGTCACGTGACCACACTAAACATCGTTTTCTATTTCATCGAACAACTTCTAGCATAGATTCAGCTCAGATTAAGCACTTAAATGAATATATATCGACCACCATGCTGAACAACTGTTACAATTGTATCGCAAAATTTACATGTCCACCTTACGGCATCTGTTTTACATATACACGATCCAATTCGGCCTACCAACTATTTTAAATACAAAAGATTAGTTTAAACATAATAAGGCACAATATAAAAAAAAAAAAATTAATTAGCTACAAACAATTAATGCGAATATAAACAATAATAACAACTAATTAAATACAAACAATTAATGCGAAAAAGATTGGAACGAAAGCTAAAGGATTGGTTCGTGGACACAGGTAGACCGCGGGAAAAAAAGGTCACGTGCTCAACACTACTGGTTCAATGACAACACAATTTTAATGTTGTGTTACATGATTTCAAAAACTCACACTTTATATTGATTAGATCCATGTATATTTACAATCATTAAGTCAATAGTGAATACATGTGGTAATTATAATAGTGCTGATCAAGATCGAACTACAGAACTATGTAGTCTGATATCGGTTTACATCATTCTACATTATTATTTTTCTTTTTTTTTGCAACACAGAAAGTGTTTGGTATTGTGAGTTCTTGTAACTTTATAGTCAAAAGTAAACTTTCCTTCTAAATACAAGTTAGAGTTAAATATATTTAATCAAGTTTACAATGACAACACAAATATACCGGTAGCTCAGTCGGTAGCGACGCGGGCTGTCAATCCATGGGTTGTGAGTTCAAATCCCGGCTCGGCCAACTTTATTTCCGACGATTGACAAAAGTCAATGCGACATGCCTCATTCTTCTTCCACCAATGGGCTAAGTCTATGTGGAAAAACAGCCAGTTGTTTGGGAAGATTGTTGTGTGGAGTACTGGTGTGAGAAAACCAGGAAACACATGAGTTGGTGAACTGGCCACCGTGATATAACTGAGACATCGTTAAAAATGGCGTTAAACCCAAATCATATACTTTATAAGCACGTGCTATCTCGACTAAATGGTTTGGTAAGACGAACAGGTAGTTGGACGAAACCTCTAACATCCGAGTGAATACTCCGATTCCTATTTTGGCATAATTTAGTAAAACAAGCTTTATATATAAAAACTACACACATCTTTAAATGGTTGGGTGTCCTGTTTTGATTAATTATTAGGGGGAAACGAAAGAGATGAAGATATCTTACCTTAAATCTTCCCGAATTCTCTAGCCAGTTGACAGACGAAAAGTTTTTAAAAGTGGTTGTCCGCTTTTCAATAGTAACGTCAGAAATAGCGCGTAATTGCGTGGTACCAGTTCCTGTGCAATTATTTTTATGTTTTCATCTGCTATTTAATCAAATAGTACTGCTTAATGATAACTTTCAACGTGTCACAGTGGTGCAGAGGTAGGGCGTCGGCCTCTCGTATGAAAGGTGCCTCTCGTATGAAAGGTCCCGGGTTCGAATCCCGTGAAGAGTGGGTTCTGTTTTGGGGATTTTTCCACTCGAACTGCGCGAGCAATGGTTGATTGGTTAATATAAGCTGAAAGTTCGTTTCACAATCAATGACAATGATTAAGTTTAAACTTAAACTCAACTATTGTTAGCTCAGAAACTGGTAGCATTTTCAAATACCTGGATTGAGATCTATATTCACATCGGTATTCGCACTTATAAATGGTCAGAATGACTAAATCACCATTTTCTCGAATATTCATATCTATATTCAAATCGGAATTCGCCCTTCTACAGGATCAAAAAGACAAAATCACCATTTGCCTCGAATAACGACGTGGCTCTTTATTCAAATCGGTATTCGCTCTACTACATGTATCATCACTTTCCAGACTATCGACCTGGCTCCATATTCATATCGGTATTCAAATCGGTATTCTACTTGATTATACAGATAATGAACCTGGCA
The DNA here is from genome assembly GCA_031761405.1 of Serripes groenlandicus. NCBI lineage: Eukaryota > Metazoa > Mollusca > Bivalvia > Cardiida > Cardiidae > Serripes > Serripes groenlandicus. The sequence goes on along the minus strand of JASEVX010000001.1, from coordinate 114,148,910 downwards.
CTAAATACTAATCGATATTCGAATTGGCATTCGCGCTTCTACATGATTAGAAAGACGGTAAGACCATTTTCTCGAATATCGACCTGGCACTAAATTCAAAATCGATATTCAAATCGGTATTCGCTCTACCACATGGTCAGAAAGAAGAAAGGACCATTAACCGAATATCGACCCGGTTCTATATTCAAATCGGTATTCGCTCTTCTACATGCACAGAAAGACGATAGCACCATTTTCACGAATATCGATCTGGCACTAAATTCAAATCGATATTCAAATCGGTATTCGCTCTACCACATCATCAGGTAGACGATAACACCATTTTCACGAATATCGATCTGGCTCTATATTCATATCGATATTCAAATCGGTATTCGCTCTACTACATGTTCAGAGAAAAGATAGCACCATTTTCTCGAATATCGATCTGGCTCCATATTCAAATCGATATTGAAATCGGTATTCGCTCTACCACATGGTCAGAAAGACAATAGCACCATTTTACCGAATATCGACCTGGCTCTAAATTCAAATCGGGGTTCGCCCTTCTACATGATCAGGAAGGCGATATCACCATTTTCACGAATATCGACCTGGCTCTATATTCAAATCGGTATTCGCTCTACTACATGGTCAGAACGACAAAAGCACCATTTTACCGAATATCGACCTGGCACTAAATTCAAATCGATATTCAAATCGGGGTTCGCCCTTCTACATGATCAGGAAGGCGATATCACCAGTTTCACGAATATCGATCTGGCTCTATATTCAAATCGATATTGAAATCGGTATTCGCTCTACTACATGTTCAGAAATAAGATAGAACCATTTTCTCGAATATCGATCTGGCTCCATATTCAAATCGATATTCAAATCGGTATTCGCTCTACTGCATGGTCAGAAAGACCATAGCACCATTTTACCGAATATCGACCTGGCACTAAATTCAAATCTTTATTCAAATCGGGGTTCGCCCTTCTACATGATTATGAAGACGATAGCACTATTTTCACGAATATCGATCTGGCTCTATATTCAAATCGATATTCAAATCGGTATTCGCTCTACTACATATTCATCAAAAAGATAGCACCATTTTCTCGAATATCGATCTGGCTCCATATTCAAATCGGTATTCAAATCGGTATTCGCTCTACTGCATGGTCAGAAAGACCATAGCACCATTTTACCGAATATCGACCTGGCACTAAATTCAAATCTATATTCAAATCGGTGTTCGCCCTTCTATATGATTATGAAGACGATAGCACTATTTTCACGAATATCGACCTGGCTCCATATTCAAATCAATATCCAAATCGGTATTCGCTCTACTACATATTCATCAAAAAGATAGCACTATTTTCTCGAATATCGATCTGGCTCCATATTCAAATCGGTATTCAAATCGGTATTCGCTCTACTGCATGGTCAGAAAGACCATAGCACCATTTTACCGAATATCGACCTGGCACTAAATTCAAATCTATATTCAAATCGGGGTTCGCCCTTCTACATGATTATGAAGACGATAGCACTATTTTCACGAATATCGACCTGGCTCCATATTCAAATCAATATCCAAATCGGTATTCGCTCTACTACATATTCATCAAAAAGATAGCACTATTTTCTCGAATATCGATCTGGCTCCATATTCAAATCGGTATTCAAATCGGTATTCGCTCTACTGCATGGTCAGAAAGACCATAGCACCATTTTACCGAATATCGACCTGGCACTAAATTCAAATCGATATTCAAATCGGGGTTCGCCCTTCTACATGATCAGGAAGACCATATCACCATTTTCTCGAATATCGATCTGGCTCCATATTCAAATCGATATTGAAATCGGTATTCGCTCTACCACATGGTCAGAAAGACAATAGCACCATTTTACCGAATATCGACCTGGCTCTAAATTCAAATCGGGGTTCGCCCTTCTAAATGATCAGGAAGGCGATATCACCATTTTCACGAATATCGACCTAGCTCTATATTCAAATCGATATTCAAATCGGGGTTCGCCCTTCTACATGATCAGGAAGACGATAGCACCATTTTCACGAATATCGATCTGGCTCTATATTCAAATCGATATTGAAATCAGTATTCGCTCTACTACATGTTCAGAAATAAGATAGAACCATTTTCTCGAATATCGATCTGGCTCCATATTCAAATCGATATTCAAATCGGTATTCGCTCTACCACATAATCAAAAAGACAATAGCACCATTTTACCGAATATCGACCTGGCACTAAATTCAAATCGATATTCAAATCGGGGTTCGCCCTTCTACATGATCAGGAAGACGATAGCACCCTTTTCACGAATATCCATTTGGCTCTATATTCAAATTGATATTCAAATCGTTATTCGCTCTACTACATGTTCAGAAAGAAACTAGCACCATTTTCTCGAATATCGATCTGGCTCCATATTCAAATCGATATTCAAATCGGTATTCGCTCTACTACATGGTCAGAAAGACCATAGCACCATTTTACCGAATATCGATCTGGCACTAAATTCAAATCGATATTCAAATCGGGGTTCGCCCTTCTACATGTTCAGGAAGACGATAGCAGCATTTTCACGAATATCGATCTGGGTCTATATTCAAATCGATATTCAAATCGGTATTCGCTGTACTACATGGTCAGAAAGACAATATCATCATTTTACCGAATATCGACCTGGCTCTAAATTAAAATCGGGGTTCACCCTTCTACATGATCAGGAAGACGATAGCACCATTTTCACGAATATCGATCTGGCTCTATATTCAAATTGATATTCAAATCGGTATTCACTCTACTACATGTTCAGAAAAAAGATAGTACCATTTTCTCGAATATCGATCTGGCTCCATATTCAAATCGTTATTCAAATCTGTATTCGCTCTACTAGATGGTCAGAAAGACAATAGCACCATTTTACCGAATATCGACCTGGCTCTAAATTCAAATCGGTATTCGCTCTACAACATGTTCAGAAAAAAGATAGTACCATTTTCTCGAATATCGATCTGGCTCTATATTCAAATCGATATTGAAATCGGTATTCGCTCTACTAGATGGTCAGAAAGACAATAGCCCCATCTTACCGAATATCGACCTGGCACTAAATTCAAATCGATATTCAAATCGGGGTTCGCCCTTCTACATGATAAGGACGACGATAGCACCCTTTTCACGAATATCGATCTGGCTCTATATTCAAATCGATATTCAAATCGGTATTTGCTGTACTACATGTTCAGAAAAAAGATAGCACCATTTTCTCGAATATCGATCTGGCTCCATATTCAAATCGATATTCAAATCGGTATTCGCTATACTACATGGTCAGAAAGACAATAGCACCATTTTACCGAATATCGACCTGGCACTAAATTCAAATCGATATTCAAATCGGGGTTCGCCCTTCTACATGATCAGGAAGGCGATATCACCATTTTCACGAATATCGACCTGGCTCTATATTCAAATCGGTATTCGCTCTACTACATAGTCAGAACGACAATAGCACCATTTTACCGAATATCGACCTGGCACTAAATTCAAATCGATATTCAAATCGGGGTTCGCCCTTCTACATGATCAGGAAGGCGATATCACCATTTTCACGAATATCGACCTGGCTCTATATTCAAATCGGTATTCGCTCTACTACATAGTCAGAACGACAATAGCACCATTTTACCGAATATCGACCTGGCACTAAATTCAAATCGATATTCAAATCGGGGTTCGCCCTTCTACATGATCAGGAAGGCGATATCACCATTTTCACGAATATCGATCTGGCTCTATATTCAAATCGATATTGAAATCGGTATTCGCTCTACTACATGTTCAGAAATAAGATAGAACCATTTTCTCGAATATCGATCTGGCTCCATATTCAAATCGATATTCAAATCGGTATTCGCTCTACCACATAATCAAAAAGACAATAGCACCATTTTACCGAATATCGACCTGGCACTAAATTCAAATCGATATTCAAATCGGGGTTCGCCCTTCTACATGATCAGGAAGACGATAGCACCCTTTTCACGAATATCCATTTGGCTCTATATTCAAATTGATATTCAAATCGTTATTCGCTCTACTACATGTTCAGAAAGAAACTAGCACCATTTTCTCGAATATCGATCTGGCTCCATATTCAAATCGATATTCAAATCGGTATTCGCTCTACTACATGGTCAGAAAGACCATAGCACCATTTTACCGAATATCGATCTGGCACTAAATTCAAATCGATATTCAAATCGGGGTTCGCCCTTCTACATGTTCAGGAAGACGATAGCAGCATTTTCACGAATATCGATCTGGGTCTATATTCAAATCGATATTCAAATCGGTATTCGCTGTACTACATGGTCAGAAAGACAATATCATCATTTTACCGAATATCGACCTGGCTCTAAATTAAAATCGGGGTTCGCCCTTCTACATGATCAGGAAGACGATAGCACCATTTTCACGAATATCGATCTGGCTCTATATTCAAATTGATATTCAAATCGGTATTCACTCTACTACATGTTCAGAAAAAAGATAGTACCATTTTCTCGAATATCGATCTGGCTCCATATTCAAATCGTTATTCAAATCTGTATTCGCTCTACTAGATGGTCAGAAAGACAAAAGTACCATTTTACCGAATATCGACCTGGCTCTAAATTCAAATCGGTATTCGCTCTACAACATGTTCAGAAAAAAGATAGTACCATTTTCTCGAATATCGATCTGGCTCTATATTCAAATCGATATTGAAATCGGTATTCGCTCTACTAGATGGTCAGAAAGACAATAGCCCCATCTTACCGAATATCGACCTGGCACTAAATTCAAATCGATATTCAAATCGGGGTTCGCCCTTCTACATGATAAGGACGACGATAGCACCCTTTTCACGAATATCGATCTGGCTCTATATTCAAATCGATATTCAAATCGGTTTTTGCTGTACTACATGTTCAGAAAAAAGATAGCACCATTTTCTCGAATATCGATCTGGCTCCATATTCAAATCGATATTCAAATCGGTATTCGCTATACTACATGGTCAGAAAGACAATAGCACCATTTTACCGAATATCGACCTGGCACTAAATTCAAATCGATATTCAAATCGGGGTTCGCCCTTCTACATGATCAGGAAGGCGATATCACCATTTTCACGAATATCGACCTGGCTCTATATTCAAATCGGTATTCGCTCTACTACATAGTCAGAACGACAAAAGCACCATTTTACCGAATATCGACCTGGCACTAAATTCAAATCGATATTCAAATCGGGGTTCGCCCTTCTACATGATCAGGAAGGCGATATCACCATTTTCACGAATATCGATCTGGCTCTATATTCAAATCGATATTGAAATCGGTATTCGCTCTACTACATGTTCAGAAATAAGATAGAACCATTTTCTCGAATATCGATCTGGCTCCATATTCAAATCGGTAATCAAATCGGTATTCGCTCTCCTGCATGGTCAGAAAGACCATAGCACCATTTTACCGAATATCGACCTGGCACTAAATTCAAATCTTTATTCAAATCGGGGTTCGTCCTTCTACATGATTATGAAGACGATAGCACTATTTTCACGAATATCGATCTGGCTCTATATTCAAATCGATATTCAAATCGGTATTCGCTCTACTACATATTCATCAAAAAGATAGCATTATTTTCTCGAATATCGATCTGGCTCCATATTCAAATCGGTATTCAAATCGGTATTCGCTCTACTGCATGGTCAGAAAGACCATAGCACCATTTTACCGAATATCGACCTGGCACTAAATTCAAATCGATATTCAAATCGGGGTTCGCCATTCTACAGGATCAGGAAGACCATATAACCATTTTCACGAATATCGACCTGGCTCTATATTCAAATCGATATTGAAATCGGTATTCGCTCTACCAGATAGTCAGCAAAAAGATAGCACCATTTTCTCGAATATCGATCTGGCTCCATATTCAAATCGATATTCAAATCGGTATTCGTCATACTAAACAATGATGGTAACGTATATTTCAATGCGTAACAGAATTCACGAATCTGGTGCTGGCTCTATATTCGTTTTAGCTCTACATTCATATCGGTATTGAATATCGATTACCGAATACCGAACTTCGTGCCAACTTCACATACCTATAGGATTAACAGAGAACTGCTCCAGAAATTGTCTATATAGTACGAATTCGTGCGAGGAAGTTCTTTCGTTCGATGAATTAATACACTGATTGGTTAATTTGCTGTTAACCATCATTTCCACACATTTTTACTTGGAAACACGCCAATCATGTTTACTTAAACTAGAGACAATATCAGAAATATAACCAGTACTACCAAGACCATTATTGAATGAACATAAACGCAGAAAAAAAAGGCGTTTTGGTATTCAGTCCCTCTCTAACCGACACAATTGACCAATGGAGGTCAATTTCTTCTTATCAAGTTCAGCCTGCAATAGAAGATAAAATAGGCCGAGGACAATATCTGTCCTCGATCTACATTTCAATCCCTGAATATGCTTTAAGCATAATCTGTGTGACCTTTCCAAAGTCAAGTTGTCTCGGTCAGAAAGGGACTGTGTGACAACCAAAGAGAGCTCTGGTCAAAACAATATATTTGTATATGCTGAAACTAGTAATTGGATTAAGACCATTTCTTGCAAACCTTCCATAATTAACCCAAAGAAAGTCCCACTTCATTTCCTATCTACATTTGTGTGGCGATTGTCGTAACGATAGCCACTGTATTATGACACACGAAGAACAATATATAGGGATATTTTGGCAGTACGTCAGAAATGCTTAATGCAGAACGTTTACCGCCAAATAGTTCCATTATTTCTGCAGAGACATGGTTAACAATAATAATGTCAGTGCTATTTTGGTACAAGATTGATACTAAGATTTTAGAACTATCGAACTAAGATGTAATTGAGTTAAAAAATATAAACATTAGCCTTCTTAGTGTCTGGCGACAGAGACTATTATTGCGCGAGACATACGCCCATTGAGGAGTGACGTAGTAAGCAGGTGCTCATTAGGTGATGCAGAGACGCGGTTAACAATAATCCCGTCATTGCTATTTTGGTACCGGATTGATACTAATATTTGAGATGTATCGAGCTTGCGATCTTCATTGAGTTAAAAGATGTAAATATTATCATTCTTCACGTTTGCGCAGATAATACATTGCGCGTTGTATCAGCCATGCAAAGTATGACGCATGAGTCCAAAATGTCCTATAATTAGCTTGCCAGACTGGTTTTCGATATAGTTTTAATCTCAATATTTTAAACTCTTTATTTTGTAATTGTTGCAATATATGAAAGCGTCAAGATGATAAGACTGGTTTAAATGATTTTGATATAAAGGGGGGTAATTCAGGAATCATAACAATATTCTAAGATTCTATGATGAATATAGTACAAACACATTCGAAGTCAAATCATACTATAAAGATGTATTTTTTAACCGAGTTGGAGATAAATCGAAAATATTTTGATACAATCGGAAGTAATATGTTTTCTTAAAATAGTTCATCTAATTGAAAATAACTAAAAATGTGTGTAGTTTCCAGAGCATTTGACGTTAGACATAAGACATAAAAAAAAAAAAAAAAAAAATAGAATGTCTAATTAGACATTAGATTAGACATTCGCACATTTTGATTAGACATTCAAAGGAAAATTCGAAAATTTTAAATATCGAATGTCTAATAAGACATTAGACATTCGAAAATTACCATACTTAGGTTCCAAATTCGTCGGAGGTAAATGTACATTCAAAAAACGTTTAATTAGTCAGTTAGCCATTAGACATTCAATTAGACGTTCGCGAATTACGATATGTAGGTTCCAAATTTGTCGTAGGTCATTACATTCATAAAACGAATGTCTAATTGGTCAGTTAGACATTAGACATTCGATTAGACATTCGCGAATTAAAATATGTAGGTTCCAAATTCGTTGAAGGTAATTTTACATTCATAAAACGAATATCTAATTGGTCAGTTAGACATTAAACATGTGATTAGACATTCGCAAATTAAGAAATGTAGGTACCAAATTCGTCGGAGGTCATTGTACATGCATAAAACGAATGTCTAATTGGTCAGTTAGACATTAGACATTCGATTAGACATGCGCAATTTGCCATACTTAGGTTCCAAATTCGTCGGAGGTCAATGAACATTAAAAAAACAAATGTTTAATTGGTAAGTTAGACATTAGACATTCGATTAGACATTCGCGAATTACGATATTTAGGTTCCAAATTCGTTGGAGGTCATTGTACATGCACACACCAAATGTCTAATTGGTCAGTTAGACATTAGACATTTAATTAGACATTCGCAAATTACCATACTTAGGTTCCAAATTAGTCGGAGGTCAATGTACATACAAAAACAAATGTCTAATTGGTCAGTTAGACATTAGACATTCGATTAGACATTCGCGAATTACGATATGTCACGGGAGTGGAACAGTTTGAATTCCGATGGCCGATGGCCGATCATAGAGCCAACTTCACACACATACCTAAATCTCTTAATTAGACATTCGATTAGACATTCAAAGGAAGATTCCCAAAATTTAAATATCGAATGTCTAATTAGACATTAGACATTTGAAAATTACCATACTTAGGTTCCAAATTTGTCGGAGGTAAATGTACATTCAAAAAACGTTTAATTAGTCAGTTAGACATTAGGCATTCAATTAGACGTTCGCGAATTACGATATGTATGTTCCAAATTCGTCGTAGGTCATTTTACATTCATAACACGAATGTCTAATTGGTTCGTAAGACATTATACATTCGATTAGACATTCGCGAATTAAAATATGTAGGTTCCAAATTCGTTGAAGGTCTAATTGGTCAGTTAGACATTAGACATTCGATTAGACATTCAAAGAAATATTCGCAAATAATTTAAAATATCGAATGTCTAATTAGACATTAGACATTCGAAAATTACCATACTTAGGTTCCAAATTCGTCGGAGGTAAATGTACATTAAAAAACCGTTTAATTAGTCAGTTAGACATTAGACATTCGATTAGACATTCGCGAATTAAAATATGTAGGTTCCAAATTCGTTGAAGGTCATTTTACATTCATAAAACGAATATCTAATTGGTCAGTTAGACATTAAACATTTGATTAGACATTCGCAAATTAAGAGATGTAGGTACCAAATTCGTCGGAGGTCATTATACTTGCATAAAACGAATGTCTAATTGGTCAGTTAGACATTAGACATTCGATTAGACATTCGAAAATTGCCATACATAGGTTCCAAATTCGTCGGAGGTCAATGTACATTAAAAAAAAAAAGTGTCTAATTGGTAAGTTAGACATTAGACATTCGATTAGACATTCGCGAATTACGATATGTCACGGGAGTGGAACAGTTTGAATTCCGATGGCCGATGACCGATCATAGAGCCAACTTCACACACATACCTAAATCTCTTAATTTGCGAATGTCTCATCGATTGTCTAATGTCTATCTGACTAATTAGACATTCGTTTTTTAGTTTACAGTGACCTACGATGAATTTGGGTTATAGATCTTGTAATTTGCGAATGTCTAATGTCTAATTAGACATTCGATATTTAAAATTTGCGAATCTTTCTTTGAATGTTTAATGATTGTCTAATGTCTAATTAGACATTCGATAACCGAAGGTTGCGATTGTCTAATCGAATGTCTAATGTCTAATTAGACATTCTGTTTTTTATGTATAATGTCTTACGTCTAATGCTCTGCCAACTTCACACACTTAATAACTAAACACATACTACTTGACAATAAAAAGAAGCTTTTCATTTGAGCTTGCTTCTTGTAAGATTTTTACAATAGATGCTCGGCCCATACTTTTGAGAAGAAGAAGCAGGCATCAGATGCTTTTGCAATCTTGTGCCGAAATTCTCATACATCTAAACCTTCTAACAAAAGTAATAAACCGGCTTCTCGTCAGATAGAGTATATTTGTTGGGAAGGTTTAAGAATGAGAAGTTCCACTTAACATGTTCCTTTCTTACTTGAAAAATCCATGGGAAGAAAACAATCAGGTGGTCTTTAACCCTTTCCCACATTCAACACATCTGCAGCAGATGACTTTGGGAATATCCAGGCAAAAACACGGAAAAGCTCTATAAATGTAGATAATTACTAAAAAGAATTGAAAACATTGTGGCAAAAGAAGAAATTGCTCGTTTTCAAAAGTTGTCTGCTGCAGAGGCGTCAGAAATCGTCTGTATGGGGGAAAGGGTTAATTACAGGGTCATTTTGCAGAAAATGAGTAATTGAGAAATAAAAAAGTTGGTTGCTATAGACAGGGTATTGCTTATCAAATATTCAGATCGATATTCAAATCGGCATTCGCACTTCTACATGATCAGAAAGACGCAATCCCCATTTTCCCGAATATCGACCTGGCTCGATATTCAGCCCTAGATTCAAATCGGTATTCGCTCTTATACAAGATCAGAAAGACAAAATCACCAATGTTTCGAATATCGACTTGACTCGATATTCAGATCGATATTCAAATCGGTATTCGCACTTCTATATGATCAAAACGACAAAATCACCATTTTCCCGAATATCGGCCTCTCAAGAGAAAGATATCATGGTTGCTCTTGATAGAGTATAGATATAGTTCACCTTCTCATGCATTTCCTGGTTTTCTCACACCAGTACTCCACACAACAATCTTCCCAAGCAACTGGCTGCTTTTCCATATAGACTTAGCCCTTTGGTGGAAGACGAATGACGCATGTCGCATTGACTTTTGTCAAACGTCGGAAAGAAAGTTGGCCGGCCGGGATTCGAACTCACAACCCCTGGATTGACAGCCCGCGTCGCTACCGACTGAGCTACCGGGGCTCGGCTGGATCATAAAAAGGAACTTGTATATAGGTTGAAGTACGAAACAAACGGTGGATATTCTAACAAGAACATATCATATCAACTCTATGAATAAGTGAACTGTTGCCGTGATATAACTGAAATAATGTTGAAAGCGGCGTAAAACCCCAATAAATAAATAAAAAGTATTCTAACAAGAACATATCATATCAACTCTACTAACCGGTGGGTATTCTTACAAGAACATATCAACATAAAACAATAAATAAACTAGCTAATTATATTCGTTGACAACAAAACGTTATTATTCGTATGTTGTATTTATAAGTCAATTAAATATGTTCTGTTCATTTTGCTTAATCGAAACACTTCGGCTAAGCTCGTAAAACACCGATAGGGTAAACTTTCACGTTTATCGTCACGTGTTTTGTCGCATGGCTTAATTCACAAACGGAATAGTAAGTTCATAACGTAGATTTTACTGTTTACAGAGAACTAAAAGTTTGATATTAATTTGATGTAACTGCAGATTAATAAGGTAAGCAAATAATATTATACACAATATATAATTAATTCTGCTTAATAGCAATAATTTAAAACGCTTATTTCATGCATAATGAATTGACACTGGTATAAATGTTTAAGTAGGCAACGAAGTTTGTTTAATTTGGGTTTCACGCCGTTTCAACATTATTTCAGTTATATGACGGCGACAGTTCACATATTCATGATCCCTGGGTAAACACACCAGTACTAGGCTATGTAATGTGCCTTGCCCTAGGACACTCCATGTGGAAGAATTATTTCACCCGGCATTTGCTATCGGGGATAATTTACCATATAGAAATAAAGAGGAGTTGTAACTTTAACGCGATTTAACGCTTGTATTAACGAAGTTATCGCTTAGATGCAAACGGTTTCACAATATATAATTATATATCTTTAGCATGCATATTCTATTTTTTGAGATTGTTTTAATTGAAATTGTCTGTTTTTAGGTTGAATACACGTTGTCAATTTCATATAAACAAAGACCAAAATAAAAGTACCCCTTCACTTTTTATAATCGATGTATATCAAACGGTCTCGGATACTACACTTCTTCATCTACAATGTAATTTTTATTTCAGTAAAATATATTTAGATATAGATTTTCTTTTTTAAAGATATATTTGTAACTTCATGGTTTTAAATGTATTCGTGATAGTTCGGACATTCTCCTGATTCGATCCGAAGTTTTATGACCCTCATAAAGTAAATTTGTATCCACTGGGGTCTTAATCCGAATGATCTTATACACGATTCTCACACGGTAATCTTCAACGTTGAACAACTTAGTTAGATTTTGTATGACATCTTTGTAACTTAAAAACAGTATGTGACAGAACATCTGACAATAAATATAATTGCGTGCAAAGGAGAAATTGCTCATAATAAGCCATTTCTCCCTTTCCCATAATGTTTTCTTAGTTATTTTTAAACATCTGACAGAAGACAAGCAACAGTTCTAATATTTGTATATGGGTGGGGGTTGGGGGGGGGGGGGGGACCCATTAGAGGGTAATTATGACAGGTAAATATGTATAAATATGTATACCTATTGCTTCAGACTCATGATTTATTGAGACGGGTGTGTTTTTATATATATTATACATATAGTAAGTAAGTAAGTAAGTAAGTAAATTGTTTATTATTGTGACATGTGTTACAAAGCATTTATAGTTTACATTTATTCTTTAACAATTATTATTAACACCCGGCCCCATGGGCCTATAAGTCACCAAAACATATATATTTCATAATATCATACAAATATACAAGATATATATATACAAAAAAGTGTGATCGGACGTGCAATTAGTCATTTTATTCGGTCGTATAAACAAATGTAGAAATCATTTAATAATAAATAATCAAATGTTCTAATAGAGAAGAGTAATAATTCTGTTTCATATAATCAAAACCTTAGAAATAATTGTGGGGAAAAGTGGATATAGATTATCCATTCACCAAAATGATTTCAAAAGCATCGAAAGATATCTACTTGTGATAACATTCTCATTTAGTTAAACAATATACTCCGTCTTAGCATATACGCATTAACTACAAATTTGGCTGTCTTCCTAGGATACTTTTAGATAAGCTCAATAAATTGCTCTTGGTGAGACATTAATAGGAATTGGTTAATAAATATATCACTGTAAATATCATCTCTTATTCTGTCATATGTCATATATGATACAGTTCCTATCTTCTTAAATGTCTTTAATATGTTTTTACCCATTGTCTTGTGTAGACATAGATAGTCCTTTTATATACGTGCATCCGTCAAATGTCAAGTTATGTCCCCGGTTTTTGTTGATGATGTATTGAACGTTTCAGCTATGCGTTTGCCACGGTTGAATATGACTAAGTGAGTATTGGATTGTTTCATCATTTTACTTATACGTAAGTTATTCGTATGTTTCTAACGGTTTGAACTAAATTAACATCAATTAAATAAAAGAACAGTTTATTTTAGTTTTAACGAAAATAGATAAAAAGGCACAGTTTTGTATTTAGGGCGCGTTAGCCATATGTCATTTTCACAATTTGCACAGTAATGTAAAACTTATAAATGAAATTTTCCCTTGGTGACACACTCAACCTTTAACATGTTAAACGAAGTCGGATAAATACATATTATCCACAAATGAACGTTTTAATTATTTCAGCGTCATTTTTCCATGTTATTATATAAGAGATTTTGATGACTCAATGCTGATTTCATGTGAGAAAGCTCATTACGATCTGACTAACCTGAATATATGTTGTTCGCTAAAACTTTCTTATTGCCATTTGCGATGAAAGAGTTAAAACATCTAAAACCTTTTGAATTCAACAGACACACCGTTTTTATAAATCAAAACGATAAAATGTATGCATCTTTAGAAAATTTGATTTATTCATCATGAGCATGGTGAGTTCATCACTAAAGAATAATTTAAAACCATCTTTTATCATTCAAATCACCCAATACCTAGGTTATTGTGCAATCTCATGTCACTGAAAAGAAACTCTTTTTCCTATAACACAAGCGAAATATGTCCGACTGTGTATACACATATCCAAAGGCTCAGTCACACACTACCGATGTATCTCGCCGGGACCAAACCGGAGCACACGCTCCGTCGAAAAAGCACCTGAAATATCACAATTGGCCGTAGCAATACCGATGTAGTACCGGCGTTCCCGTTGTGATACCGTTGTTCTACCGTTGTCCTGCAGACTCACTGTTGCGTATCGTACTAGCGTATGCCAGCGTATGAAAAATATAACGCATACGCTGGTGTACGCTGACATACGCTAGAGGTACGTTAGGCATAGGTTTTATACGTTTCAAGCATTGTCGCATACGCTGGCATACGCTGTGTATGCTGGAATACGCTGGCATACGGCGAGGCAGAACTTTTTGTTTAAGCATGCGCAGTTCATACGCTAGTCATTCGCCAGCCATACGCAGACTACGCTGGTAATACGCGAGACATACGCTACGCATACGCTACGCATACCGAATACCACTTTTCTGTCACCGTAGTGCTATCGATGCGCCGGCGATGTTATACCGAGGCGCCGCCGTTGCTCTACCGATGTGCCACCGTTGACCGGAGCTATAGCGGAGTGATACCGAGCTGCCGTTGTACTGCCGATGCACTACAGATGCGCTACCGATGTGATACCGAAGTGTCGGTAGTAGTACGGTATCACATTGCTACGAACGTTGTTACATCGTTAGTATCGGAAGAACTACGGTCTCACAGCCGTACCAGTACGGTACACATTGAACATTGAGGCCACCGGAGAGCCGCCGATCTATTACGGGGCGCTATCGGTGCTCTCACGATATTAACGAAGCCATACCGGAGTACCGCCGTTGTAGCGCAACAGCAGAAATGTTCGAGCATGCTCAAAATTTGAGTCCGTCGCCTGCCGTTGCTTATTTTCTCGCCGATGTTCTGACGATGTCCTGACGATGTACTACCGTTCTTAGCGATGTGATACCGTCTCGCTGCCGTACTAGTACCGCTACCTGGAAATCGCCAAATGTGTGCTCTGATATAGCTCCGGCGAGCCAAATCGGCTAGGTGTGACAGGCCCCTAAGAAATGAATGGTCACTAGATAATTAAATACCCAAGAGAAAAGAATGGATGGATAACAAGTGTTATGCAATGTTACAAACTCCAGCACGCTGTGAATACACGTCACCATTAAAACTAACTTCATATAGTAATAGTATTAACACATACATTCATACAATAATACTCTGAATAACCATGTTCCACCTGCAGACACAAGTTGATGTACACGTAACCACATACAGACGACATTTGAAAACGTTGTATCAAAAGGTACAATTGCGCATAATGAGTAGTTTCTCTTTTTGCTACAATATTTTCAATCCTATTAAATGATTACGCTATTATTTAAAATCATTTGTAATGTTTTTGCCAAGACGATTTTGAAGTCGTCTGCTGCAGAATAAATATAAGAGTGAAAGAGATCAAACGAACTTTGAAAGTGTGTTGAAATCAGATATCGCATATAATTATGCAATTTTCATTTAATTTACGGTAGTGAAACACACGTAACAATCATAACGGGCCGTGCTATACGATATATATCATCAGTGTATACTGACTAAGTATGCACTGCCACGCTATGTCATATAAATGTGCACTATATGCCCGAGACTTATCTCTCCGCCTCAGTCTTTTAGTGGTAGAGCGTCAGCCTAGGTGCAGGAGGTCGCAGGATCAATCCCCGCAGGATCATACACAGATCTTTAAAAATGGTGATTATTGCTGAACGATCAGCTCTTAAAGAGTCAAGGGCAATTAGATAAATCAGATAACTTTCCAATATATTTGTATATGCTGAAACTAGTAATTGGATTAAGACCATTTCTTGCAAACCTTCCATAATTAACCCAAAGAAAGTCCCACTTCATTTCCTATCTACATTTGTGTGGCGATTGTCGTAACGATAGCCACTGTATTATGACACACGAAGAACAATATATAGGGATATTTTGGCAGTACGTCAGAAATGCTTAATGCAGAACGTTTACCGCCAAATAGTTCCATTATTTCTGCAGAGACATGGTTAACAATAATAATGTCAGTGCTATTTTGGTACAAGATTGATACTAAGATTTTAGAACTATCGAACTAAGATGTAATTGAGTTAAAAAATATAAACATTAGCCTTCTTAGTGTCTGGCGACAGAGACTATTATTGCGCGAGACATACGCCCATTGAGGAGTGACGTAGTAAGCAGGTGCTCATTAGGTGATGCAGAGACGCGGTTAACAATAATCCCGTCATTGCTATTTTGGTACCGGATTGATACTAATATTTGAGATGTATCGAGCTTGCGATCTTCATTGAGTTAAAAGATGTAAATATTATCATTCTTCACGTTTGCGCAGATAATACATTGCGCGTTGTATCAGCCATGCAAAGTATGACGCATGAGTCCAAAATGTCCTATAATTAGCTTGCCAGACTGGTTTTCGATATAGTTTTAATCTCAATATTTTAAACTCTTTATTTTGTAATTGTTGCAATATATGAAAGCGTCAAGATGATAAGACTGGTTTAAATGATTTTGATATAAAGGGGGGTAATTCAGGAATCATAACAATATTCTAAGATTCTATGATGAATATAGTACAAACACATTCGAAGTCAAATCATACTATAAAGATGTATTTTTTAACCGAGTTGGAGATAAATCGAAAATATTTTGATACAATCGGAAGTAATATGTTTTCTTAAAATAGTTCATCTAATTGAAAATAACTAAAAATGTGTGTAGTTTCCAGAGCATTTGACGTTAGACATAAGACATAAAAAAAAAAAAAAAAAAAATAGAATGTCTAATTAGACATTAGATTAGACATTCGCACATTTTGATTAGACATTCAAAGGAAAATTCGAAAATTTTAAATATCGAATGTCTAATAAGACATTAGACATTCGAAAATTACCATACTTAGGTTCCAAATTCGTCGGAGGTAAATGTACATTCAAAAAACGTTTAATTAGTCAGTTAGCCATTAGACATTCAATTAGACGTTCGCGAATTACGATATGTAGGTTCCAAATTTGTCGTAGGTCATTACATTCATAAAACGAATGTCTAATTGGTCAGTTAGACATTAGACATTCGATTAGACATTCGCGAATTAAAATATGTAGGTTCCAAATTCGTTGAAGGTAATTTTACATTCATAAAACGAATATCTAATTGGTCAGTTAGACATTAAACATGTGATTAGACATTCGCAAATTAAGAAATGTAGGTACCAAATTCGTCGGAGGTCATTGTACATGCATAAAACGAATGTCTAATTGGTCAGTTAGACATTAGACATTCGATTAGACATGCGCAATTTGCCATACTTAGGTTCCAAATTCGTCGGAGGTCAATGAACATTAAAAAAACAAATGTTTAATTGGTAAGTTAGACATTAGACATTCGATTAGACATTCGCGAATTACGATATTTAGGTTCCAAATTCGTTGGAGGTCATTGTACATGCACACACCAAATGTCTAATTGGTCAGTTAGACATTAGACATTTAATTAGACATTCGCAAATTACCATACTTAGGTTCCAAATTAGTCGGAGGTCAATGTACATACAAAAACAAATGTCTAATTGGTCAGTTAGACATTAGACATTCGATTAGACATTCGCGAATTACGATATGTCACGAGAGTGGAACAGTTTGAATTCCGATGGCCGATGGCCGATCATAGAGCCAACTTCACACACATACCTAAATCTCTTAATTAGACATTCGATTAGACATTCAAAGGAAGATTCCCAAAATTTAAATATCGAATGTCTAATTAGACATTAGACATTTGAAAATTACCATACTTAGGTTCCAAATTTGTCGGAGGTAAATGTACATTCAAAAAACGTTTAATTAGTCAGTTAGACATTAGGCATTCAATTAGACGTTCGCGAATTACGATATGTATGTTCCAAATTCGTCGTAGGTCATTTTACATTCATAACACGAATGTCTAATTGGTTCGTAAGACATTATACATTCGATTAGACATTCGCGAATTAAAATATGTAGGTTCCAAATTCGTTGAAGGTCTAATTGGTCAGTTAGACATTAGACATTCGATTAGACATTCAAAGAAATATTCGCAAATAATTTAAAATATCGAATGTCTAATTAGACATTAGACATTCGAAAATTACCATACTTAGGTTCCAAATTCGTCGGAGGTAAATGTACATTAAAAAACCGTTTAATTAGTCAGTTAGACATTAGACATTCGATTAGACATTCGCGAATTAAAATATGTAGGTTCCAAATTCGTTGAAGGTCATTTTACATTCATAAAACGAATATCTAATTGGTCAGTTAGACATTAAACATTTGATTAGACATTCGCAAATTAAGAGATGTAGGTACCAAATTCGTCGGAGGTCATTATACTTGCATAAAACGAATGTCTAATTGGTCAGTTAGACATTAGACATTCGATTAGACATTCGCAAATTGCCATACATAGGTTCCAAATTCGTCGGAGGTCAATGTACATTAAAAAAAAAAAGTGTCTAATTGGTAAGTTAGACATTAGACATTCGATTAGACATTCGCGAATTACGATATGTCACGGGAGTGGAACAGTTTGAATTCCGATGGCCGATGACCGATCATAGAGCCAACTTCACACACATACCTAAATCTCTTAATTTGCGAATGTCTCATCGATTGTCTAATGTCTATCTGACTAATTAGACATTCGTTTTTTAGTTTACAGTGACCTACGATGAATTTGGGTTATAGATCTTGTAATTTGCGAATGTCTAATGTCTAATTAGACATTCGATATTTAAAATTTGCGAATCTTTCTTTGAATGTTTAATGATTGTCTAATGTCTAATTAGACATTCGATAACCGAAGGTTGCGATTGTCTAATCGAATGTCTAATGTCTAATTAGACATTCTGTTTTTTATGTATAATGTCTTACGTCTAATGCTCTGCCAACTTCACACACTTAATAACTAAACACATACTACTTGACAATAAAAAGAAGCTTTTCATTTGAGCTTGCTTCTTGTAAGATTTTTACAATAGATGCTCGGCCCATACTTTTGAGAAGAAGAAGCAGGCATCAGATGCTTTTGCAATCTTGTGCCGAAATTCTCATACATCTAAACCTTCTAACAAAAGTAATAAACCGGCTTCTCGTCAGATAGAGTATATTTGTTGGGAAGGTTTAAGAATGAGAAGTTCCACTTAACATGTTCCTTTCTTACTTGAAAAATCCATGGGAAGAAAACAATCAGGTGGTCTTTAACCCTTTCCCACATTCAACACATCTGCAGCAGATGACTTTGGGAATATCCAGGCAAAAACACGGAAAAGCTCTATAAATGTAGATAATTACTAAAAAGAATTGAAAACATTGTGGCAAAAGAAGAAATTGCTCGTTTTCAAAAGTTGTCTGCTGCAGAGGCGTCAGAAAGCGTCTGTATGGGGGAAAGGGTTAATTACAGGGTCATTTTGCAGAAAATGAGTAATTGAGAAATAAAAAAGTTGGTTGCTATAGACAGGGTATTGCTTATCAAATATTCAGATCGATATTCAAATCGGCATTCGCACTTCTACATGATCAGAAAGACGCAATCCCCATTTTCCCGAATATCGACCTGGCTCGATATTCAGCCCTAGATTCAAATCGGTATTCGCTCTTATACAAGATCAGAAAGACAAAATCACCAATGTTTCGAATATCGACTTGACTCGATATTCAGATCGATATTCAAATCGGTATTCGCACTTCTATATGATCAAAACGACAAAATCACCATTTTCCCGAATATCGGCCTCTCAAGAGAAAGATATCATGGTTGCTCTTGATAGAGTATAGATATAGTTCACCTTCTCATGCATTTCCTGGTTTTCTCACACCAGTACTCCACACAACAATCTTCCCAAGCAACTGGCTGCTTTTCCATATAGACTTAGCCCTTTGGTGGAAGACGAATGACGCATGTCGCATTGACTTTTGTCAAACGTCGGAAAGAAAGTTGGCCGGCCGGGATTCGAACTCACAACCCCTGGATTGACAGCCCGCGTCGCTACCGACTGAGCTACCGGGGCTCGGCTGGATCATAAAAAGGAACTTGTATATAGGTTGAAGTACGAAACAAACGGTGGATATTCTAACAAGAACATATCATATCAACTCTATGAATAAGTGAACTGTTGCCGTGATATAACTGAAATAATGTTGAAAGCGGCGTAAAACCCCAATAAATAAATAAAAAGTATTCTAACAAGAACATATCATATCAACTCTACTAACCGGTGGGTATTCTTACAAGAACATATCAACATAAAACAATAAATAAACTAGCTAATTATATTCGTTGACAACAAAACGTTATTATTCGTATGTTGTATTTATAAGTCAATTAAATATGTTCTGTTCATTTTGCTTAATCGAAACACTTCGGCTAAGCTCGTAAAACACCGATAGGGTAAACTTTCACGTTTATCGTCACGTGTTTTGTCGCATGGCTTAATTCACAAACGGAATAGTAAGTTCATAACGTAGATTTTACTGTTTACAGAGAACTAAAAGTTTGATATTAATTTGATGTAACTGCAGATTAATAAGGTAAGCAAATAATATTATACACAATATATAATTAATTCTGCTTAATAGCAATAATTTAAAACGCTTATTTCATGCATAATGAATTGACACTGGTATAAATGTTTAAGTAGGCAACGAAGTTTGTTTAATTTGGGTTTCACGCCGTTTCAACATTATTTCAGTTATATGACGGCGACAGTTCACATATTCATGATCCCTGGGTAAATACACCAGTACTAGGCTATGTAATGTGCCTTGCCCTAGGACACTCCATGTGGAAGAATTATTTCACCCGGCATTTGCTATCGGGGATAATTTACCATATAGAAATAAAGAGGAGTTGTAACTTTAACGCGATTTAACGCTTGTATTAACGAAGTTATCGCTTAGATGCAAACGGTTTCACAATATATAATTATATATCTTTAGCATGCATATTCTATTTTTTGAGATTGTTTTAATTGAAATTGTCTGTTTTTAGGTTGAATACACGTTGTCAATTTCATATAAACAAAGACCAAAATAAAAGTACCCCTTCACTTTTTATAATCGATGTATATCAAACGGTCTCGGATACTACACTTCTTCATCTACAATGTAATTTTTATTTCAGTAAAATATATTTAGATATAGATTTTCTTTTTTAAAGATATATTTGTAACTTCATGGTTTTAAATGTATTCGTG
The DNA here is from genome assembly GCA_031761405.1 of Serripes groenlandicus. NCBI lineage: Eukaryota > Metazoa > Mollusca > Bivalvia > Cardiida > Cardiidae > Serripes > Serripes groenlandicus. The sequence goes on along the minus strand of JASEVX010000001.1, from coordinate 114,127,612 downwards.
ATAGTTCGGACATTCTCCTGATTCGATCCGAAGTTTTATGACCCTCATAAAGTAAATTTGTATCCACTGGGGTCTTAATCCGAATGATCTTATACACGATTCTCACACGGTAATCTTCAACGTTGAACAACTTAGTTAGATTTTGTATGACATCTTTGTAACTTAAAAACAGTATGTGACAGAACATCTGACAATAAATATAATTGCGTGCAAAGGAGAAATTGCTCATAATAAGCCATTTCTCCCTTTCCCATAATGTTTTCTTAGTTATTTTTAAACATCTGACAGAAGACAAGCAACAGTTCTAATATTTGTATATGGGTGGGGGGTGGGGGGGGGGACCCATTAGAGGGTAATTATGACAGGTAAATATGTATAAATATGTATACCTATTGCTTCAGACTCATGATTTATTGAGACGGGTGTGTTTTTATATATATTATACATATAGTAAGTAAGTAAGTAAGTAAGTAAATTGTTTATTATTGTGACATGTGTTACAAAGCATTTATAGTTTACATTTATTCTTTAACAATTATTATTAACACCCGGCCCCATGGGCCTATAAGTCACCAAAACATATATATTTCATAATATCATACAAATATACAAGATATATATATACAAAAAAGTGTGATCGGACGTGCAATTAGTCATTTTATTCGGTCGTATAAACAAATGTAGAAATCATTTAATAATAAATAATCAAATGTTCTAATAGAGAAGAGTAATAATTCTGTTTCATATAATCAAAACCTTAGAAATAATTGTGGGGAAAAGTGGATATAGATTATCCATTCACCAAAATGATTTCAAAAGCATCGAAAGATATCTACTTGTGATAACATTCTCATTTAGTTAAACAATATACTCCGTCTTAGCATATACGCATTAACTACAAATTTGGCTGTCTTCCTAGGATACTTTTGGATAAGCTCAATAAATTGCTCTTGGTGAGACATTAATAGGAATTGGTTAATAAATATATCACTGTAAATATCATCTCTTATTCTGTCATATGTCATATATGATACAGTTCCTATCTTCTTAAATGTCTTTAATATGTTTTTACCCATTGTCTTGTGTAGACATAGATAGTCCTTTTATATACGTGCATCCGTCAAATGTCAAGTTATGTCCCCGGTTTTTGTTGATGATGTATTGAACGTTTCAGCTATGCGTTTGCCACGGTTGAATATGACTAAGTGAGTATTGGATTGTTTCATCATTTTACTTATACGTAAGTTATTCGTATGTTTCTAACGGTTTGAACTAAATTAACATCAATTAAATAAAAGAACAGTTTATTTTAGTTTTAACGAAAATAGATAAAAAGGCACAGTTTTGTATTTAGGGCGCGTTAGCCATATGTCATTTTCACAATTTGCACAGTAATGTAAAACTTATAAATGAAATTTTCCCTTGGTGACACACTCAACCTTTAACATGTTAAACGAAGTCGGATAAATACATATTATCCACAAATGAACGTTTTAATTATTTCAGCGTCATTTTTCCATGTTATTATATAAGAGATTTTGATGACTCAATGCTGATTTCATGTGAGAAAGCTCATTACGATCTGACTAACCTGAATATATGTTGTTCGCTAAAACTTTCTTATTGCCATTTGCGATGAAAGAGTTAAAACATCTAAAACCTTTTGAATTCAACAGACACACCGTTTTTATAAATCAAAACGATAAAATGTATGCATCTTTAGAAAATTTGATTTATTCATCATGAGCATGGTGAGTTCATCACTAAAGAATAATTTAAAACCATCTTTTATCATTCAAATCACCCAATACCTAGGTTATTGTGCAATCTCATGTCACTGAAAAGAAACTCTTTTTCCTATAACACAAGCGAAATATGTCCGACTGTGTATACACATATCCAAAGGCTCAGTCACACACTACCGATGTATCTCGCCGGGACCAAACCGGAGCACACGCTCCGTCGAAAAAGCACCTGAAATATCACAATTGGCCGTAGCAATACCGATGTAGTACCGGCGTTCCCGTTGTGATACCGTTGTTCTACCGTTGTCCTGCAGACTCACTGTTGCGTATCGTACTAGCGTATGCCAGCGTATGAAAAATATAACGCATACGCTGGTGTACGCTGACATACGCTAGAGGTACGTTAGGCATAGGTTTTATACGTTTCAAGCATTGTCGCATACGCTGGCATACGCTGTGTATGCTGGAATACGCTGGCATACGGCGAGGCAGAACTTTTTGTTTAAGCATGCGCAGTTCATACGCTAGTCATTCGCCAGCCATACGCAGACTACGCTGGTAATACGCGAGACATACGCTACGCATACGCTACGCATACCGAATACCACTTTTCTGTCACCGTAGTGCTATCGATGCGCCGGCGATGTTATACCGAGGCGCCGCCGTTGCTCTACCGATGTGCCACCGTTGACCGGAGCTATAGCGGAGTGATACCGAGCTGCCGTTGTACTGCCGATGCACTACAGATGCGCTACCGATGTGATACCGAAGTGTCGGTAGTAGTACGGTATCACATTGCTACGAACGTTGTTACATCGTTAGTATCGGAAGAACTACGGTCTCACAGCCGTACCAGTACGGTACACATTGAACATTGAGGCCACCGGAGAGCCGCCGATCTATTACGGGGCGCTATCGGTGCTCTCACGATATTAACGAAGCCATACCGGAGTACCGCCGTTGTAGCGCAACAGCAGAAATGTTCGAGCATGCTCAAAATTTGAGTCCGTCGCCTGCCGTTGCTTATTTTCTCGCCGATGTTCTGACGATGTCCTGACGATGTACTACCGTTCTTAGCGATGTGATACCGTCTCGCTGCCGTACTAGTACCGCTACCTGGAAATCGCCAAATGTGTGCTCTGATATAGCTCCGGCGAGCCAAATCGGCTAGGTGTGACAGGCCCCTAAGAAATGAATGGTCACTAGATAATTAAATACCCAAGAGAAAAGAATGGATGGATAACAAGTGTTATGCAATGTTACAAACTCCAGCACGCTGTGAATACACGTCACCATTAAAACTAACTTCATATAGTAATAGTATTAACACATACATTCATACAATAATACTCTGAATAACCATGTTCCACCTGCAGACACAAGTTGATGTACACGTAACCACATACAGACGACATTTGAAAACGTTGTATCAAAAGGTACAATTGCGCATAATGAGTAGTTTCTCTTTTTGCTACAATATTTTCAATCCTATTAAATGATTACGCTATTATTTAAAATCATTTGTAATGTTTTTGCCAAGACGATTTTGAAGTCGTCTGCTGCAGAATAAATATAAGAGTGAAAGAGATCAAACGAACTTTGAAAGTGTGTTGAAATCAGATATCGCATATAATTATGCAATTTTCATTTAATTTACGGTAGTGAAACACACGTAACAATCATAACGGGCCGTGCTATACGATATATATCATCAGTGTATACTGACTAAGTATGCACTGCCACGCTATGTCATATAAATGTGCACTATATGCCCGAGACTTATCTCTCCGCCTCAGTCTTTTAGTGGTAGAGCGTCAGCCTAGGTGCAGGAGGTCGCAGGATCAATCCCCGCAGGATCATACACAGATCTTTAAAAATGGTGATTATTGCTGAACGATCAGCTCTTAAAGAGTCAAGGGCAATTAGATAAATCAGATAACTTTCCAGTTTTCGTCTTTCATTGTGTTAGCAATGTTTTTCAAATGTTAATATGAAGATGATTATTTTCATGAAGGTGTCTCCGTTTGGTTATAAATTTCTTCTCTATACGAAAAGGTGGTGGGTCCACATTTGTCATTCCACTCTCTCAGATGAACCAATACTCAAGATTTCAATTATTTCCACATATGACAAATCAGCAGCAGACGACGTCGAATACTTTTATTGAAAACTATGGAAACTCTTTAAATGAAAGTTTTTATGAGCAATGTTTTCTTTTCACCATTGTCAAACGTGCTGCAGAGCTGTCAGAAAGCGTCTGTATGTGGGAAAGGTTAAATAATGAAATCATAAAACTACAGAAGCTATTCAACAAGCAATATGTACCGCCGATCAGGTCAAGTCAAATCGCGATGACATCCGAAGCAGCGTTACATATTGTAGGACGATGTTGATATTCTAATATATTTTCGATCCTTTATGCCTTACAGATGTTTATTAATTGCATTTGTTTAATTATGCGTCAAATGATCAGATAATAACTGGGAAAACTAATTAATTAATTAATTGGGCTTAAACACCGTTTTCAACAATTTTTAAAATAGTCATAAGATAGCGTTAGCAAAGTTGGCACCAATTTCCCTGTTCATTTGTTAGTAGATAAGTAACATAGTCAAAGTGTTATTTCTATATACGAGTTTATTACTAGCATATAATATCATTCCCTTGTAGAAGTGACCTTGTACATGTACAACGTGTTTAGTTTGTGAAAACACCATGGACAATTAGATATCTTTATATGTACATATTCTCATGATCTTAAATATTACAAGATTTTGTTTAATCATGTATCATTGAGAGAATCCTGAGACGTTGCCATTTTTTTTTTTTTATCTGTTTCGAAAATTGAAAAAGGAAAACAGTACTTATTTTCTGGTCGTAGCTATCGAGCGCGAAAAGCTCTGTGTTTTGCTGTTCATTAGTACTTTCGTACTTTACCAAAGTCAGCCTGTAGCATGATGATTTCTGGAATTGGATACATTGACTACAAGTAATTGTGTCTTACATTGGGGAGTACTTTGAGGGTATGAATTGAAAAAACTTTCGATCAGTATTTATTTATGAACCACAAAACACAATGCATTTCGAACATCTCTCATTCAAGAGTATGTGTAAAACTAATTAACTTTATGAAATAGTACGTTACAGCTGAAAAGCGTCTTGTACATTTTATTCGAAAGTATTTTTGAAATCAAGATGTCAAGACTAAATAACTCTTGGGCCGTATGCTTTATATTTTGTCAACCCGTTATTATATTTTCATTAAATATTTGATTATTTGTTAGTATATTTTTTTATCATTGGGGTTCGCTTAACTTAATTTATTTGAGTCGGAATCGAAAAGGAACTTTACGCGTGATTAAGTAAAAAAAATGTTGTTAGCGTAGAAATACATTAAAGTATCAATTTCATAATTCAATTGTTTTTAAAAGCAAATTGCTTTGTAGATCTTTCTATTGCTTAAGTGGTGTCAAATGCAATATGTTTTCCAGGCAATGTATCCCTACAAGTTACGGCATTTTGTTTGTTTAAGTAACGGATTACTTGGCGGTATGAGACTATACACATGGATTTTTTTTGAACAAGAACATTAATTTTTAGTAAATATTCCACATATGCATGCGCTTTCATTGATTATATAAACAATCTACAAATATCAAGATATTTCTCTGAACCCGAAATGGTGTTCAGTAATGGAGAGCTACTGTAGAAAGAGATTTATGAAGTAATTCATTGCCGAAATTGTAATAAGACTTTAACAATAGGGACTGATTCCTGTCTCGATATCGGTGAGTGTTTTCGGAATTCGTCTACTATAGCAATTGGCTCTAAAGGGCTTTTTGCTAAAAACAGTATGAGCAGAAAGAATTCAGATTGTTCGTTACGAGTAAAATCGGAGCTCTCCCTACACTGAACTTGGTGTCGGAAAATGCATATCTATGGAGCATATATATGGTGTTAAATGAAAGTGTACATAATAAACATAGATATTCAAGAATATTGCATGAATATATTTGACTGAACGTTTATTTCTCATACCCCTACGACACTGACTGACAATTCATTTATTAAAACAATAATAAGTTGCACAATATTAATAATGATATGTGATTTTTGTAATAACGAAATACATGTAGACTGATTTTTCGTTATTATTTATTTACTTACAAGTATTTAGTGAACCACAGAGTGGAAAATAGTGCATGCAGAAATAATTCAATTGCTCCTTACGAGTAAAATCGGACCTCTCCCTACATTGTTTTTCTAAGGCCTTCTGTTGTAGGTGTCTTGCATGAATACACTTGACTGAACGCTTATATCCAATACCACTGAGACACCATAAACCATATGGACCTAAACCATATCAATATCAATGTTAATTGAATGTACTCCTTATATATTCATTTTAAGAGTGGCAAAAACTGCCGATTTCAAATCATGCATGTTACGAGCTGTTTGACAGGAATCTGAATTGTTTGAAAAAGCCTTCAACTGTAAAGGAATTATATAACCTTTTTTCTGACATAGTGGAAAACATAAAGTGGGGAGGTTAAACTTGTATCCCACATATATACACATTATTAAAAAGGGTTCTCTAATTTGAATTTATTATCAATTCATGTGGATAGCGATTTTCAATGAAATAGCTAATTTTGAATAACTGCTCTAAAACTGGTCAACAGCCATGTGTGGAAAAATTATACTAATTACATTCTAGCAGACTATATTACTACCCCCTGTTAAGAAGTTTTTGCCTACGGAGCAAGGGTAGGGGCCATACATGTTTAAAACACTCGCTTATCCCGTACCTGTATCCCATTGCTACACTCCATGACGTGCTTTTTATGTTTTAACCCTTTTCGGCATACGACAATTCTGCAGCAGACGACTTTGAACGTATTTTGTCAAAACCTAGAAAATCTCCATAATTGAATGGATAACCTATGACAAAAAGTGGAAAACATTGTGGCACTAAGTTTTCAAAAAGCCGTCTGCTGCAGAGGCGTCAGAAAGCGTCTATATGAGGGAAAGGGTTAATATCTACACGTTTCAAAATGTGTGTATATGCCATATGTGTACTTGGAATAAGAATAGATGGGACAAACAATGATGAGAAGCGAATAAGACTTAGGTTATCAATGAGATATTTTGATAGTATTCTTTCAGCACTGATTTGTCTAAAGTAGGACTTTTCAATGTTCAAAATCAGGCGACTGTTTTATCCATGTTATAAGAGTTTTGGAATATTTTGAAAAGATCGAAAGAGCTGATATATATTTTCCATCATGTATACACTAATGGATAGTATCATTTAGTCATAATGAACACATGTTTTAAAGAAGTTGTATACATATACTTATGTAAAAGGGAAACCCTTTTAACCTTTTCAAACTGCATCTGACTTTGAATACATCTAGGCAAAATTATTGAAATGGTCTGTAAATGAATGACACATTATTGACGTAATTCCTTTTGCAACAATGTTTTCAAAAGTGGTCAGCTGCATATGTATCGAGATGCCTATGGATGTGTGAAAATAGGTCACTGCATACCGAGGGCTTGGCGTGAAACGGTTGTAACTCAAAACCTATTTTGATTAGAGGCAATTTTGACCCTTTTGTAAGCAATGCAAATTTAGGTGCTATTGCTCAGAACGAGCAATGGCACCTAAAATTCCATTGTTTACCAAGAAAAATGATTTAACGCTTATAGAGACTTTATGGCGAGGTAAATAACCTTGGTAAAAAAATACCATTTTTAGTTACAACCGTTTCACGCCAAGCCCTCGATACATTGTGATGAAGGGTATAAGTTGTAAATGTGATCTAGTTTGAAAAAAGAAGTAGGACAACTCGCCACATAGACAGCTCACTCCAAACCTAAGACAACTCGTCACAAATGTTAGGACAACTCGCCCGAATAATTAATAACAATATATGTTTTCGTATTGACCTTTGACCTAGCTCGATGAAACACGAACTCGTACTAGAGGCGATGTTGGAAAACCCGTGTGTCAAGTGTCATCCCAATCGGATAAGAATCAAAGTAGCTAGAGCGATGAAATCGTTTCAAATAGAAAAATAATAAACTTCTTGACATTGACCGTTGATCTAGGTCGATGAATTTCAAACTTTTACAAGATATAATGTTAGAGAACATGTATGTGTAGTTTTATGAAAATCGAATAAGAAATGAAGTCGCTTGAGTGATGACGACGTTGGGGCATGTACGTACGAACGTACGGACAAACTGGCGGATCCTTATATACCGTCGTCGCGAGAGTATAATAACCCACTTGCGGTTATAGCATTCATTTATGGTCTCCATTTACAAAAGTGCGAATCACTTGTACTTTGAATAGTAATGTACCTAAACGTCTATCCATTTATTTAATTTATTCACTGGTGTTGAATTGAACTATTAATATCCCGTGTTTAAAACCTTTAATTTCCTGAGATCCATTATCAATTTAAGACAGTTCAACCATGAATATGAGTTTGAATATATGGATATTTCATTCAATATTATATATATATTTGACTTACATGTCATTTGATTATATATCTAATTATAGAAACAACGTATACTTTTTAGGCTCAGCTGTTTAGATTATTGTTCCACAGAAAAAAACGTCCATTGTGATGTAAAATGATTTATATTCAAAACGGACAGTACGTGAATTATTGTGTTTTATTTCTTTCAGATACTCCATTGATTGAGACTATTCTTGAAAGAGAAAAACATATACATAGCAAGCATGAAATACCTTCGACTATACCTGTATTTCACAAGTTATGTCTGTATTAGTTTATGCCTATTGCTGGTTTATTATACGCCTAGAAGTATTCGTGACCATTACCTTAGGTATTATAAAGCTGCAGAATTGAATGATAGACTGACTAACACTGGAATACCTTTTGTAAGAATTACCGATGTAGGACAGAGGAAAAACACAAATCATAAAGACAAACCAGAAGTCGACATTAGCCAAGGTAACAGTCGAGTCAATGGGCATCGAGTTAGTTTAAATGACAATCTTAATGACAATGTTATAGCTTTGTTTAAAATTGTCAATGAAGCTAAAAAGGACACATCTAATGATGAATATATATCAATTGTCAACATCATTAGATCAGACCATCATGTAGATAATGAAAGATTAACCAAGGTATTCAATATTTCATGGTGCAGTCATTGCAGTGACAATCACCTCCAGTATATCCCCAAACTTGCAGCATTCTGGGACGGCCCTATATCTGTAGCCGTGTTTACTTACGGCTCCAAAATATCAGATACATTAAGATATATGACCGCATTACACCACTGCGATGCCAACGTTAAAAGAAGAGTAAGTTTCCATTTGTGTGTACCGATAAGAGGGATGGGACAGTTCATGTCAACTATTGATGATGATCGGCAGATGATTAATATGTCATGCAATTTTCTACCTAAAAAAGAAAATGAATCGTCAATAAATTTTGCTAATAAACAAGTTACGTACCCAATTAACATTTTAAGGAACATGGCAATGAAAAACGCGTACACGGAATACGTGCTACCAATAGATATAGACATCTTACCATCTATGAGTGTGAATGGTAAGTTTTTGAATTTCATAAAAACACACGTAGAACCGAAAACGGCATTCATATTGCCTGTGTTTGAAACAAACGTTTTAATTAACGCAACTGTTACACGAAATACGCTAATAGAGATGTGGGACCGGGGCACTGTTCGTCCATTTCATCATAACTTTTGTCGTCATTGCCATGCTCATACGGACTATCAGCGCTGGAAGTCGATACAAGTAGGCAGGAATCTAAGTGTGGGTTACTATCGAGACTGGAAACAGTATTGGGAACCGTATCTAATTACCAGAAGAGACGAAGTACCAGATTACAATGAGACTTTCAAAGGGTACGGATTCGACCGCATGAGCCAGGTTTGTATATCCTTCTTCTTAATAATTGAGCCGTCCCGGGAGAAAACCAACAATATGGCATCTGCGTAATGTATCGACCGGATCAGCCTGCGCAGTCCGCGCATACTGATCCGGGCCGATAATTCCGTCTCAGGGGGATAGAGGTTTAGGGTAATGATTCCTGAAACAGAAATTCCACAGGAGACGAAAAGTCCCTAACAGGGTAAGCCTGCGGGGCATTCTTAGGCTTATCCGGGTCGATACTTTACGCAGAGACCACACTGTTGGTTTTCTCGCGAGACGGCTCATATGTTGCACTGTGCTTACTGAATCACGGATATGCAGTAAACATGAATCTATCAAACTGGGTCAGAAGAGTTAATGTAGGATTAATGGTCATAAACTGTTACTTTGGTACAGAATACGTCAATCGGCCTTGGCGGGCACTGGCAAAATACAAGTTATAGTGTGTTATATCTTTAATCACAAATGGCAATATTGTGTGTTTTGCAAACAATACAGATTCAAGTGAGTTGGCTCGTAACGAGCTGTCTCACCTGAAATCAGCATTGTATGCCTTTTAGTTATGAAAATATTCCAACACTCCTATTACAAGAGAAAAGGAGACGCCCGATTTTTAACATGGAAGAGCCAACTTTAAACAATTCGGCGCTGAAAGGGTAATATATACTAGATGAACACTTAATCTGAGAAAACATTTGTAAATAATTTGTTATCTATTAGATACATTCAGAGTGTTTCGATCGCTTTGCATCGACCGATGTGGTCATATATTTACGAGCTTGACCGGAATCGATGAGTTTTCATGACCGTAAATTTTTAAACAGAATAGAATAGAACAGAACAGAACTAGATTCAGTCAGGGCTTGACATACAACAAGGAGTTTTAACAAATTCTATTTACATAAAAACAGTAATGACACAACAATTTTGCTACTTTTCCAATAGTTCACTAACGTCGGTTTAACTCTTTCAGCGCCAAAGGCAATATTGAGGTTTTTGCAAACAATACTGATTCAGGCGAGTCAGCTCGTAACGACCTGTCTCTCCTGAAATCAGCATTGTTTGCCTTTTAGTTATCAAAATAGTCCAAACTTTTATTACATAATAAATGGAGACGCCCGATTTTGAACCTGGAAGAGTCTACTTTAAACAATTCGGCGCTGAAAGAGTTAAGAGAGGGGCAATAGTTCGCTTGGTATTTATAGTTGGGGTGTTAGACCTTCAGCTTCATATAATTAAGAAAAAGCTATGCACGTGATAACTCATGTAGGTGACCGAGCTCACCTATTTCATTAGAAAGTATTTCCTTGAATCGGTCTTGTTTATGTTTAATTTTCAAAAGTGAAAACATTTATAATATGCTTTATATCGCTGACAATCGTACAACTTTAAGGTTGATTCATACTTGCCTTGTTGGAGAATTAAACTTGAAACGTTTTTAATAAGCAGGTCGTGAAAAACAAGTGAAGTGAATTTGACGTCACCATGCTCGAGAATTCACACACCCACCGCACGAGTTCATGAACTCATAGATTAAACTGGCGGCGGGAAATCATTCCAATGGATATTAATTATATAAACATGTTTGGATGATATTAACATACAGTTATACGGAAACATGTCGAGGGCTTGGTGTGAAACGGTTGTAACTAAAAACCTATTTTGAAAACCCAGGTTTAGGGCGATTTTGACCCCTTTGTAAACAATGGAAATTTAGGTGCCATTGCTCAGAATGAGCAATGGCACCTAAATTTCCATTGTTTACCAAGAAAAATTATTAACGCTTATAAGGACTTTGTGGCGAGGTGATTATAACCTTGGTAAAAAAAATACCAATTTTAGTTACAACCGTTTCACGCCAAGCCCTCGAACATATTAGACAGTACTTCTATGATAGACCGAGTGTTTATAAATACACCGAACTCCTGTCCTCTGACAGTTAAGCAGATTTGAGCCATCTCAACAGAAAACCAACATTGTGGACTCTGCGTAAAGTATTGACCCGGATCAGCCTAAGCATGCCGCGCAGGCTAACCCGTACACAAACTTTTCGCATCCTGTGGATTTTCTGTTTCAGGAATCATTACTTTATACCCCTATCCCGCTAAGACGGAATGGGTCGGCCCAGATTAGCCGGCGCAGGCTGATCTTGGTCGATACATAACGCAGAGACCACAATGTTTGTTTTCACGTGAAACGGCTCATTTGTTGAATCTTGGAAAATAGATGTATCGTATTATGCCATTCTTATAAGACAAGCAAATGTCAACACTGTTATATAAATATAAAATTAAGTAGGACATGAATTAGAGTTACAGACATATGTTAGTATATGCACGATGTTTGGTTCATCCTCCCTGTGAGTGAGTGCATTTACCGAATCAGTATATGTTATTTCAAAGCATGTTTTTCGTTCTTTAAAACATATAGACGGACATTGAAGACTCTGGCGAAACTATGTATATATATATAAATAAATATATATATATTGAACATCGTATATGCCCCACACAAAATAACTCCAACATTATAGATAATATAGTTCGTTTTAGATGTGGGGCATATAAATAGTTCTAGACTGGTTTGCAACAATGTCGAAATGTCTCCATGTCTATGGGGTATATAGGTTGACGCTTACCGAACACAGTCTAATGAAGCGGGCTACATGTCAAAGGTAGACAATTCAATTAGAATTTCGATGTTATTCCGTGTTATAAGATTATTGTTCTTTTACTTTAAGATGTATTTTAGTGCATCAAAATCGCATTCATTTGTATGGGGTACCATATATACCCCGTGCTTTTTATACAATCTCACAGTAAGGGGCATATTTTCAAAAATGTCCCACAAATGACCAAGTGTCTTAGTATATATATATTATGAGCCGTTCCACGAGAAAACCCAATATTATGGACTCTGCGTAATGTATCGACCTAAATCAGCATGCGCAATCCGCGCGGGGCTAATGCGGGCCGACACATTCATTCTCAGGGAGAAAGAGGTATAGAGAAATGATTCATGAAACAGAAAATCCACAGGGTGCGAAACGTGTCTGTCGGGGTTAGCCTGCGCGGTATGTTTAGGCTGAACCGGTCGATAATTTACGCAGGGTCCACAATGTTGCTTTTCTCGTGGAGCGGATGATAACTAATGACTGATCCGAGTCTTGACTGTACGCACACGCAATAAGCCTCCGAATCACCAAACGCGCCTGAAATTCATTTGTTTTCTCTTTTTCAGATGTGTGAACTCTATATGAGCGGTTTCAAATTTGCGGTGTTAGACGACGGGTTCCTAATTCACGACGGCTTCAAAGAACGCCGGTCCACGTACAAAAATCGCACCAGGGAAATAGCAGTGTATAGGGTTTTCTATACTGACTTTAAACGCGTATTACTAAAGCGGTATCCAAACACAGGCCGCAAACTTCCATTAACGTGGTAGTGATATCGTCACTGTTGATTTCAATACAGGACATTAGTTAACGTTATATACGTATATATTAACTCTTTCAGCGCCGAATTGTTTAAAGTAGACGCTTCCATGATGAAAATCGGGCGTCTCCACTTCTCATGTAATACAACTTTGGACTATTTTGATAACTTAAAGGCAAACAATGCTGATTTCAGGTGAGACAGCTCGTTACGAGCTGACTCGCCTGAATCAGTATTGTTTGCAAAGACCTGAATATTGCCTTTGGCGCTGAAAGAGTTAAGAGGGCTTTGTTATATCACAGCTAGCGAACAATGAGCTGTTTGGTCTCTGGAATTTATGATAAATGCTGCATTTAAGCCATTGCTTGTTTATTTCAGTCTATTGTGTTGCCTATTGAAGAAGGTCCTTATATTATCCGTTTGCTTGACAGATTCCTTGTAATTTGGTGCACTCTTTAACAATTAATTAAAACATTGATATTCTTAATATAAAAAAAGTTGCATGGCGATAAAACATGGAATAAAACATAGAATGTTGAATTATAATATGATCATTCAGTTACCTATTAAAGCGTATATAACGGTTACACACCAATTTTCTAAATAACAGCCTTCTCATGCAGCTGCTAACCTTCCATAGATTGTCACCTATTAGATGTGATGATGTTTATTATCACAATTACATTTAATATCAACTGAAACATTGAAACCACAATTGTTTTGTTGTTTTGTAGTGGTAGAGCGTCCGCTTCGGGTGCGGGAGGTCGTCGGTTCGATCCCCGGTCGGGTCATACCAAATACTTTAAAAATGGTATTAATGTCTGCCCTCCTTATACACTAGTCACTGAATTACTTCCCGAGCCCGACTAGCTCAGTCGGTACGAATGTTTGCTATGCATTTTACCCCAAAAAGAACAGGTGAAAATGTCTCTGTCTCTGTATCTGTTTCTCTTCCCCTCTCTCTCT
>JASEVX010000001.1:113784718-114113322 GCA_031761405.1 Serripes groenlandicus | reverse complement strand
CGTATAAAGTTAACTTCTTATACGTGTATACTGCGTGTCGGGATTTTGGAATCATTGTGGAAACGGTTACAGGTGTCTTTTATGAACTACATTGTTGCGTATTTCGCACTATTTAAGAATAAAAAGAATAAATACCTTAATCTTTGAAACAGTAATTACAAGAAATGGACAAAAACTTTATTCAGTATGTCCATTTCTCAATTTCTCCTAATGTTTTCACATATTTCTGTAGCAGATGCATCAACGGTGTTACGTGTATAAAATGGAATGTACCAAACAAATGGTATTCAACAATTTCGTCTCTCCGTAAAAACAATACTTTTTTCCAAACGCAACGTAGACAATCAGTATGTGAGCGGTGCTCCAAGAAAGCCAACAGTTTAATAATTACAAATGAAGGTCTGCCTCAGCACCGATGGTCAATTTTCGAAATGGAAACTTCTTTTAGCTGTTTCAAGAAACCTCCTATGACTTATAGAGCGATAGTCCAGAGCAAGATCAGACTGCGCGAGTGCCCACGTTGAACATGGTTTACAATGATAAACCGGCCTTTAAGGTTAGTTTTCATGGAGCGCTGCGCCGGAGACTTAACGTTTCCGCTGTTACCGTCATGACTCGATCAGTGGTTATACCTGGTTGCGGAGGCATAACATTATTTGTAATAAATCTGCTTCTGTCGATTTATCTTTTTTTAAATTTATTTCTTCCATGAAGTATTGTTGTCACTGTTTTCTAAAAGTAGTTTTTTCTTCGAAAATGCATGTGCATGTATATATTCCGAAACTCAAGCTTTCCTTTGACATTCAACATTACATCTGTTCAGTTGTTTGTGAATTGACTGTCGATACTCGAGTTGTTGTTCCTGGCTGTAGTGGCATGATGACGTTTGCATTAAACCGCCATATGCCACCCAACCTTCTGAACATATTCTTCCAGACCTGAACCATTTGTTTCCACTCTTTTCTAAAGATGGTAGCTCTGCAAACATACAAGTAAAAGTTAAAGGTGAAATTAGTGAATAATAGCATGTAAACAACGGTAAGCGCGAGCTTGTCGATGACAGCTGCATGACTGTTAGGGTTGTCCAATTCGGAATCAGTGAGAGCAAAATATAAACAGAACGGAGTTGTACACACTACGAAATAGAAGGCGATTGCGAACAATGTTTTTGTTATAGCCATATCTCTCCTCGCCACTTGATTGATAATAGTGTTCTGTGGAATGAGTCGCCTTCGTTTTAATAACAGAGATGTTCCGATTATACAATGGCCTGTGATTATGATGCCCATTGGTGCCACATTGAAGGCCAACAGGACAATCTGGTTCCAAGTTGTGAAGAAGAATTGTTCGTATTCGGGAGTTACCATGTAACACATTCGTACAGCTGCTGTAGTCATGTTGCTTCTTCCAGGGTCTCTGTATGTTATGAGTTTGTGGCCATAAAGCAAATGGGCAGTTGCACCTTGGACCAGGAAAAATGTTATCATTGATGTAATCAACGCTACTTTAGGTTTTATATGTACCTTTGCCCAAACAGGGAACTTCGTCATAATAACTCGCTCCACCGTCAAATTCGTTATTGTCGAATATGCTCCAAAAGAATACGCAACCCAACCCGCTGTCTTACACTGAAATGACGTCATGTTTATTAAAATGACGTCATATCCGTATTTCAGGGTACTTTCCAACAGAACAGACCATAAGGTCAGAGTGTCAGAGATAGCCAGTACCAACCAGAACACTGATGTGGAATAGCGTCTCAGTGTCCGTCTCGACAACACGAGAACGGTGAAAATATTAATGACCCAAGAAACAACATTATGAACGGGATAATTTTCCAGATCCAATTGGCGGCTCGGCATTCCCAGAATACATCACTGCATTTGATATGAATCATAATACCACTTTCGAACTATAGACGTATAAATTTAAACTCTTAAAACCATGTAAATAATTGCAGTAGACAATTTGTACGATAACACTAATTATATTCTTTGAACTTAATTCTTGACATTGTTGTCATTTGTCTTCATTTTTTAGTTTCAATTGTGACGTTAACACAATGAGTTTGTAATAAAAGACTAATTTAAACCGATAACAAATTGCATTAAAACTACGAATAATGTCAATACCGTATTGTCATTAAATCAAGATCTATTTCAAAAACAAAAATATTTATTTCAGGGTTTACTCGGGTTTCAAACAGTCACGGAAATGTCCAATTAGTCCAATAGGCTTAAGCTATATATCATCTGTAAAGCTTTAAATCACGCAGTTTAAAACAACCAACCAATTCCTCAGTAACTACCTAGATATTGCTATAATAGCTTAAATTCAACACATGAATAATATTGTTTTCTGTAAATACTATTATGGAAGGATGAAAGAAACTGCGATTTGTAAGGATATCGAAATATGTTCCCTGTTTTATAGTTGATATATATGAGCCCTTCCACGAGAAAACCAACATGGACCTTGAGTAATGTATCGACCCAGACCAGCATGCGCAGTCCGCGCAGGCTAATCCGGGCCGACACATTCTCAGTCTCAGGGGGATAGAAGTTTAGAGCAATGATTCCTGAAACAGAAAATCCACAGAAGGCGAAAAGTGAATGTCCGGGTTAGCCTGCGCGGCATGCTTAGGCTGACCCGGGTCGATACTTTACGCAGAGTCCACAGTGTTGATTTTTTTCTTGGAACGGCTCATATGGAATCGTTAAGGTTTAGTGACGTTTTACAACCAGTCACATGCAGTGAATATAACAACAATGACATGTGTGTTAGTTCTTTATTTAAAATTGAGCGGCGTCCTGCAAAAAAAACCTCTAAGGCAGTTTAAGCAAGTGTATTTCCAGATCAGGCAATGCAACTGCACAGTCTTAACAAACTCTCTGCACTGTGAGCTCACTAGTCATAGAAGGATTAATTACATTCTGTTAAAAGATTTATATTTTGATTCTTCAGCATGGCAGGTATTTTTGCCGCACGTGTAACAACTAAGTTAAGGTTGTTTTTCCTATAACACCACCCAGGTGGTTTCTTTTATACAAACTACAATAATTAATTTGTAACCCGTACCATCCTTGTGTCGCGAAGGTGACGATTAAAAACAACGGGAAGCATCCAATGGACTCAAGCAATCTACGTTGAGAGGTAACCAAGTGCGTGGGTAGAATGTCGTGTAAAGTATGTGTGCGTCAAAAGTCAGGCAAAACCCTTATGTGATGTGGCCGGTATCCAGAAAGACAAGTCAGCCAAACCTAAGACAACTGGCACCGAATCAAACGCGCCCTAAGACAACTCGCCCAGCATGTTAAACTAATTAGTCCAAAGGTATTTTCACCATTCGTTAATTAAATGTATCTTTTTAAGAAATATGATTTTGTGGAATACATTTTTATAAATTTCAGATTTGTATAGGTTTACTTTGTATTTTTAAAAGTTTATTAAATCTATCTTAGTAGAATATGATTATGAGTAATACGTTGTTTAAAATGTTTCTGTGTTTGGTACAATGTTTGATGTAGATGATCAACTATTAATGGTTATCGCATGCTTTAGTCAAAATGTGTATCCTAAGCATGAATACAATTTATAAATGTATTATGTCTATTGTGGGTGTACGCTTTGTCTGGTGTGACCCACCCCGTCAGTGCACAGTGTATATGCTATTTTGCAAGTTATCTCGGTCAATATTTCAGTCTGAAGCCAATTCAACTTTAAGTGATGCTAAATCAGGGAATCAACAGTTTCCTCAATCGCTAAGCATTTCTCAATCATATGAATACACTGGCAATAACAGAAATCCGTTTTTTAGTATAGTTTTCGGTTTTGTTTTATAATGGACAGTGAAGAAAACTTTGTTTAGCCTTTTTAATCTGATGAGGCTTATTTACACCAACGATACTGAGTGAATCCTGTTTCTCCAGATAGGAACTACCTAATTTCACAATATATGAGCCAGTGCAAGAGAAAAGGTACAGGTTGGCATTTCTGAACAGTGTAGGTTCAGATTATCTAGTCTACCTCCTCAGTGTTATCAGAATCTACACAAAATGACGGAATCGTTTAACAAGCTTTTGAATGCAATATGTGATAACTGAAGCGAATGATCAGACTGTGCGGAAGGACTGTCTGATCTGGCAACATACTGTTCATAAAAACTAAATTGAACCTTTGCTTGTATGTACGGGCTCATAATTGAGCCGTCCCGAGAGAAAACCAACATTGTGGACTCTGCGTAAAGTATCGATCCGGATCAGCCTAAGCATGTCGCGCAGGCTTACCCGGATAGACACTTTTCGCCTCCTGTGGATTTTCAGTTTCAGGAATCATTACTCTATACCTCTATCCCCCTGAGACGGAATGTGTCGACCCGGATCAGTCTGCGCGGACTGCGAAGGCTGATCTGGGTCGACACATTATGCAGAGGTCATAATGTTGGTTTTCTCCGGCTCATATATCTGAAACTTTGACCCATCGACCTTTGCACAGTCTTCTCGGAGCCTTCATCTTCCGTCTATCAGTAATTCAGTCCGAGATGTATCTTCTGACAATAAACTAGATGTGTAGGCCCATTCGTTAAATATCAATTTACCGTTATGAGATCTCGTAACGAATTTGCGATAAGACCCTAACATGGCTCATATCCCAGTCTATGAGTGAAGCTTACATCACACATTTAAGTCCAAATCAATATTTTATTGGTAATTAACGGCACAGCGTTCTGTTTTTGGCAATTTACGTGGTCTACAAATTTGGCATACATATATGTTCAGTCAAGCATGTGTTTAAAGACCACCCATGGAAAGGTAACAATCTGGTCTTTGATTGCTGGGTCATTTATACAGAAAATGAGGATCTGGAAAACTAAAAGTATGGCCGCTATAGACTAGTTAATTGCTATTAATAGGTGGTCTTTAGCACAGGTTCGACTGTAGATAGAATCAAAGTACTGAAAGTACTAATGGAAGGTGATTTAAGATTATGTCAACCAGGTGCAGATGGGATAATGAAATTTATGCAAGTTACGCACATATCATGGCTACGATGTGTGGATAGGAACGAAAGGGGAATAAATGAAACAAAGAAATTAAATCTTAAAAATGCGGGTCCCGGGTTCGATCCCCGGTTGAGGCACTACGGTCATGGTGGAGTGTTCTTGGGCAAGGCACATTTTATAGCCTAGTACTGGGTTGATTACCCAGGGATCATGAATAATAATCAAGCGCTCTAAATGACCTTAGCTGTCGATGCGCCATAAAACAATATACATTCATTCATTGTCCATAGCTAATGCTTGTTCTTTTAACCACATGCTAACAATACAAAAATGTTTTAAAAAAACAACAATAAATATATACAAAAATCTGGCCACTGGTTAAAACGTTTAACTGTCTTTGATCAAGAAGGACTTCAAGAAAAGCAACAACTTCACTAGACAATGTGAATTACAAATAAGAATAACTTTCTAATATGAATGAAAATGTCAGGGGTATTCCATAAATGGAGCTTTTCTTAGCCTGGGGTTACACAATATAACATGATAATAAATACTAGACATTAAGATAAATACTTCACCGATATGAAATCCCATAAGTTACTATTTTAATGTGTATTAAACATCTGAATCTACTAAACGTTCAGCAAAACGTCGAATACTCAAGAAATTATTTTCTATTAAAAAGTGTCCTACTTAAGTCTCTCGTGGAATGTAGGTCTTTAACAGCTATTGACCTATTTTGTATCTGTATCTAAACGTTGATTCAACTCGGTAGGAACTCCAATTAGTTGATTGATTTATTGATTAGTTGATAGTTTGCGACCTTTACAGCATCGTTTCAGTTATAACTGTACATATATATGAAACATATTTTACTTGAATACTTAAGGATGCTTGGGATTTTGAAACCGGGAGAATACAGAGGTGAAAAGAGACGAGAAGTGGCATATTGGAAAATATATAGACAAAACTATGGATAATTTCTGTCAGTGAAAATGTTTGAAATAAAGTTGCAAGGCGTTGTAAAATGGTTGTAAATTTATAGTGTGGTATCCAGAATATTGAAAAAATATTTTTGGAAGAGGGTCGACACATTGTGTAAAAAGGAGGAATAAGTGGTTTTGAGTAATTGTTATATTTTTTTTAGAAAAGTTTTTTAAATGTATCCTAGTCGAGTCCCGGAAGCTCTGTTGGTAGCGTCGCGGGCTGTCAATCCAGTGGCTGTGAGTCAAATCGCGGCTCGGATCACTTTTTTCCGTCGTTTGACACAAGTCAATACATCATTCGTCTTCCACACATGGGCTAAGTCTATACGTAAAAGCAGCCAGTTGCTTGGGAGGTTGTTGTGTGGAGTTCTAGTGTGAAAACATCAGGAAACGCATGAGTAGGTGACCGCCGTGATATGACTGAGAATAATGTTAAAAGCGGCATTAAACCCCAATCAATCAACATTTGATGAATTTATATCCCTTTAATTTGTGTATTCTATCATGTAAAGGGTTAAACACGGAGAGTTCGGTCATGCAAACGTACGATTTTGTTGTTCTTGATGAATGTTATTGTTGGTGTAATAATTGTATTAAAATACCTAATGAATACGTCTATTGTAATCGATAGTTAATTTAATTGTTGTTTACACTACTATTAGATAATTGTTAATTGCGCTGAAATTAATCGTATATAACATTTAAAGCAATAAAGAAAGTTAAAGAAACTTATTGTTAATTGAGATGAATTAAGCAATTAATATAAACATGTAAAACTTTATTATTAACACCTGATACATACAAACGATTAAAAGATGAAACCTTGCCTAATTCTCCTTTTACCACAATGTTATCCTGTCACGATGTTTTCATAGTATACGGCCTACATATCATGTAAAAGTTCCCCATTTTTCACCCTGTATGTACATATGTCCACATTTCTCCTTTTACCACATATACGGCCTACTGTGCCCGCCTACATATCATGTACATGTCCCAATTTATCCCCTTGTTTGTACATTTCTCCTATTACAACAATGTTATCCTGTCACGATGTTTTCAAAGTATACGGCCTACCCATCATGTAAAAGTTTCCAATTTCTCACCATGTATGTGCATTCCTCCTTTGACCACAATTTTATCCTGTCACGATGTTTTCAAAGTTTACGGACTACGGTTTATTCCCATTTGGTCTACACTTTTTGCACTTTGTCCCATTTGGTCTACACTTTTTGCACTTTGTCCCATTTGGTATACACCCAGTTTGGACCCCAGTGTCATTTCGTCTTCACTTATATTTAAGTTGACAGACAGCCCCTTACACACTTATTCAATAAGACAAACATCTTTTGTTAAAAATATGTGGGTTAATAATGAGATGGCATTCAAACACTGCAAACAGTGTAAACTAAGATCATCTTATCTTTAATGTAGAATCAGACTACCTGTCAGTTCAGTATAAACTGCAGCAGCCAGTCCTAGTCTACATTATGTTGAGACCCTCAAAAGTAAGTTTTCACACCATTCAGGTGTGAAAGATAATTAAAGATAATATGTGTTATTTTAGGAGGCATAAATGCTAAAATGCTTTAATGTCAATGTCAGATAAATTAGCAAGCTCCATAGAAATAAAGCTTTGCATATTCATGTTATGAACAGTAGACGAAATGGGAATTAGGGTGTAGACCAAATGGGACAAAAATCAGTAGACCAAATGGGATTAGACGAAATGGGAAGTTACCACGGCCTACATATTATGTAAATGTCCCGACTTCTCTCTATGTTTGTACATTTCTCCTTTATCACACTGTTATCCTGTCACAGTGTTTTCATTGTATACGGCCTACCCATCATGTAAATCTTGTACAGAGTACAAATGTATCCTGTAAATGGTTCCCATTTCTCCCCATGTATGTACACATTTCTCCAATTACCACAATGTTATCATGTCACGATGTTTTCAAAGTATACGGCCTACATACCATGCAAAAGTTCCCCGTTTCTCACCCTGTATGTACATGTGTCCACATTTCTCCAATTACCACAAGGTTATCATGTCACGATGTTTTCAAAGTATACAGCCTGTTAAAGTTCCCCCTTTCTCATCATGTATGTACATTTCTCCTTTTACCACACTGTTATCCCGACACGATGTTTTCAAAGTGTACGGCCTATGTATTAGTGAAAACTCGTTTTGCCCGATGTTTTCAACTTCACTGAATAATTGTTGTGATTTCTGATAAGTTTTTCAAAGTCGTATCATGTTTTTATTGTATACTTTGTTTTTTAATCTGCAGCACATGTTTGAAAAAAAGGTGGAAAAGGGATGATCAATGCCTTGTTTTTCCCCAATGTTTTCTACTTCATTGAAGAATCACTTTTATTTGATATGTTTTTAGAATTAATATTCGTGAATACTTGTTTTACCCTAATGTTTTAAATTCATAGAATAATTGGTGTGGTATCTGATTAGTTTTCAAAGTCATCCTCAACTATTTATAACACATCAAGATCGTTTATTTAATCATTATTTAAAGATAATTAAATAGCCAATCAAATTTTTTATTATTTAAACATGACTGTTAATAGGGTAAAATAAAAGTGGGATCGAAATCACTTACGACACTGGGGTCTAAAATATTTGGGGTCGAAATCACCGGCTACCATATGATGTTATGAAGCGTTGTTAAAAGTAAGTTCGTGTCAATTCTACAGTGTTATACTATTCAATTAAATAAAAAGTATTTGTACATATTGAAAACAATCTAGTCCACATTGGAATTATATTACGTTTTGATTTCATTCATTGGGTGTAATAATTCGACGATAGGTCAGTCCTCGAATTGACCTAGTTCGTTTACTGCGTATCGGTGTTGTTTACAAAAGAAAGCGTGCGGCGTAGGAATATTCATAAGATACTGTTTACTGCAGAATCATTTGTATTTCTCAAAATAAAATTTATTTAAAAAAACAAACCAGTGTCTACATCAAACTGGTTGTAAATGAAAACACTTTAAGTATGAGTTTACATTGATTTTTGCGAACTATATTGAGTAGCGTATGTATGAAAAGATCATATAGTTTATAGAGAGGATGTGTGTTGTTGGGCATATTCCATCAGCCTGTGCAATCCCATAGGAAGAAGATTATTAAAATAATCACCTTCCAAAAACCATATAAATAGACGGTGAAAAGAGATTCTCAGAATGTGAAACTTCCTATGGCGTGCCTTAACTCTTACTCATTGCATAACTATTACAAGTCAAGAATCGTTGTCGTGAGAACAGATATATTGTCTAACCCTTATCCTGCTGCATCACACGAACCAGTATCACCAACCCCGATTTTTGATAATATGAGCCGTTCAGCGAGAAAACCAACATTGTGGTATCTGCGTAAAGTGTTCGACCCGGATCAGACTAAGCACGCCGCGCAGGATCAACCGGACATATGCTTTTCGCCTCCTGTTTCAGGGATCATTATTCAATACCTCTATCCCCCTTAGACGAAATGTGTCGTCCCGGATTAGCCTGCGCGGATGTTGGTTTTCTCGTGGAACGGCTCATATATTGGACATTATTGGTCTTATATTTACGGAATGTTAATAAACGATCAGCTTAAAATCATCCCCGAGTATGAACTGCAGGAATGAGCAGATGGATATTGGACTACAATGATCGCCATTGATCGCAAACTAAATCTTAACGGCGCACGGAAACGTTGTTTACGATCGCATATAGGGAGGTAAATACCGGTAAAATTTCCAAATTTCTGGCATCGCTAAAAAAACAATGTTTTAACCATTTCCTCATATAAAGCTTCTGCAGCAGACGGTTTTCTGAAAAAAATAATGAGAAATTTCTGCTTTTGTTACAATGTTTTCAACTTTTTTCAATAATTATTCTTTCACTTGCAGTGATTTGTCATATTTGTCATATTTTTGTCCTGATGTTTTCAAAGTCTTTTGCTGCAGAATTTGTTGCATGTGGGAAAGGGTGTCAAAAATGAGTTATATATCCACAATATCATGAAACAATTCCCTGACACGATATATCGAACATTCCTTGCCGTATCAGACTGGAATGAAAAGCGATGCCATTGATATACCTGCGATAATGACGAATCATGGAACTTCTGTATATTAACTCATGAGTCAATCTAGGCTGATCACCTGCCAAAATGAGTCACTAAGGAGTTACAGTGTTTTGCAAAATTACATCTCAATGTAAATTAAAGCAAAGATTCTTTATTTTCAAAGATGTTATTGTAAATGGAAGTAATTTGAGTTATAAATATGACACGCCCTTTACAGCAAACATATTTGCAGCACACTGTTTTAAAAACATCTTTGCAACATATTCTTTAAATGAAATTCTTATGGTGAACAGAACTGCTGGACACATTGTGGTTAAAGGAGACATTGTTCAAATGAGCAAATTTTACTTTTCAATAACTGTTTGAAAAAACTGTCAGCTGTAAATGCGTCTGTGTTTAAGAACGGGATAGAGAACAGTTCCTTTACTAAACAATGTCTACATCCAGTGATGTAACGTGCAGCTTTTAACCCTTTCCCTCATATAGACGCTTTCTGACGACTCTGTAGCAGACGGCTTATTGAAAACATAGTGACAAAAGAATACGCCCATTGCGGAGTGACGTATTAGCAGGTGCCCGTTAGGTCACAATCCGACGTTTGGTTGACAAAACAACCTCCATTGTATTAAGGGCGTGAATTGAATTTTGATATAAAGGGAGGTAATTCTGAAATCATTACATTATTTTTAGATTATATTTTGAATATAGTACAAAGAAATTTATTTAACACTTTTTGAAGTAAAATCTTACTATAAATCGAAAATATTTTGATTCAATCAGAAGTAATACAGAATTGCTGAGATGTTTTCTTAAAATAGTTTATATAATCGAAAATAACTGAAAGTTATACTACGTGTCAATAAGAAGCAGCTTTCAATAGTTCAAGCCAGTAGGTGCCCATGCATCTGAGAAGAAGAAGCAGACATCACCTGCTTGTGCCGGAATTTCTCTTCTCACACATTTAAACCCTCTAACAAAAGTAATAAACTGGTTAACGCAAGTATGTGGGGAAGGTTTAAGAATGAGAATATACACTTAACATGTTCCTTTCTTACTTGAGCAAACCTGTTTTTGAAAACTATCCATGGGAAGAGAACTATCAGGTGGTCTGGTGCAGAGGTATAAAAACTCAAAGGGAAAGTTCATCAATTAATAAAGGTGTATTAAAGATGACCAAGTTGGACCTGTTACGTTCACCTCTATAACTGCATCAATACCTACCACATGCAGCTCCTTGAGAGTCAACAATATTTTTCTTCAATTTTGCATAGTGACTTAGTTCTTGATAGTGGTTTTTTTTATGTGGTTTTACAGTTACATCATGGTGATACACTCTAGGTTTTGAAATGTGAATTGTCCAAGGGTATCATAACGGCCGTGACTGAGGATCAAACGCAAGACGTGCAGTTTGAAATCACCGACAATAACCACTCGGCACGACGGATTCCTGTTTTGGAAGAGACATAATCTATTTTGAACAAAGCTCTGATGTCATCAGTTGAGAAAAATATTCTGACACAGGGTTTCAACATGCTTAATTCGAAAATGTGGTCTCTAAAGCGTACACAATATTTAATTTTGATACGGCCTAGCGACCTGGTGATGAACATGTG
The DNA here is from genome assembly GCA_031761405.1 of Serripes groenlandicus. Taxonomy (NCBI): domain Eukaryota; kingdom Metazoa; phylum Mollusca; class Bivalvia; order Cardiida; family Cardiidae; genus Serripes; species Serripes groenlandicus. Next base: position 114,101,626 of record JASEVX010000001.1, on the reverse strand, counting down.
ATAACCCCACACATTTAGCTTACATAAAACCAAGACAAACTTTCTAATAAAGTTCCATCGTTCTTGAGCTTAAAAGAAGGTATATCTAGATTTTTCATAAATTTGGTATGGCCATATTTTGAACACATTAGGACCCATTTAAAACGTAACTTAAATATCACCAAGACAAACATTCTGGCAAACTAACATTGTTCTACTGTCAAATGATGGAGCTTTTCAAATTTACCCTCACCAGAGTGCACTTTTATTGAAAACCGCATTGCCTACACCGAGATACTGCTTGTTACTTTGCAGGATTTCTACACGATCGCCACTACAGTGCCTTCGGTGCTTTGATTTTAGGAGAGCATCGATGTTTTTGCCCATATATTTAAAAGTAGTATGCTGAAGATTTGCTGTAAGTGGGAAATAGTTAATCGGATTGTCAAGTTACGGGCCAAAAAAACAATATTAGCAATTTGATTGATTGGAGTTTACATTCGTTTGCAACAGTCGTCCATTGTGTTTCCATGGCCATCTCCCATCGCTACTTCACACACCAATCCACCCAGCCAACGGGCTACCTTCCCATAAAACACATCGGCTATCAGACCTACACTCTGTATTATGACTTCGAGAATATCGATGACTTCGTTCACGCAGCTAAGCTTGCAAACACCATCGTATACACGTACAGGTGATGCATAAGTAATAAGTTATAATTATCCGACATTAGAAGGTCAAGGACGGATGCGTCATCGAGGTCAACGCGCTGCGGTTTTCACTAATGTGTCAGATCTGGGATTTTATTATCAGCTATACGAAAACCGCAAGTACATGGCAAGAAATCGTATAGACTAGAACTAGTTAATACACAAAAATAAACCTGAGGTATGATTTTACATTTTATTAAATCTACAAAAAATAGGACAATAATTATAATCTTGAAATGAATTGAGGTTTGCGCACATGTCGAATGCAACAACCCTCTTTTGCGAAATCGTCAAATGTTCAGTAATGTGGAGCTGCTTTGGAAGAAGAGATTGGTGCATTAAGTTAAATGCGTGTACATTGTATTTTAATAATACATGTAATTTAAGATAAGGGATTGATTCAAGTCTAACAACCCTGGTACAGAGCTATGTAAACAAACCTCCACTATTTCCAGCCTCTGTTTGACTGTTGCTATGGCCATGTCCCCATTTCACCTTTTCCTTGGTATACAAAATGAATTTGAATTTGAAGATATTTGTAAACGCTGTGGAGAAAAGGGGGTAATTTGCTAATTGCGCAATTCCATTTCCAATAACGTTGTCAACTGTGTATCAAAATACTTCACATTTTGTAGATGTTTAAGTTCTTCCCTAATGTAGTTTTAAAATGCTGATTTAATGAAATAGTCCAAAGGATCCGACCTGACGAGGGCTCGAACTTCGGATCACTTTGCTGAAAGACGAACGCTCTACCACGTCGATGCAAACGATAACTCAAGGTAGTATAAGTGATCCATTATACATATACCTTGATTGCATATACCATATAGACCATAAACGGTTGACACACAGGATGACATCATGCATAACAGCAGCTTTCATACATGCACTTCACTATCTGCAGCAGACGACTTTTGAGACCATTGTGGACAAATTAAAAATTGCTCAGCATGATTAATTGGCATACATGACTTAACTTAAGAACGCCTATCTGCACATGTTCCTAAGGCATACAGGGGGGTCCTCGTTAACAAAAGGTGTTACAGTTTCTAAAACACTGACGTTTGGAATTAATCTACATTTATACAGCAGAATCTTCAATTTATCTCGATAAAAATCCCTGAAAGTTCTGGAGAAAATAAAAATATAATATTGTTTGATCACTGAATAATTATATCATTCTAGCCGCCATTTCACATCAACCAATCCTTTGACGTCGTTTTCTTTGAAAATTCAAAAAGTAAAGAACCCGGATTATCTCAGAGAATACCGCGAGACATTATACCTACTTCACGGGAGTACCCATAAACCTAATAATTCACAGCCCCTTTGGAATTGATTTTACCCTTAACCCTCAAATTCTCACTTTCAGACGCATTTTGATGCATCTGCAGCAGACGACTTATGAAAATAGTGTGATATATAATATGGTGTGATGTATAAAATAGTGTGATATATATAATATAGTGAACAATTTTCCTCTAGTCGGTATCATCTCTATTTTGTCCCGATTTTGTCAAACTCATGTGACGTATGTGGGAAAAGGATAATAGAAACGTGGACGAAAACATGATAAAAACGACTTTTGAAAACATTGTGACATAAGGAAAAATGGCTCATAATGTATAAAATAGCTCCTCCAGCCACAGGGACTTGCTCCTCTAAAAATAGATATGACCTACTCTATGTCATATCTATTTTTAGAGGAGCAAGTCCCTGTGTTTCAACTGTATTAAATAAGTATACCTTTATAGATGGAAACCTGCCATGTTTCGTCAAGATATGTTCAAAGTGGTTTTGCTCCATGTTCGCTTCACTTGGGAATGTGTCGACAATAAAATGAATTTGATTGATTGATTTTGGTACAAAATTATGATATTGAATGAGAAATTGGAAACGAAATCACTGCGGTTAAAGAACATTTATAAATAACAGGGGCTGTAATAAAATACATTATATTAAATAATAAAATTATATCAAACTTGAAATGTTTTGATCGAAACAATGTTGGCGATACTCGAATTTAGCATAAAGATAATATGAGCCATTTTACGAGAAAACCATCATTATGGACTCTGCGTAATATATCGACCCAGATCAGCCTGGGCAGTCCGCGCAGACTGATCCGCGCCGACACATTCCGTTTCTGGGGGATAGAGGAATAGAGTAATGATTCCTGAAGCAGAAAACCCACAGGAGGCGAACCGTGTCTGTCCGGGTTAGCCTTCACGGCATGCTAAGGCTGATCCGGGTCTATACTTTACGCAGAGTCCACAATGTTGGTTTTCTCGTGGAACAGTTCAAATGATCGTTTGCAGAAGACAGCGAACACGCACACTTATCCGCAGTACCACACGCTTTTTAACATTAAAATATCTTAATTTGAGAAAAACAGTACGTGAACAACATGATGTTCCGATGAGTAAAGTTTGTAATATTAATAACTTTGTCATAAGTAATATCAAGACACATAAAAACTGGGTATACAGGGCCCTCTTTCTTTTCAAATCATTTGATCACAGCCGGGGGTAAGTTTCATTGCTTCTCTGCTTTTTTGATAATTTGGTGAGGACTCAAAGACAGAGGAATAATAGCGTTTAATGTTTAACCCTTTCCCACATGCATACGTATTTTGATTCGCGTGATAAAGACTGTGTGGCAAAAGGATACATTGCTTATCATGAGTTATGCTTTCATTGACAACAATATATGTTAAACCCATTTCCATAGTTGTCCTTTGAATTTGTTCATATGTTTGCAAAAATGTATTTTTTTCAAAGTCGTCTGTTTCCGATGTGTTGCTTGTTTGAAAGAGAAAAACCTTTCCAAATAGAAGCATTTTGACGCATCTGCAACAGAAGACTTTTCAAAAAACATTGTGGCAAAAGGAGTAATTGCTCAGAACAGAATGAGAAATTCCTCGTTTTGCCACACCAATTTTAACCCCATTCAATTATTAACCTTTCACTTTTAAATATTTAGATATTCAAATCAAGATAGTGTCATATTCGTCTATAGCATATTTGTGGGGAAAGGTTACCATGAAGGGTTTACACTATGGGAATTTATGCATACTTATATTATAAAGTAGAGATAAACGACATTACCGATATTCAGCTCTTTTTCCCTCAATTTCTATCTTATTAATAAAGCAAACCCTATGTTGTGTGTATTCAAAAGAATCGTACGATTCTTTTGAGTACCCACAACATAGGGTTAGTGGGTCAAATAAGGATTTTAGAACATGCAAAACGCCCCTTATCTAAAGTTCTGCTGTTAAGGGTAACAGGGGTTAAGGGTAACAGGGTCCGCGAGTACTAGGTCCCGAGGTCTTTATGAGAAGCTAGGTTGGTGTTAAGGGTAACAGGGTCTGCGAGTACTAGGTCCCGAGGTCTGTGAATAATTTCGAACGACGATTCTCCTTAGATCTAGTATCCATTTACAAAAACATTGCAATCAATTGGGAGATAAAATCTTTACAATTCTGTACGGTCTTCATACTGTGCCGCAATCAAACTTTGTTGTTTGTACCAAAGGACGTTTTAGGTTAGACCCAGGACGGACATTTATGACATTCCTTTGCATTTGAGCGGTACGCCAGGAAAAAACAAACATATCGTGACAAAAGTAGATAAACATGGGCATGCGCATCCATATAAACTGATTTAAATGAAATTCTTGTGAACCTATTATAATTTTTTGTTGAAGAGTGTAGAGCCAGATTAAACCTGTTGACTACGTAGGTTGATAACAATCTTAAGTTGCTGCATATTTCCTATGCTTGATAGTTAGAATGTGTAGTTTGGTTTATGGATTCAGCTAACACTCTCATAGCAACTGTTCTCTTAGGAAAATATCTGAATACACCACAGGACTCGTTGAGAAATCGAATAGTAACACTTTATTGCATGATGCTGTCTTAAATGTACATGTTTTACATACAACATGTCAAACAATTAAACTATTTGTGTCGCCATCAAAGACACATTTTGCTGCCTCGGTTGTGGTACTCAATGTTATAGCAATCACTCATGATTAACCCTTTCCCACATACAACAAATATGCAGCAACTGACATTGATTACGTACTGGCAAAGATAATAAAACTCTCTAAAAATGAAAGAAAACATTATTTAATAAAGTTGAAACCATTGTGGCAAAAGTAGAAATTGCTCATTATGAGCAATTTCTCCTTTTGCCACAATGTTTTCAAAAGTCGTTTACTGCAGATGCGTCTATATTTGGAAAAAGGATTAAGCCAAGGTATCATTATGGGATATTATTGAACGTTATTGGTATCCATGGTGCAATGTCTACCTCATTTTGCAACTTTCTATTTTCAAATATGTGTCGTACTTGTTTTGATACACGTGTGATTTCATCGACTCGAGGGTAAGTGAGACAATCAAACAACAAACGAGCGAACGAGTTTCCTTAATTGTCCACCAGTTTCTCAGGTCAAGTGGTGATTGACAAGGAACTATGGTAGTGTATGCATTGATCTGGTCTCATTGAACTTTTCCTCACTATCGTAAGCTTTGAAAGGATTGATTGATTAATTGGTTGATTGATTGATTGGAGCAACAGTTTTAAGTTATATCGCGGTGACTAGTTCATCCTTCGTGTTTACCTTGACTAGTTACTAGTAGTTAGCACCAGGACACAACACACAACACTCCAAGGTAACTGGATTCCTTCCCACATATAGCTTCTTTTTTGTAGTGGAAGACGTTTAAATTTTAGTTCTGAGTACACCCAAGGGAACTAATAAAATATCTAGGAGTTAAGAAATATACTTTAACCCTTTCCCTCATATAGACGCTTTCTGACGCCTCTGCAGCAGACGGCTTTTTGAAAACGACAAAAGAAGAAATTGCACAAAACGTGTAATTTCTCCTTTTGCCACAATGTTTTCCACTTTTTGTCATAGGTTATCCATTCAACTATGGAGATTTCCTATGTTTTGACAAAATAAGTTCAAAGTCGTATGCTGCAGAATTGTCGTATGAGGGAAAGGGTTAATAAAGAGTTGACAGATTGTTGCAAAACGAGAAAATGCTCAATGTGATATTTGAAGAAAAAAAAACGTCTGTCAAATACCGTCTGTAGCGGGGACAAATTTTAAAAGTCATGCATTTGAAAACAAATTCACGGATCCGTACTATTTTCGGTTCCACTTTTCTCATGTTATTTAGTTAAACGTACGGAACTCACAGCTGGGAAGAAGTACACATCCCCCCGGCCTCTCATAAGTAATATCTTTTTTGTAGCGCTTTTACCGAATGTTAATGTATATCTTATAACGATTCAAGCATTAATATTGTTTATTTTTCTTATACATTCAAAAGACATTTAAGAGTGCTTCATGTCCCACACTACCGCACACTCATTGATACACGCGGATAAAATTGAGGCCGCAATTTCTTTCTTTTTTGGGGGGTGGGGGGATACTATAAAATTAGTGAAAAATTGGCAGTATAAGAAAATCATGCGTTTTGGCACTTTCTGATATTGTAGAACCAGATATATTTGGGCAGCCATATATTTGCGCTGTCTCACAATTCAACCTGGCTTTAAACGTTTACCAATTAGTTACAGAAGGTTTCGGCTACCTTCTATTGACTGGATAACATTAATGCTCAGGCAGCTATCTCCGTAATTCGCCGTGGCCGAGTGGTTAGCGTTGGGGATTTGGGACCGCGTGTCCCATGCTCCATCCCCAGCCATGGCGCTGTGGTGATGATGGAGTGCTCTTTGGCAAGGCAGATGTTCTGGCCTGGTTTGTTTACCCGGGGATAATGAATAAGTGAACTGTCGCCGTGATATAACTGAACTAATGTTGAAATCGGCGTAAAACCCCCAAAAATCAAAAAACAAAACAAATCTAAAGTATCCCCATTAACGTTACCTTACTTAGCAAAAGTGTTTCACTGTCAGTTATTTTCAGATCCACATTACACGGAAATCGACCTATGGCTCTGAGCGATGAGTAACGATCCAGATCAGCCTACGCATTGAATAATTAATTAACAATAATCCTCGAGGAAACTGGAATTAAAAGCAAGGCTAATTTCACATAATTACTAATGAGAAAATCCAGGTAAAGTCCAGCGAGGTCGTTACTGGCGAGAGTGAACTCTGAACCCGGGGGTCATAAAGGATTTAACATGACGGAGACCCAGCGGGGACCGGGGGTAAAGTAGGCGCAAATTAGCTTCGTTGTTATCGAGACTGACACGACAGGGTTGTTTATCCGAGTGAGTCCCAGCCTCGTCACGTCAAAATGGCCCCGTTCACGTTTCTCCGAGTAGGACAACATACACCGGGACTCAAGATAATGTGGTGCTTATTTTATACTGTTAACTCCTTGTGTGAAACTTATATCCTATAGTGTGGGTACTTAGAATAATCGTCTATGTGAGACGATTCTTTTGAGTACCTCCACATAGGGTCTGATTCAATAAGGGAGATTTTGTTGGGAAAATGAATATTTAAAACTTAATGATCTAAGCTTTCAACACACACTATGTATTATCGAATACTCGATGAGGTATGAGATCTAGCTTTGTGCTTTGGGATCTACCGACGCAAATACCGTTCCCGTGTAGGTGTCCAATTTAAAATGCTCATTGAAGGTCTGCAGGGGAATACTTTTAACTCTTTCAGCGCCGAATTGTTTAAAGTAGACTCTTCCATGTTCAAAATCGACCGTCTCCATTTCTCATATATATATTTTTTGGATTATTTTGATGAATAAAAGGCAAACAATGCTGATTTCAAGTGAGACAGCTCGTTACGAGCTGACTCACTTGAATCTGCATTGTTTGAAAAGACCTCAATATTGCCTTCGGCGCTGAAAGAGTTAAAAACACTGTGGCAAACGAAAACAATTGTTCATGAAGATCAAATCCTTCTATTGCCACACTGTTTTCTACATTATTCAATGAGTATACTTCCATGTATGGAGAGTTTGCATATGTTTGCCTGTGTGTTTCAAAAGTTGTATGCTGCAGAATTATTGTATATGTGAAGAGGTTAAACATTTATCTTCATTCTTGGCGCGCATCCTGTGTTTTCATACGGGCCGGTCGAAGTTTGATATTCAATACATGCGCACATGGAGACGTTTAATAGCTTGCCAATTAACCGATTTATGACATGCACTTTTCCATCGTCAATATGAAAAGCCGCCTCAAAAATATTCCTACGCCTTCCAACGTTTTCAATAAATTGTGATTTACCACGTCCCATGTATCCCAGTCACCTTCACTGACCTTTAGGACTATTATTGGACACTATTGAACTGATCTTGACCTTTGAGCAAATATATCAATTACTGTATCGTACTTGAATTTTCATCTTGAATCTAAGCCGTATATCATTCATTTTGCTTTATGTATTTCATTAAAATTGTCCCACTTGCAGACGAATTTTGACACATCGACAGCAGACGACTTTTGAAAGCATTGTGACAAAAGGTGAAATTGCTCATTATTAGTGTCTCCTTTTTCCGCAATAGTTTCAACTCTGTTAAATTATCCTACTTTGATTTACATATATTTTACCAATATGTGTTCAGAGTCGTCTGCTGCACACTTTCAGTTTATGGGAAAGGGTTAAAGCAAATCGAAGATTCTCCATTAAAAAAATTATACACAAATACACACGGGTCAGGTTCAGGTTAATTTTGTCGAGCAATACTAATTTGCTCTTTTGTTAGTGTATAAATTGCATGACCGAACTATGGATCTCTTATTGGTTATACGTTTTAACAACTAGATATGGACATGCATTCAATGAGTCTAGTAATGGATTTTCTACATTCCTAATGTGTTTTGGCGATTTCCGGCCGAAGTCGTAAGAAGTCGGTTTTGTTCGTGGTAGAGACGATATTTCCCGGACTTTAACGACTTCATACGGAAAAAACCGAGTCCATTATGGACAGTCTACCTTTAACTAATAACTGTAATGATCTAGTGTAGTCGATTCTTAGCAGATTTGTTTTTAAAAAAAGCCTTTTGAACCCTTTTCTTGTTGAACTTCTGCATTTGATGTCAATGATTTGGTTTATGTTTTATATGTTTTCGCATATGCCTGAAAGCGTACTTTCAAGCTCTAAATACGGGGCGTTGTTTTACATGTTCTGAAATCCTTATTTGACCCTATAACCTTATGTTGTGAGTACTCAAAAGAATTGTCTCAATTCTTGACAATTCTTTTGAGAACCTACACTATTGGGTTTGGTCTGAAAATAAGAAAAATGTTGTGGAGAAAAGAGCTGTATACCCCTCCTTATCTGGACCCTTGGCCGTTCAAGGTATATAGAAGAATATGCGTTCAAAATATTGATAACTGATTAGCGTAAGAAAACTTAGTAACACACCTTACATCTCAGATAGTATGTAAAACATACAATGTACATATATCTCAAAAAAAAAAAAAAAGAGACTTTATAAGAATGGCTGTTGCTTTTTTATCATTATCAGAATTAACTGAGGAACAAAATTGTAAAATCAAATTGAAATACCTGAAATAAATGAAGCTCAATTTTGGCGAGCTAATGTAAAATGTGAATAAATGGGCCGCGTATCGAAACAACGTGATGTTGCATCGCCGAATAACAAGCAGCCAGCTTGCTATGACGATATGAGGGGGAGGGTCTAATTACAACTGCTTACTGTTAAGATTGTGTTAAGGTTGTGTGCATATGTACAGTCTCATCAGAGTTTTCACGTCGGCTTGCATATAGTGTACAGATCCGGAGATCCGGATATAACTTCCGACAAAATGCTAAAGCTGTAAATCAATGCATATTACTACAACACATCCGATCTTGTCATGGGGATGCAATAAGACCCTTAATCGCCTTACTCGGCTCGAATGTTCACATCATTTTTTTTTATCCTGAATCAATTCCATGAACAATTAGACGGTACACCAGGAAAGCCAACCTTAGCGTAATTATTTCCTCTGGTAAAAAACATATCGCTGTTCAACTACGATATCGGATACAAATAAAGAAAGAAGAAAACTACAAAACATTATAATTGAGATGTCCCGCGAGAAAACCAACTTTATGGCCTCTGCGTAATGTATCGATCAAGATCAGCCTGCGCTGTCCGCGCAGATTGATCCGGGTCGACACATTCCGTCTCAGGGGGATAGAGGTATAGAGTAATGATTCCTGAAACAGAAAATCCACAGGAGGCGAAAAGTGTCTATCCGGGTAAGCCTGCGCGGCATGCTTAGTCTGATCCGGGTCGATACTGAACGCAGAGTCCACAATGGTGGTTTTCTCGCGAGACGGCTCATATCAATATATCTGCGTAATGTATCGACCAGATCAGCCTGCGCTGTCCGCGCAGACTGATCCGGCCGACACATTCCGTTTCAGGGATATAGAGTAGTGATTCCTGAAACAGAAAATCCACAGGAGGCGAAAAGTGTCTATCCGGGTAAGCCTGCGCGGCATGCTTAGGCTGATCCGGGTCGATACTGGACGCAGAGTCCACAATGTTGGTTTTCTCGTGGAACGGCTCATATCAATATATCTGCGTAATGTATCGACCAGATCAGCCTGCGCTGTCCGCGCAGACTGATCCGGCCGACACATTCCGTCTTAGGGGGATAGATGTATACAGTAGTTATTCCTGAAACAGAAAATCCACAGGATACGAACAGTGTCGGTCCAGGTAAGCCTGCGCGGCATGCTTAGGCTGATCCGGGTCGATACTGGACGCAGAGTCCACAATGTTGGTTTTCTCGTGGAACGGCTCATATCAATATATCTGCGTAATGTATCGACCAGATCAGCCTGCGCTGTCCGCGCAGACTGATCCGGCCGACACATTCCGTCTTAGGGGGATAGATGTATACAGTAGTTATTCCTGAAACAGAAAATCCACAGGATACGAACAGTGTCGGTCCAGGTAAGCCTGCGCGGCATGCTTAGGCTGATCCGGGTCGATACTGAACGCAGAGTCCACAATGTCGGTTTTCTCGTGGAACGGCTCAATTATGACTTATTGTCAAACAAAAATAGAGCCAGATTATAAATCGCGGATTCGCTGGCTGATCTGGGTGTACGCTGGTTACACTAACCTTATGTTGGTTTTCACAGAACGCCCATCAATTAGCTAAATAGCCAATTAAACCTTCATCAATAAAACAAAAAACAAACACCCGGCCAAACCACAAAACATAAAAGATGCATCTTTTATTAAATTTAATTGGATACTATCTATTTCCGAAATACAACATAATGTCAGAAAAGGACCTACGAAATATCTAGGTATTGAAAATCTCTATCAATGAAAGTATTTACTAAATAGAATGGAATACATTGTTGCAAAGGTATTAAGTCATGAGCAATTTATCCTTCTGCAAAAGAAAAATGTGTCAAAATGCGTCTGTATGAGGGAAATAGTTAACTCGTTATATCATACATCAAAGTAATACACTATAATACAAGTAAATGCAGGGAGAATTTCTGCAGATTTGCAGAAAAAAATGCAGCGTAATGGAACATTGGTAAAACTCGTTACGCTATCTTAAAACAGTTTGGACGCCATGTTCTCGTTAAATTGACAATAATTTCAACATTAAAGAGTAACAGAAATTACAAGGTTTTTTGATGACTTGGATTTTGTTTTGTGAAATTGTGAACCCTTCTGTTTTATATTTACCCTTTCGGTATCGAAATTCGACATGCCTATAATACACAGTTTTGAAAAGACTTAGTGGGAAGATAAGATGCTCGTAGTTAACAGTTTATTTTCTGCTTATCAAAGGGAGTTTTCTTTTCACCAATTAAATATATTCTGAGTTGTCGATGATTGGATTATGTTTACGTAATAAGAGTCTAAAATGACATATAAGAGAAATTGATAAAGACGCGATACTTATGTGACGAATAGAAGAGATGATTTTATGGTTTTATTTGATAAATCATATCATATGATGAGATCAATAAAAATTCTCGAAAAGTGCATTTCATAATATAACAAATCATTGTAAAGTGTGCTTACAGAAATCAATTGCTCATTACTTTTTAATAGTCCATACAGTGATTTTCAGTTTTCAGATTCTGCAGAGCAAACATATTTACATACATCGTTTGTTACATCATAGCCTTTTTTAACTTTATTTTGAACCATTCATGAAAAGAAAGTTTCAATATAGTACTGTTTTATTAAGTTTAACTCTTTCCATGATGCAATATATTAGCAACAGACGACACTAAAAATATGTAAGCAAAAATACAGTAACTTTTTATGAGTGAGATTTGCAACAAGAGCATTTTTTCCTGTTTACACACTGCATTGACAAAATCGTATGCTACAAATGCATCCAAATACATGTTCGAAAGGGTTTTAAAGGATATTAAGGCAATAACATTGGAGCGTTTAAAACAAGTGTTTTTATTTATGACTTCGCTTAGAGAGAAAGTCACTCATCGCTTCTTCGTAAGAGCGTGTTACATGACACACACACACACACACACACACACACATTGTAAATATAACAACCATTATTTGTCACTTTGAAACAGAAATTGAATCGTCTTACTAGTTTTTTTTAGTAACATGTATCTAATATCATATAAAACATATACTGAAATTACAACAGTTTTTATTTCGCATATTGATATATTAAACTCAGCTAATGAAATATCTAACATGACAGATGAAAGCAATGGATTTTACAGACACTATATTTTTTATTAATCACCCGGCGGGCGACGATAGTAAGTAGGAAATGTGTATGACATACGCTAGATAATCAGCGCAGTCTCGGTTTCATTAGTTTTTGCGAATCCCCATATTTCAGAAACATAATTTCATTAAAATACACTCGAAACAACTAAAGACTTCAAACATAGCCGTCCTGGAAGATCTTAATGCATACTGTAATGATATCTTGAAATGCTCACACTGTCAATTCACACAGGGTTGTTATATAAAATGAATCGAGTCAGACAAAAGAGGGGGAATGTTCCAGGCTAAAACGGGCCTACTTATATCCAAAGTCATAAAAGAAAGCTTTAATACAGCTTCTGATTATTCTTTGAGGTAGCCTAAATTGTAGCCCCATTTATGTAAATGCTTATCTGTTAAGTTGCTGGGTAAAGAAAGGTAATTTGTATACGATTTTATGGACAATTTTATCGTGACAAACGGCGTATATTTAGAATCCGTACGTTGGTACACACCTTAATTAAAATGAAGGCATCTGGTATGTATATGTTTTCTAAGATACAATTCATACTCCATGGGTAACCACCCACAAAAGTAATGTTGTCGTCGGAGTGGTGGGGTTTTATTTACAAGCATGTGTTCATGGGCTTGGCTTTCCACTGATTGTGTAAACTGTGATCCAATAAAACTTTTGTATCCATACTCGGGTTAGATATTTGTAAAGGGATGTTTGTCAAACGATGGTGTTCACAATTGCGTCATTTCGTTCAATAAGAATAAGGAAGTGCATTTTTGCTCCATGTTAACATCAATAGTACAGGCGTACACATATTGTGAGCCAGCGACGTAGGTAGTTTCATCGTCCCTGCTAGATGGTAAGAGACTCTCGTGTGAGCTTTTCTCCGTGAACTAGTTAGTATCCAAGAAAGGGTCATACGAAGCTAACAGTAATAAAGCAAGAAATCCAAATATATGTAATACGTGTATCAATACGTGTTAACCATACATTCTGAAAGTTAGTATGCAGCACGAGGGATTTTAGCGAATTCAAAATGCAATATGATACGCACAATAAAATGTGTATATTACTTCAACAGCGTAATGCATTTTATTGCCACAAAATATTCATGTTATTTAAGAAAAGCATGACGACATACCGTTATGTTAAAGAAATCTTATTTTTTTATAGGAAAATTAATAACCGTTGCTATTAAAATATTTCTCTAGATACAGTCAATATTGTCTTAACATTCATCTCTATTAAGTAGCCAACATGTTTAAAGCAGCTTACATTATTTGAACTGTATGAAGCTGACACCTCTCGTCGGCAGCCATACTTCTCCTCGATTGCAGCTTAAGTCAAGTTTGACAGAAATTGCATCAGAATTTGATTTAAGCATCATCTAAATAAATTAAAATGTACGGAGGATTTTTGCAGTCTCCAGAATTGTTGCATAGCATGTTTATTTTGTTGCCCATGTGCAAATGATTAAAATATGCGTGGCTTCATGCCAAAAGGCCTACGGGACGAATTCGTATGAATGCAAATATACTTACTAATACAATGAATATGTTTAATGATACTACAACGTGTATTCCTGCCTTCTTGGCGGAGAGTGCGTCTGTCCTGACCGAGAAGGATCTCGTTAGACTTTGTGAAATGGTGTGTTCGTCCGAGTCCATTCTTTATGCACGTGCAATAAGCCGCTTCTTTGCGTGGCGCGGCTTAACCGTCTGCAAAGTGTATTCCATTTAGACAGATGAATCTGTCGCAATCTTGGAACTATTATGAATCCTGTATCGTGTATTCAATCTCTACGTGTTTCCGCATGATATATGATGAGTGATTAGAACTTTACTTTTTAAAGGTGCTGAGCTCCAGATGGAGATCAACATTTTGAAATGTTGAAAGTAAGTAATAAATAGTTCAAAATTATTTTGGCAGTAAATTTTAAAAAACAGTCAATTAAAAGTCATGAAAATGTACACAATTTGACTTTACTGGGTATGTCAACCCAGTAAAAATGAAGCATATACGCATCAATATGTAGATGTTTATTGTACTGGAAAGTTTAATTATAACTTTAATTTTATCCCAGAATTATGATTCTAATATTTGAAGACAACTTTTGAACAGTTTTCAAACTTTGACTATACTATCTATAATCTGGAGTTCAACACCTGTAACAGGGACCTAGATGGAGAGCCATAAACATGTCATCATCCTGCAATATTTTGGATAATAATTTAATAAAACCCTCCTTTGTTGGTACTCAAATCATCGTCTCAATGAGACGATTCTTTTGAGTACCAACAATATAGGGTTTGCAGTTCAAATAAGGATAACGGGATATGACAAATGAAACATCTTATAACCATTACGACCTCCTTTTACATGATCATAGCATTAGAAGTGTTGTGCAAAGAGTGCTGTTGAACCTATTATAGGACAAATAGTACAATGACACTTTAAGTAGTATTTAATCTTTTCTGGCATGCAGAGGCCTTTTGGCGCATTCTCTTTTTATCACTATGTATTCAGTTATATTTCATATTTATACTTTCATTATGGGGACCTTCCCTTGCTTATAGACGGGTGATTTTAAAGTCGTTTGATTCAGATTTGTTGTATTTTGGAAAGGGTTAAACAAATAATGAGTGTTTTTACGGAGTGACGCCATTATTTATGGCATGAGGTTGTTTTTATAAGCAATTGAATGGTAGCAAAGTATCGGTTGCGTAGCAAACAAGTTAAGCGGAGAGAGTCGTATATCAGGGTATCCTAAAGTCAGACTGGGTTATTTAAAAAAATGCAGAAAAAAACCCGTTACAACTTTATAGTTCAACTCATTTAACTTCTGTAGAGGTTGAATAGTTCTAATGACAGGAAGTGACCTATATATGACAGTTGGTGATATCCCACATACAGACACCTCAACAGCAGACGACTTTTGAAAGAATTAAGGCAAAATTAATAAATGCACATTATTGGGGCAATTTCTTCTTAAGGCACAATGTTTTAAGTTATATTTAATAATTATACTTTTTTTATAGAAATTGTGCACATTTTACCAAGTTTTTCTCCAAGTCGTCTGCTGAAGATCGTATGTTGATTGTATGCGGGGAAGAGCTACAGGCATTTACAACCAACGTTTCAGATTGAAGCGTTCTCACTCCCATGTCTTCGGACAGAAATGGTACGTTTTTCAAATGGCTCTACCAATCCCAACTGCCCCTTTAAGTATCCCCTAAATTGATAAGCAAAGCGCCCTCCCGCGGGAGCGGCGAGATAGCCCTAATGACAGACGAGAGCGGTTGAGTGACATAGACCATTGCTTCGGGTCGTCGTAATGCCTTATTTCGTGTAAACAATTTACACATGTGTTAAACTGTAAACTTTAACTGGAATCTCCAACAGATTCTTGACAGAGATAAAGTGCGATGTAAGAATTGCTGACATCTGCTGTTTTAATACGAGCCCCTTTCACGTCAAACCGGGTTCCGCGTAACCCCTGTATCTGCATTAGATAATTATAAGCTTGATATGCACTGTTTAATTTCGTCTCAAGTACTGTATTTGATCTTGGCTTATTAAATACATGCATATATTTGTAACTGGTAAATGCTCTAATGAGTTAATCCCCCCTTCCCGAATCACATGTGCGTGTACTTGGCAAAATTCTGGTAACAGCTTCTTTTTGTTTGTACCGCCTCGGGATGTGATGGAAGTGAGGAATTCTTATTTGAAAAAAACGCACCTAACTCTCTCCGTTCCAGTGCCATATCATATTTCAAATTTTAGTCGAATACACCATTTTGTCGTTTATGTAGAGATCTTCACGTTAACACAAACTAAATCGGAGTCACTTTCGTTTCATGTCATAGCTAGTCGAGTTGTATATGTAGCTGTAATTACATGTGCACACATTATGCTACTGTCATTTTTATGCCAAAAATGGTCGGAGCGTTTAATTGAGTTAAAATGATTATTCTACATCGATTGCGAAACAAGATAACATTTTCCCGGAGACTTACTCAGTACTAGCACCGTTTGCGTGGAAAAATCTCAAAATTCGAGCCCGGCACCCTTGCTACGATATTCCGACGCTATATCCACTAGATCACGTTCTTCCACTGTCTCCCACATCGATAGATGACTCCTTTACACACGCCATTCAACGTCTTTGCGACAATTTAGCACCCGGTTGTGTAAGGGTTACTGGCATCCCGTGATTATCATAACATCTTAAATAATATAAAACACAAGCTTCCAGTTTCTAATAACGTTCGATGGCAGCTTCCTGGAGACCTCATCTGCAGGGGCCCCGAAATGCAGCTGCGGCGATACACATCTGCGTAATGTATCGACCAGATCAGCCTGCGCTGTCCGCGCAGACTGATCCGGCCGACACATTCCGTCTAAGGGGGCATATATAGAGTAGGGATTCCTGAAACAAAACATTCACAGGAGGCGAAAAGTGTCTATCCGGGGTACGCCTGTGTTGATTTTCTCACGAGACGGCCTACACATTGATTATTGCCAAGCTACGCCCCTGATCTGTACAGATAATGTACCGGTAAGATCTATCAATGAAATAGGTATAGGTTATTGCTTGAATGGTGTAATACAGCGCTCGCTTTCAACAGTATTTCAGCTATGTCACATCGTTTACATGGGTTAGGACATAACAAGCAATACAGGTAATATTTAACCTGACACCAATAGTGCATCATTCGTACTACCATACCTGCAATCCTAAGCGCCAAAACGTCGAAACCATCAATACCAATTTTAAAGTATTTTGTATCGAACCCTGGTCTCAGGTTCCCGGGGCTGACGCCTAAGAATTACACCCCGCACCACGGAGACATAACGTTAGTTATTGAGACTCGATCCCACCTGTCTTTAAATATTCCAATATTATCAAAATCGAGCGTAAGTCAATAATAAGAATACAGAATACAGAACACAGAATACAGAATACAGAATAGTTTATTAGACTTAAGCATAACATAGCTAATCGTCATACAAATAATAGTATCATGTGTGAGCATGCAAATACAGAGTTGTGATTAATAACAAAAAATGGAAATAAGGATCTACCGAAGAACACTATGATATTCCGCTATTGTAATCGCGATAGTGTTAATTAATAGTGATAACGCATGTATACATGTGTTCATAATTGTTTTAACGGTGCACATACATAAACTTGATATTAAGACAGAACTAATGACGTACAAATAAAGTCTCCAACCCATCTATATTGTTACGACGACCCAAAATACTAAATGCACCGCTTTATTGAAAATGCGAGATTAATTGGATTAAATCAAGCGCAAAATATTGTTATTGAAAACGAAGGGTTACATATGCAGTATTATCTAAAATACAAACGTAAATAAATATTAACATAAGATAAACATCGAGCAGATAAATGCTTAAAAAAAATGGCGTGTGCGCGAAGAAACGCACGTGAGAGGGTAATAAAATGCCTATTGCGTATGCGCAATGCAGTTTAGTTCAGTTGACAGCATCTCAACTTCTCCAGTGACAGCTTAATCATCACACAATGGATTTAATTATCTGAGCCGTCCCGCGAGAAAACCAACAATATGGCATCTGCGTAATGTATCGACCCAGATCAGCCTGCGCAGTCCGCGCCGACAAATTCCGTCTCAGGGGAATAGATGTATAGAGTAATGGTTACTGAAACAGAAAATCCACAGGAGGCGAAAAGGAGACGAAAAGTGTCTATCCGGGTAAGCCTGCGCGCGGCATGCTTAGGCTGATACGGGTCGATACTTTACGCAGAGTGCACAATGTTGGTTTTCTCGCGGGACGGATCAATTCTGTGCATTCTTTGCTCTCCTCACTAAGTCTTCTTTCTTAGAATGTATGGCTTTGGATAAGGCCAGTATTTGGTTTAAGGATATAACTACAAACCTGAATACAATCACATCTGGCTATTTGGGGTCATTTTGCCTCTGCTAACAGTGAAGACTCGGACTTTGCGTCCATCTGCACAATATCACCAGAGATATCAATCTCCGTCTACATGTAAGATATGACTTTTGATAACATGACTTAACGTGTTAACCCTTTCAGCTCCAAAGGCAATATTGAGGTTTTTGCAAACAATACTGGTTCAGGTGAGTCAAAATAGTCCAAACCTTTATTACATGAGAAATGAAGATGCCCGATTTTGAACATGGAAGAGTCTACCTTAAACAATTCGGCGCTGAAAGAGTTAAGCTACTGGTGGCCGTAATCTATCTGAAATTTCGTCTTTAAAACGGCGTTCAACTCCAAACCACAAACGTTCGTGATGCTTGTACGACAAGGTGGTAAAACAGGGAAGTTCATGATCAACCTACAGAGATGCATATGCTGGCCAAGCCTTTCACTGCTTCCAATTTCCCGATTGATTGATTGGTTGCGGTTTAACGTCGTTTAAACAATGTTCAGTCATAGCACTGCGGCTAGATCACATACCTGGTTCCTGGCTTTCTCACACCAGTACTCAACAGGACAGTCTTCCCAAGCAACTGGCAACATTTTTACATAAAGTTTTAGCCCATTGGTGGCAGACGAGTGACGCTTGTCGCATTGACGTTTCTAAACGTCAGGAGAATAGTTGGCCGACCTGTTTATTCGTACTCACAACCC
This sequence comes from Serripes groenlandicus, assembly GCA_031761405.1. Lineage (NCBI taxonomy): Eukaryota > Metazoa > Mollusca > Bivalvia > Cardiida > Cardiidae > Serripes > Serripes groenlandicus. The sequence goes on along the minus strand of JASEVX010000001.1, from coordinate 114,082,569 downwards.
CTGGGTTGTTAGCCCGCGTCTCACCATCTGTGCTACCGGGACTCAGCACCAATTTACCGAGGATTGGTGTTCACGAGACGTCGACCATATATGATATTAGCATTGTCACCAACACAGGTACAATGTTATTCATACATGTTAAGCAAAGGTGCCTCTCTTAGTAACGAATCTCAATGTAATACATACATACAAAGTGCCCTCTTACAAAACTCACCTACCGCAAAATCCACTTAAAAGAACATAGGTTTTTAAGATCTTAATCATAGGCAAGTAGAATAACCGTTAATTTTAGTTACCTTCTTTGCACCATAAGCAATAAAAGTTTGATAAGCCCGGATTAAATGACAGCAGAACGTGTATTCGGTGCAAATCGGGTGCAGAAGTCATTAGTTTGCACTTTCTTGACGCAGCGCACACTTTCGCTGAACGAGGTCTAGATTCAGTCTATCTACTTATATTTAGAAATAAACATAATTTAGGTAGGCAACACAAACTGTGATCCATTGGAGGAAAACCACCCGTAACGTAATGTTCATACCCGTTGAAAAATACCTGCATAGGCATCCATGCTATGGATCAAAAAAGATACTGCATTTTAGAAGTTAATTGAAACGAACTTTTACCTGTTGACCAACATTACTGATCCAGAACAAACTGCGCGGATGAGCTGTCTGATCTGGATCTACCCTCGTCGCAAATATATTACTGCATCCATAAGAATAAAGCGTTCGATTGAAAGCTCGAAATATATTTTTAAAGGTGGGAGTTAATAAATATACTTGGTACAGGTACATTGCTGTGCTGATTAAATACTTGAACACGAATTCTATTTCACCATGTTTACTGAAACAGCAAGACGTCTGAGACATGACATTATCATTAACTCTTTCCCTCATACGACAAATCTGCAGCAGACGACTTTGAACATATTTTGTCAGCAAATAGAAAATCTCTATAATTGAATGGATAACCTATGACTAAACGTGGAAAAGATTGTGGCAAAAGGAGAAATTGCTCACTTTGAGCAATTTCTTCTTTTGGTACTATGTTTTTAAAAAGCCGTCTGCTGCAGAGGCATCAGAACGGGTCTATATGAGGGAAAGGGTTAACTCTTTCTATAATACAACATATCTGCAGCAAAATACATGCACGAATATGGACAATCTCTTGAAATTAAATATTCTAATTGAATAGGTTGAAAACATTGAGACTAAAGGAGAAATTGCTCATTATGAATAATTTCCCATGTTTTCAAAAGTCATCTGTTTAGCGATTGAGTATTACGCCCGAGTCTTAGAATCGTTATCTGTGGTCTGGTATGAAAGGATGATTATTATAAATAAGTACTGTCCAAGATCAAGGGCGTTTAGAAATAGATACTGCAGCCCTACAATGCCGCATCGATGCGGTCTTAAGTTCCCGTTTCTTCCCAATCTAACTAGTTACCAGATTGAAGAATATGGTAACCAGCTCTGTAGACTGGAAAACAATGTCCGTATGTTAAAAAAGTATAACAATATCTATCAGAATGGAATTACTGTACTGTCTCCTTCTTTAGAAGTAGCTCCTAATTAATGAACAATAGGGCCCACCCAGTTCAGTTTCAGGGAGTTGTATTGATTGTTGTAAATGTCATACACTGTTCGCTAAACAATTCTCTGAAATATTTACCCTTCCCCACCTATAAGACGCATGTTGATGCAATAGCAGCAGACGACTTTTGAAAACATTGTGGCCAAAGGAGAAATTTGTTCACAATGTTTTCAACTTTATTTAACAATTAAACTATATTTTATGTCGACTTTTCAGGTTTTTGTCACTCTGTTTTCAAAGTCGTCTGCTGCAGTTGTGTTGTATGTGGAAAAGAGTTCAATGAATGGCCACTGTTTCCGGTCCACCTAGCTAGTGTCTAATATAAGCAGCTCATATTGTTGTGTATTAAGTTATTAACCCATTACTTCACATAGACGACATTTGACGCCTGCTGTTGCAGACAACTTTTGAAAACATTGCAATAAAAGGTGAAATTGCTCAAAACGAGCAATTTCACCTGTTATTGCAATATTTTCAACTCTTTAACAATATAAATATTTCAGTTTTCTAGATTTGTGAAATTTTTCGTCTGATGATTGTAAAGCAGACGACCTTTGAAACGTCATGTGAAGTAATGGGTTAAGAATGTAATTCTGCATCACTAAACCAATGCGCCAATGCGCCAATGTCATTGCAACATGTCACGTGTCTCGAAGCATACCATTTTACAATTTAGCTTGGGCGTATTCAGATGATTCAAAAACCTATTAATGAAAGTATAATAAAATAATAAAGTTGAAATCAATGTCATTAACCTTTTCCCTCATACGACAATTCTGCAGCAGACGACTTTGAACGTATTTTGTCAAAACATTGAATGGATAACCTATGACAAAAAGTGGAAAACATTGTGGCAAAAGGAGAAATTGCACGTTTTGTGCAATTTCTTCTTTTGTAACTATGTTTTCAAAAAGTCGTCTGCTGTAGAGGCGTCAGAAAGCGTCTATATATATATGAGTGAACGGGTTAAAGGAGAAATAGCTAATTATGAGCACATTTCTCCTTTTGTAATGATGTTTTCAAAAGTCGTTCCCTGCAGATGCGTTAGCCCTCAGGAAAGGGTTAAACATTTAGTTTATTTTTTTCATAGACCCTTTTGCTGATTATTCTGATTTTTATATTTCATTTTTAGTTCTTAGAACGATATAGATATTGTTTATGATTTATTCGAGAGAAGAAACGTTAAATGTTGATATTTCGCTATGTAAGCGTTTTACATAGCACATTGCAGCTAGGCGTTCAACACGTGCAGTATCGCATAATGGATGCCAAGCTCGGAGGTGCCCTATTGCAATTATTTACACAAAACAAGCAGAGGCATGTAAACAAACGTGCTTCTATCCTTAAACATCAAAACATGTAATAAACATGGACCATCGATAATGTCAAAGAAGACGGGGGGGGGGGGGGGGGAGGGGGGGAGGGGGGGGGGAGGGGGGGGGGAAGAGGGGGTTTCACCGACTTTCCACTCAAACATGTAAACGGTAGGTAATTCATATGGCTGGCTTAATAATTGTTGGTACGTTTGCTGCAAGTTCTGGAGATTTCAATCTTTAAGTTAACTAATTGTCGCTTTTTGAATTTATTTACCCTAGCCGTGCATAATTAACCAAGTTTACGCCCAAAGGAACGTAGTTGAGAATTCAAGAAATTAGTTTTTAGATTTTAACACTTAGCTATATGTGAAATCAGGCTGTACGAATGTGACAGTACACGTCACATTTACCCTTGTCAAGTTGTAAACGAATCTACACGACATTACATTTAATTTTCATTATCCTACATGTATTCTACATGTATTTGCGAACTGGCCGATGTGGTATGACTAAAAAACTGCTGAAAACGGTGTTAAATCCAATAAATCAATCAATATCCTGCAGACAATGATCATCCATCGTCCAGCCAGATCTATTTCTAGATTGTTTGTTATTTTTGTTATAAGTTTTAAACCAATACATTCGTAATGAGTACAGTATGCCGTCAAAAACAACATATCCTTGAATCAAAGGACCTCATGCACATTGTATCTACATATAAGGCAACTGCTAAGAAGACAAAATCCACATACAGTTTTACCAACAATTAATCTAAGGAACGAGTTTCCAAAAAGACCGTTGGCAATATATATCAGTCGCGTCCGGCGAGTTTTGTCTTATTGGTTTTCCCGTAACGAGCAACATACCGTCTGGGGCGGCGTAAAACTAATGGGGCTACAGCTCTATTTTGTTTGTCAAATGATAAATCTAAAACTAAATTACATGTAGACAGACCGTGATGGGGATGACGCATATGCATTAACCTTTCCAGCGCCCAATTGTTTAAAGTAGACTCTTCCTAGTTTAACCCTTTCCCTCATACGATAATTTTGCAGCAGACGACTTTGAACATATTTTGTCAAAAAATAGAAAATCTCTGTAATTGAATGGATAACCTATGACAAAAAGTGGAAAACATTGTGTCAAAAGGAGAGATTGCACGTTTTGTACAATTTCTTCTTTTGTCACTATGTTTTCAAAAAGCCATCTGCTGCAGAGTCGTCAGAAAGCGTCTATATGAGGGAAAGGGTTAAAATCAGGCGTCTCCATTAATCATTTAATATATAATAAGAGTTTTGGTAATATTTTAATAACTTAAAAGCAAACACTGCTGATTTCGGGTGAGACAGCTCGTTTCGAGCTGACTCACCTGAATCTGTATTGTTTGCAAATAAACCCCAATATTGCCAATGGCGCTGAAAGAGTTTATACCTCAGTGAAGGCTTTGGTGTAGCTGAATTCGCGCACAGGCTCACCCGAGGTTTCACTGTTCGAAGATGCAACAAGACCACATGACGAAGACGCAACAAGACCACATGACGAAGATGCAACAAGACCACATGACGAAGATATAACAACACCACATGATGAAGATGCAAAAAGACCACATGACGAAGATGCAACAAGACCACATGACGAAGATGCAACAAGACAACATGACGAAGATGCAACAAGACCACATGACGAAGATGCAAAAAGACCACATGACGAAGATACAACAAGACCACATGACGAAGATACAACAATACCACATGAAGAAGACGCAACAAGACCACATGACGAAGATGCAACAAGACCACATGACGAAGATGCAACAAGACCACATGACGAAGATGCAACAAGACCACATGACGAAGATGCAACAAAACCACATGACGAAGACGCAACAAGACCACAAGACGAAGACGCAACAAGACCACATGACGAAGACGCAACAAGACCACATGACGAAGATGCAACAAGACCACATGACGAAGATGCAACAAGACCACATGACGAAGACGCAACAAGACCACATGACGAAGATGCAACAAGACCACATGACGAAGATGCAACAAGACCACATGACGAAGACGCAACAAGACCACATGACGAAGATGCAACAAGACCACATGACGAAGACGCAACAAGACCACATGACGAAGATGCAACAAGACCACATGACGAAGATGCAACAAGACCACATGACGAAGACGCAACAAGACCACATGACGAAGATGCAACAAGGCCACATGACGAAGATGCAACAAGACCACATGACGAAGATGCAACAAGACCACATGATGATCAGACGCGGCTGATTTCCACTAACACTGCCCTTTCCATTCGTGATATTTACGACACACACACACACAAAAAATCACCAATTACGATTCAAACGTACGCCCTTTTATATCGACCAGTGTTACATAACTCACTTTTTAGTGACACTGGAACGAGATAACCCATCTCCAAACGGGTCCAAAAAGGCGATCTTACCAGATGTTGATACGCCGTTTTGGAATTAATCAGATATATAATCGCGTCATTTAAAACGGAGTAGCAGTTGTTTCTGTTTATATTATTTTACTTACGCGTTATATTTCAATAGGGCTACACATAATTATATTCTTGATAGCAGAGGATACATTGTGGCTGCTTTTTTTTTATTCAGTTGTGCAAGCAGTCCATTTATTAAAATCTAAACAATTCATCTCCAAACAAGGAATCGCTGAAGAATATAATTATGGAAAGATATTTCTTGCTTAATAAGACTATTGTGTAGAGTTCTGGTTTGAGAAAGTGGGGATACAGCTGAATTAATGTTGAAAAAGGCGCCAATCCGTCAGTCGGTAATTGAGTTCCGCACGTGGCTTTAGCGTACAGACTATAATAAAAACGAGCCGTTCCACGAGAAAACCAACATTACGGACGTTGCGTAATGTATTGACCCAGCTCATTCTGCGCAGCCCGCGCAGGCTAATCCGGGCCGACACATTCCGTCTTAGGGGGATAGAAGTATATATTAATGACTCCTGAAACAGAAAATCCACAGGAGGCGAAATGTGTCTGTACGGGTTAGCCTGCGCGGCATGCTTAGGCTGGTCCGGGTCGATACTTAATGCAGAGTCCATAATGTTGGTTTTCTCATGAAACGGCTAAAATGTTTGTGACTATTGAGTATGCCACGACGTCCTATGTACTAAGATAAGTAAATATCACGCACAGATAGAAAAAAAATGTCGTAACATTTGTAAACGGAAGAAGTAAAATTGCTTTTTTGACATTTTAAAAGGACGTTGGGGGTTTATGTGGTACATGGGTCGTAAGTGCTTGACTGTGTTATTGTTTGACAATTTTAAACTTGGCCTCTTCGTATCAACAACCCTTTCGTCTGTGCATTAGTAAGTGAACTTTGATTCCTGTTCATTCCTGTTTCTATGAAATCGAAATCTGTAAATCTTACCACTATATATTTTCCTGATACAGACAACAATTAACGCTATCACACACAGGACGTTTTAAGAAAATAAATGTGGTAGTTTAATAGTATGCCTGGCTGACGAATTCCTCTTTTTCTAGCAATGTTTAACTGGTCTCAATAATCATTCACACGTTTATTCTTGGCCGTAGATGTCCTCACAGAAGATGTGAACGCCATTCAATACTATATCAAAAATAACATTTAACCCTTTCCCTCATATAGACGATTTCCGACCTCTACAGCAGACAGGTTTTTGAAAACATAGTGACAAAAGAAGAAATTGCACAAAACGTGCAATTTCTCCTTTTGCCACAATGTTTTCCACATTTAGTCATAGGTTATCCATTCAATTATAGAGATTTTCTATTTTTTGTCAAAATATGTTCAAAGTCGTCTGCTGCAGAATTGTAGTATGAGGGAAAGGGTTAAAAGGGACAGACCTTGATGTGTTCACCATGCGTTAGATCAATGGTATAGATGATAAACAATTTGTTTCTAGTGAGATTAGCACCGCGTGCTTTCAAAGATATCGAATAATGTCTCTTTATATTTACTAACCGGCTCGGCGATGTAGTGGCAGAGCGCCTGCCTCGGATGCGGGAGGTCACGGGTTCAATCCCCGGCCTGGTCGAACCAAATACTTTATAAATGGTAGAAAGCGATTTCCTTCCTTTTCGCTCAGGGTTGTTGGGTTAGCATTAGGACTATGTCACTAGCTCGCCGATGTCAGGATAAAAGTACCAGAAGTACTGGTAACTTACCCAGGAAACTAAGTGACCTAACTAAAAAATGTAAAGCAGTATAAAACACAACACAAACAAAGTCTTTATCTTTTCCTAGTGTAGCAAAATGTGTGGAACAATTTGTTTATAGTTTGCGTGTTTATACGCATACACTTACCACAGAGTCTTCTTTGTTCACCAATATTCCGAATTTCCCTTAATATTATTCTGACAACAAACAATATGTAGTCCCACTAGTTCGTTCGTCAATGTTATCTTACCTGATGCCAAAACGCAAAGTAAACAAGACCAGGAATGGCCAGTGTTTTTTCCTGGTTTTGTAGAACCCAAAGTAATTCAAAGGTGACAGGTTACTACTGGCTACCTTCCAACCCAGACTATACGAAATGATTGAAAGACCCAGACGGGGTTTGAACCTACGATCCCTGATTTGATAGCCCTCGTTGTTATCGACTGAGCTATCGCGGCACGACATAAGTTGGTTACGTTATTACAGGTGCAGGTCACCATGTCTCATATGTCGTTAATTTCGCTCGACACTTAACCTTTGAAACTGTTTAAAAATGAATGGTTGCATCGGAGAAAAAAATGGACCTATTAAAAAAGCCGTTTCATTCTTGTTACCTGAGTATTATATGGACCGCGTTTCGGTGAAAACAACCATTTTTACGTTGATTGACAAACTGTCAGGTTATATAAATCGCACTCTATTTCTGCGTCCTTGAGACACAGCCGTTTCTCGCGTCGTTTGTGTGGAAGCACACGCTCAGCACGTGATTCGGACCCGGAACATTTTGTACAAGAGGTCGACACTTTACAATTGCACCACTTGTCTTCGATAATAGCGTAATTGATAAGTTGAGAAGAACAATATCTGTATGCGATTCCAATACAATTAATCGGATCTAAACACCAATAATGTTTGTCAGAAGTATTTTAGCGCGATCATGACAAGTTCAAACCTAGCATTCGGTTATGTGATAGCCGAATCAACCAATCAAATTACAGCTTCTGACTAGAACTCGCCGAACAATCGGTGTGTAAGAACACTCTGAATACACTTTTAGTTGCTTTCTAAGTCTCCAATAGAGGAAGGAGGTTTGTCGCATAAACCCGCCAGTTTTAAGAAGATGAAATCACGGAGACTCTGGGGTTAAAGCTGTCGTCTGGCTACCGTATCGCATTACGTGGATTTAAATGATACGCGAAGGATACTCTAACTGTGTCATCAAATCGTATGCTTTGAAAAACCTGTCAAAAACAGAAATTGTTTCTCATTTACCCACACTTATTTTAAAATAGGTTTCTGTTCTACGTAAAGCGTCGAGGCCATTTCTTGTATGTCGTGTCCAAAGTTTTGAAGTAATTTAGCGATTGCAATTGACTCTTATTTTTTGCCCCTCTGCTAACGCGTAGAGAAGTCCCATTATAAATAAATAGAGTTTCATGTCACGTTGTCTAATTGTATTTATACTAAAGTGATATATAGACTCTCTGTATTAAGTAAGACATCTGTACTTAGTGGCATCTTGTTGAAACGCTCAGTACCTGAACTTTTGGATCTTCATTCGTCACACATAACCTTATAATACTTTGTTTCAAAACATTTAAAAGTATAAACTGCATGTATCTGGATAAACGAACAGAAATCTTGATAAATACAGAGAATGTTTGTGGAAGATTGTCTTCACAAAACATTGGCAAAATTTCTCCTTTTTCGGTCTTTTTCGGCGATAGCTGATTAACGTGGGTTTTGACCTAGATGTTAAACAAATTATCTAGATTGTAGAGCAATCAAATGTTGTATTTAATGAATAATGTTGAAGAAATAAAGGAAATAAAACGTTTTGATTTGTTCATAGTTAAGTTGGCGATCCCATGAGAGGAACTAATAAGGTGAAGTTTTAAAAGTGTGTGAAGTTGGCAGAGCATTAGACGTTAGACATTAGACATTCAAAAAAAATATTCGAATGTCTAATTAGACATTAGACATTCGATTAGACATTCAAAATATTCGAATGTCTAATTAGACATTAGACATTCGATTAGACATTCAAAAAATATTCGAATGTCTAATTAGACATTAGACATTCGATTAGACATTCAGAAAAAATCGCAAATTTTAAATATCGAATGTCTAATTAGACATTAGACATTCGATTAGACATTCGCAAGTTACAAGATCTATAACCCAAATTCGTCGTAGGTCATTGTACATGCAAAAAACGAATGTCTAATTGGTCAGTTAGACATTAGACATTCGATTAGACATTCGCAATTTAAGAGATTTAGGTACCAGATCAGTCGGAGGTCAATGTACAATAAAAAAAACGAATGTCTAATTGGTCAGTTAGACATTAGACATTCGATTAGACATTCGCAAATTACTATACTTAGGTTCCAAATTCGTCAGAGATCAATGTACATTCAAAAAACGAATGTCTAATTGGTCAGTTAGACATTAGACATTCGATTAGACATTCGCAAATTAAGAGATTTAGGTACCAAATTAGTCGGAGGTCATTGTACATACAAAAAACGAATGTCTAATTGGTCAGTTAGACATTAGACATTCGATTAGACATTCGCAAATTAAGAGATTTAGGTACCAAATTAGTCGGAGGTCATTGTACATGCAAAAAACGAATGTCTAATTGGTCAATTAGACATTAGACATTCGATTAGACATTCAGAAAATACGATATTTTTTTTGTTTTGGACACTAGACCTTCGATAAGACATTCGCAAATGAAAAAAAAAAAAAATCGAATGTCTAACCGAATGTCCAATGTCTAATTAGACATTCGACTTTTTTTTTTTTTTTTTTTTTAGACACTAGACATTCGATTAGACGCAAATAAACTAAAAAAAAAAAATCGAATGTCTAATGTCTAATTAGACATTCGCTTTTTTTTTTAAAAAACACTTGACATTCGATTAGACATTCGCAAATAAAAAAAATAATAAAAAAAGTCGAATGTCTAATCGAATTTTTTTTACACTAGAGATTCGATTATCGCAAATGAAAAAAAAAAAAAAAAAAAAATCGAATGTCTAATCGAATGTCTAATGTCTAATTAGACATTCGATTTTTTTTTTTTTTTTTTTAAACACTTGACATTCGATTAGACGCAAATAAACAAACACAAAAATGAAAAAAATCGAATGTCTAATCGAATGTCTAATGTCTAATTAGACATTCGATTTTTTTTTATTTTTTTTTATACACTAGACATTCGATTAGACGCAAAAAAACAAACACAAAAATGAAAAAATCGAATGTCTAATCGAATGTCTAATGTCTAATTAGACATTCGACTTTTTTTCTTTTTTTTTTTTTAAACACTTGACATTCGATTAGACAATCGCAAATGAAAAAAAAAAAAAAATCGAATGTCTAATCGAATGTCTAATGTCTAATTAGACATTCGACTTTTTTTTTTTTTTTTTTTTAAACACTTGACATTCGATTAGACGCAAATAAACAAACACAAAAATGAAAAAAATCGAATGTCTAATGTCTAATTAGACATTCGATTTTTTTTTTTTTTTTTTTTTATACACTAGACATTCGATTAGACGCAAAAAAACAAACACAAAAATGAAAAAAATCGAATGTCTAATCGAATGTCTAATGTCTAATTAGACATTCGACTTTTTTTTTTTTTTTTTTTTAAACACTTGACATTCGATTAGACAATCGCAAATGAAAAAAAAAAAAAAAAAAATCGAATGTCTAATTAGACATTGGACATTCGGTTAGACATTCGATTTTTTTTTTTTTCATTTGCGAATGTCTAGTGTCCAAAAGAAAAAAAATATCGAATGTCTAATCGAATGTCTAATGTCTAACTGACCAATTAGACATTCGTTTTTTGCATGTACAATGACCTCCGACTAATTTGGTACCTAAATCTCTTAATTTGCGAATGTCTAATCGAATGTCTAATGTCTAACTGACCAATTAGACATTCGTTTTTTGCATGTACAATGACCTCCGACGAATTTGGTACCTAAATATCGTATTTTCCGAATGTCTAATCGAATGTCTAATGTCTAACTGACCAATTAGACATTCGTTTTTTGTATGTACAATGACCTCCGACTAATTTGGTACCTAAATCTCTTAATTTGCGAATGTCTAATCGAATGTCTAATGTCTAACTGACCAATTAGACATTCGTTTTGTGCATGTACAATGACCTCCGACGAATTTGGTACCTTAATCTCTTAATTTGCGAATGTCTAATCGAATGTCTAATGTCTAACTGACCAATTAGACATTCGTTTTTTGTATGTACAATGACCTCCGACTAATTTGGTACCTAAATCTCTTAATTTGCGAATGTCTAATCGAATGTCTAATGTCTAACTGACCAATTAGATATTCGTTTTTTGCATGTACAATGACCTCCGACGAATTTGGTACCTAAATATCGTATTTTCCGAATGTCTAATCGAATGTCTAATGTCTAACTGACCAATTAGACATTCGTTTTTTGCATGTACAATGACCTCCGACGAATTTGGTACCTAAATATCTTAATTTGCGAATGTCTAATCGAATGTCTAATGTCTAACTGACCAATTAGACATTCGTTTTTTGTATGTACAATGACCTCCGACTAATTTGGTACCTAAATCTCTTAATTTGCGAATGTCTAATCGAATGTCTAATGTCTAACTGACCAATTAGACATTCGTTTTTTGAATGTACATTGATCTCTGACGAATTTGGAACCTAAGTATAGTAATTTCCGAATGTCTAATCGAATGTCTAATGTCTAACTGACCAATTAGACATTCGTTTTTTGTATGTACAATGACCTCCGACTAATTTGGTACCTAAATCTCTTAATTTGCGAATGTCTAATCGAATGTCTAATGTCTAACTGACCAATTAGACATTCGTTTTTTGAATGTACATTGATCTCTGACGAATTTGGAACCTAAGTATAGTAATTTGCGAATGTCTAATCGAATGTCTAATGTCTAACTGACCAATTAGACATTCGTTTTTTTTATTGTACATTGACCTCCGACTGATCTGGTACCTAAATCTCTTAAATTGCGAATGTCTAATCGAATGTCTAATGTCTAACTGACCAATTAGACATTCGTTTTTTGCATGTACAATGACCTACGACGAATTTGGGTTATAGATCTTGTAACTTGCGAATGTCTAATCGAATGTCTAATGTCTAATTAGACATTCGATATTTAAAATTTGCGATTTTTTCTGAATGTCTAATCGAATGTCTAATGTCTAATTAGACATTCGAATATTTTGAATGTCTAATCGAATGTCTAATGTCTAATTAGACATTCGAATATATTTTTTGAATGTCTAATGTCTAACGTCTAATGCTCTGCCAACTTCACACACTTAAGTTTTAAAATGAAATGTTCTGCATACTAACCTTTAATTGTTTTCCTTAAGAAATAAATTTCAGTGAAAAAAATCAGTGAAAACGTATGAAATATAATATTTAAGAGCAAAATATTAATTAATTTTGAAACATGATAAGTTTTCAGTTATTTATCGTCAATTGAAACTTCTACTGTGTTACATAATACACTTCTTGGGAGCCTCGCGTAATCTCCAGGCATGTGTTGAATGCTTGGCCTTGAACAGATTAACGGCATGTCGCGCTAGTGAAATGGATGATGACTTGGATTGTCAAATGAAAGGTTTGTGGTTCGTTTCCCAGCAGAGGCAAGCTTTTTTCTCTATCTCATTCATATCAAAACCAAAGTATATATATGAACTATTTATAAACCAAATATTACATAGTTAACGTTATTATTTTCTGTCATTCTAATAAGTAAGACAAAATATCATCTCTTAGTGTTTTCTCATAGATCGCCGTTTATCTTTTTTAAAGATATTTGTTGTTTTTAATGTTTTCTTATCTATCCTAAGTTACTAACACCGTTGGATATATCGTAATGTAATCCCCGCGACCCTGGGGGTCTAGTCGGGATACGTTTTCAAACTTTTTAAAAGTCTTTGGTATGACACGACCAGGGTTTTTTCTATATTTCTTTCACTTTATATCCTTGTTCCAATTCCAAAATGTTGACAATTGTATATACGTCAAAAGCGGCAGGTATGTGAAGTTGGCACGAAGTTCGGTATTCGGTAATCGATATTCAATACCGATATGAATGTAGAGCTAAAACGAATATAGAGCCAGCACCAGATTCGTGAATTCTGTTACGCATTGAAATATACGTTACCATCATTGTTTAGTATGACGAATACCGATTTGAATATCGATTTGAATATGGAGCCAGATCGATATTCGAGAAAATGGTGCTATCTTTTTGCTGACTATCTGGTAGAGCGAATACCGATTTCAATATCGATTTGAATATAGAGCCAGGTCGATATTCGTGAAAATGGTTATATGGTCTTCCTGATCCTGTAGAATGGCGAACCCCGATTTGAATATCGATTTGAATTTAGTGCCAGGTCGATATTCGGTAAAATGGTGCTATGGTCTTTCTGACCATGCAGTAGAGCGAATACCGATTTGAATACCGATTTGAATATGGAGCCAGATCGATATTCGAGAAAATAATGCTATCTTTTTGATGAATATGTAGTAGAGCGAATACCGATTTGAATATCGATTTGAATATAGAGCCAGATCGATATTCGTGAAAATAGTGCTATCGTCTTCATAATCATGTAGAAGGACGAACCCCGATTTGAATAAAGATTTGAATTTAGTGCCAGGTCGATATTCGGTAAAATGGTGCTATGGTCTTTCTGACCATGCAGGAGAGCGAATACCGATTTGATTACCGATTTGAATATGGAGCCAGATCGATATTCGAGAAAATGGTTCTATCTTATTTCTGAACATGTAGTAGAGCGAATACCGATTTCAATATCGATTTGAATATAGAGCCAGATCGATATTCGTGAAAATGGTGATATCGCCTTCCTGATCATGTAGAAGGGCGAACCCCGATTTGAATATCGATTTGAATTTAGTGCCAGGTCGATATTCGGTAAAATGGTGCTTTTGTCGTTCTGACTATGTAGTAGAGCGAATACCGATTTGAATATAGAGCCAGGTCGATATTCGTGAAAATGGTGATATCGCCTTCCTGATCATGTAGAAGGGCGAACCCCGATTTGAATATCGATTTGAATTTAGTGCCAGGTCGATATTCGGTAAAATGGTGCTATTGTCTTTCTGACCATGTAGTATAGCGAATACCGATTTGAATATCGATTTGAATATGGAGCCAGATCGATATTCGAGAAAATGGTGCTATCTTTTTTCTGAACATGTAGTACAGCAAAAACCGATTTGAATATCGATTTGAATATAGAGCCAGATCGATATTCGTGAAAAGGGTGCTATCGTCGTCCTTATCATGTAGAAGGGCGAACCCCGATTTGAATATCGATTTGAATTTAGTGCCAGGTCGATATTCGGTAAGATGGGGCTATTGTCTTTCTGACCATCTAGTAGAGCGAATACCGATTTCAATATCGATTTGAATATAGAGCCAGATCGATATTCGAGAAAATGGTACTATCTTTTTTCTGAACATGTTGTAGAGCGAATACCGATTTGAATTTAGAGCCAGGTCGATATTCGGTAAAATGGTACTTTTGTCTTTCTGACCATCTAGTAGAGCGAATACAGATTTGAATAACGATTTGAATATGGAGCCAGATCGATATTCGAGAAAATGGTACTATCTTTTTTCTGAACATGTAGTAGAGTGAATACCGATTTGAATATCAATTTGAATATAGAGCCAGATCGATATTCGTGAAAATGGTGCTATCGTCTTCCTGATCATGTAGAAGGGCGAACCCCGATTTTAATTTAGAGCCAGGTCGATATTCGGTAAAATGATGATATTGTCTTTCTGACCATGTAGTACAGCGAATACCGATTTGAATATCGATTTGAATATAGACCCAGATCGATATTCGTGAAAATGCTGCTATCGTCTTCCTGAACATGTAGAAGGGCGAACCCCGATTTGAATATCGATTTGAATTTAGTGCCAGATCGATATTCGGTAAAATGGTGCTATGGTCTTTCTGACCATGTAGTAGAGCGAATACCGATTTGAATATCGATTTGAATATGGAGCCAGATCGATATTCGAGAAAATGGTGCTAGTTTCTTTCTGAACATGTAGTAGAGCGAATAACGATTTGAATATCAATTTGAATATAGAGCCAAATGGATATTCGTGAAAAGGGTGCTATCGTCTTCCTGATCATGTAGAAGGGCGAACCCCGATTTGAATATCGATTTGAATTTAGTGCCAGGTCGATATTCGGTAAAATGGTGCTATTGTCTTTTTGATTATGTGGTAGAGCGAATACCGATTTGAATATCGATTTGAATATGGAGCCAGATCGATATTCGAGAAAATGGTTCTATCTTATTTCTGAACATGTAGTAGAGCGAATACCGATTTCAATATCGATTTGAATATAGAGCCAGATCGATATTCGTGAAAATGGTGATATCGCCTTCCTGATCATGTAGAAGGGCGAACCCCGATTTGAATATCGATTTGAATTTAGTGCCAGGTCGATATTCGGTAAAATGGTGCTATTGTCGTTCTGACTATGTAGTAGAGCGAATACCGATTTGAATATAGAGCCAGGTCGATATTCGTGAAAATGGTGATATCGCCTTCCTGATCATGTAGAAGGGCGAACCCCGATTTGAATATCGATTTGAATTTAGTGCCAGGTCGATATTCGGTAAAATGGTGCTATTGTCGTTCTGACTATGTAGTAGAGCGAATACCGATTTGAATATAGAGCCAGGTCGATATTCGTGAAAATGGTGATATCGCCTTCCTGATCATGTAGAAGGGCGAACCCCGATTTGAATATCGATTTGAATTTAGTGCCAGGTCGATATTCGGTAAAATGGTGCTATTGTCTTTCTGACCATGTAGTATAGCGAATACCGATTTGAATATCGATTTGAATATGGAGCCAGATCGATATTCGAGAAAATGGTGCTATCTTTTTTCTGAACATGTAGTACAGCAAATACCGATTTGAATATCGATTTGAATATAGAGCCAGATCGATATTCGTGAAAAGGGTGCTATCGTCGTCCTTATCATGTAGAAGGGCGAACCCCGATTTGAATATCGATTTGAATTTAGTGCCAGGTCGATATTCGGTAAGATGGGGCTATTGTCTTTCTGACCATCTAGTAGAGCGAATACCGATTTCAATATCGATTTGAATATAGAGCCAGATCGATATTCGAGAAAATGGTACTATCTTTTTTCTGAACATGTTGTAGAGCGAATACCGATTTGAATTTAGAGCCAGGTCGATATTCGGTAAAATGGTGCTATTGTCTTTCTGACCATCTAGTAGAGCGAATACAGATTTGAATAACGATTTGAATATGGAGCCAGATCGATATTCGAGAAAATGGTACTATCTTTTTTCTGAACATGTAGTAGAGTGAATACCGATTTGAATATCAATTTGAATATAGAGCCAGATCGATATTCGTGAAAATGGTGCTATCGTCTTCCTGATCATGTAGAAGGGTGAACCCCGATTTTAATTTAGAGCCAGGTCGATATTCGGTAAAATGATGATATTGTCTTTCTGACCATGTAGTACAGCGAATACCGATTTGAATATCGATTTGAATATAGACCCAGATCGATATTCGTGAAAATGCTGCTATCGTCTTCCTGAACATGTAGAAGGGCGAACCCCGATTTGAATATCGATTTGAATTTAGTGCCAGATCGATATTCGGTAAAATGGTGCTATGGTCTTTCTGACCATGTAGTAAAGCGAATACCGATTTGAATATCGATTTGAATATGGAGCCAGATCGATATTCGAGAAAATGGTGCTAGTTTCTTTCTGAACATGTAGTAGAGCGAATAACGATTTGAATATCAATTTGAATATAGAGCCAAATGGATATTCGTGAAAAGGGTGCTATCGTCTTCCTGATCATGTAGAAGGGCGAACCCCGATTTGAATATCGATTTGAATTTAGTGCCAGGTCGATATTCGGTAAAATGGTGCTATTGTCTTTTTGATTATGTGGTAGAGCGAATACCGATTTGAATATCGATTTGAATATGGAGCCAGATCGATATTCGAGAAAATGGTTCTATCTTATTTCTGAACATGTAGTAGAGCGAATACTGATTTCAATATCGATTTGAATATAGAGCCAGATCGATATTCGTGAAAATGGTGCTATCGTCTTCCTGATCATGTAGAAGGGCGAACCCCGATTTGAATATCGATTTGAATATAGAGCTAGGTCGATATTCGTGAAAATGGTGATATCGCCTTCCTGATCATTTAGAAGGGCGAACCCCGATTTGAATTTAGAGCCAGGTCGATATTCGGTAAAATGGTGCTATTGTCTTTCTGACCATGTGGTAGAGCGAATACCGATTTCAATATCGATTTGAATATGGAGCCAGATCGATATTCGAGAAAATGGTGATATGGTCTTCCTGATCATGTAGAAGGGCGAACCCCGATTTGAATATCGATTTGAATTTAGTGCCAGGTCGATATTCGGTAAAATGGTGCTATGGTCTTTCTGACCATGCAGTAGAGCGAATACCGATTTGAATACCGATTTGAATATGGAGCCAGATCGATATTCGAGAAAATAGTGCTATCTTTTTGATGAATATGTAGTAGAGCGAATACCGATTTGGATATTGATTTGAATATGGAGCCAGGTCGATATTCGTGAAAATAGTGCTATCGTCTTCATAATCATGTAGAAGGGCGAACCCCGATTTGAATATAGATTTGAATTTAGTGCCAGGTCGATATTCGGTAAAATGGTGCTATGGTCTTTCTGACCATGCAGTAGAGCGAATACCGATTTGAATACCGATTTGAATATGGAGCCAGATCGATATTCGAGAAAATAGTGCTATCTTTTTGATGAATATGTAGTAGAGCGAATACCGATTTGGATATTGATTTGAATATGGAGCCAGGTCGATATTCGTGAAAATAGTGCTATCGTCTTCATAATCATATAGAAGGGCGAACACCGATTTGAATATAGATTTGAATTTAGTGCCAGGTCGATATTCGGTAAAATGGTGCTATGGTCTTTCTGACCATGCAGTAGAGCGAATACCGATTTGAATACCGATTTGAATATGGAGCCAGATCGATATTCGAGAAAATGGTGCTATCTTTTTGATGAATATGTAGTAGAGCGAATACCGATTTGAATATCGATTTGAATATAGAGCCAGATCGATATTCGTGAAAATAGTGCTATCGTCTTCATAATCATGTAGAAGGGCGAACCCCGATTTGAATAAAGATTTGAATTTAGTGCCAGGTCGATATTCGGTAAAATGGTGCTATGGTCTTTCTGACCATGCAGTAGAGCGAATACCGATTTGAATATCGATTTGAATATGGAGCCAGATCGATATTCGAGAAAATGGTTCTATCTTATTTCTGAACATGTAGTAGAGCGAATACCGATTTCAATATCGATTTGAATATAGAGCCAGATCGATATTCGTGAAACTGGTGATATCGCCTTCCTGATCATGTAGAAGGGCGAACCCCGATTTGAATATCGATTTGAATTTAGTGCCAGGTCGATATTCGGTAAAATGGTGCTTTTGTCGTTCTGACCATGTAGTAGAGCGAATACCGATTTGAATATAGAGCCAGGTCGATATTCGTGAAAATGGTGATATCGCCTTCCTGATCATGTAGAAGGGCGAACCCCGATTTGAATTTAGAGCCAGGTCGATATTCGGTAAAATGGTGCTATTGTCTTTCTGACCATGTGGTAGAGCGAATACCGATTTCAATATCGATTTGAATATGGAGCCAGATCGATATTCGAGAAAATGGTGCTATCTTTTCTCTGAACATGTAGTAGAGCGAATACCGATTTGAATATCGATATGAATATAGAGCCAGATCGATATTCGTGAAAATGGTGTTATCGTCTACCTGATGATGTGGTAGAGCGAATACCGATTTGAATATCGATTTGAATTTAGTGCCAGATCGATATTCGTGAAAATGGTGCTATCGTCTTTCTGTGCATGTAGAAGAGCGAATACCGATTTGAATATAGAACCGGGTCGATATTCGGTTAATGGTCCTTTCTTCTTTCTGACCATGTGGTAGAGCGAATACCGATTTGAATATCGATTTTGAATTTAGTGCCAGGTCGATATTCGAGAAAATGGTCTTACCGTCTTTCTAATCATGTAGAAGCGCGAATGCCAATTCGAATATCGATTAGTATTTAGTGCCAGGTTCATTATCTGTATAATCAAGTAGAATACCGATTTGAATACCGATATGAATATGGAGCCAGGTCGATAGTCTGGAAAGTGATGATACATGTAGTAGAGCGAATACCGATTTGAATAAAGAGCCACGTCGTTATTCGAGGCAAATGGTGATTTTGTCTTTTTGATCCTGTAGAAGGGCGAATTCCGATTTGAATATAGATATGAATATTCGAGAAAATGGTGATTTAGTCATTCTGACCATTTATAAGTGCGAATACCGATGTGAATATAGATCTCAATCCAGGTATTTGAAAATGCTACCAGTTTCTGAGCTAACAATAGTTGAGTTTAAGTTTAAACTTAATCATTGTCATTGATTGTGAAACGAACTTTCAGCTTATATTAACCAATCAACCATTGCTCGCGCAGTTCGAGTGGAAAAATCCCCAAAACAGAACCCACTCTTCACGGGATTCGAACCCGGGACCTTTCATACGAGAGGCACCTTTCATACGAGAGGCCGACGCCCTACCTCTGCACCACTGTGACACGTTGAAAGTTATCATTAAGCAGTACTATTTGATTAAATAGCAGATGAAAACATAAAAATAATTGCACAGGAACTGGTACCACGCAATTACGCGCTATTTCTGACGTTACTATTGAAAAGCGGACAACCACTTTTAAAAACTTTTCGTCTGTCAACTGGCTAGAGAATTCGGGAAGATTTAAGGTAAGATATCTTCATCTCTTTCGTTTCCCCCTAATAATTAATCAAAACAGGACACCCAACCATTTAAAGATGTGTGTAGTTTTTATATATAAAGCTTGTTTTACTAAATTATGCCAAAATAGGAATCGGAGTATTCACTCGGATGTTAGAGGTTTCGTCCAACTACCTGTTCGTCTTACCAAACCATTTAGTCGAGATAGCACGTGCTTATAAAGTATATGATTTGGGTTTAACGCCATTTTTAACGATGTCTCAGTTATATCACGGTGGCCAGTTCACCAACTCATGTGTTTCCTGGTTTTCTCACACCAGTACTCCACACAACAATCTTCCCAAACAACTGGCTGTTTTTCCACATAGACTTAGCCCATTGGTGGAAGAAGAATGAGGCATGTCGCATTGACTTTTGTCAATCGTCGGAAATAAAGTTGGCCGAGCCGGGATTTGAACTCACAACCCATGGATTGACAGCCCGCGTCGCTACCGACTGAGCTACCGGTATATTTGTGTTGTCATTGTAAACTTGATTAAATATATTTAACTCTAACTTGTATTTAGAAGGAAAGTTTACTTTTGACTATAAAGTTACAAGAACTCACAATACCAAACACTTTCTGTGTTGCAAAAAAAAAGAAAAATAATAATGTAGAATGATGTAAACCGATATCAGACTACATAGTTCTGTAGTTCGATCTTGATCAGCACTATTATAATTACCACATGTATTCACTATTGACTTAATGATTGTAAATATACATGGATCTAATCAATATAAAGTGTGAGTTTTTGAAATCATGTAACACAACATTAAAATTGTGTTGTCATTGAACCAGTAGTGTTGAGCACGTGACCTTTTTTTCCCGCGGTCTACCTGTGTCCACGAACCAATCCTTTAGCTTTCGTTCCAATCTTTTTCGCATTAATTGTTTGTATTTAATTAGTTGTTATTATTGTTTATATTCGCATTAATTGTTTGTAGCTAATTAATTTTTTTTTTTTTATATTGTGCCTTATTATGTTTAAACTAATCTTTTGTATTTAAAATAGTTGGTAGGCCGAATTGGATCGTGTATATGTAAAACAGATGCCGTAAGGTGGACATGTAAATTTTGCGATACAATTGTAACAGTTGTTCAGCATGGTGGTCGATATATATTCATTTAAGTGCTTAATCTGAGCTGAATCTATGCTAGAAGTTGTTCGATGAAATAGAAAACGATGTTTAGTGTGGTCACGTGACCGAATTTGCGGCATTTGATAGAGAGGGCGTTATATATTGTGACCTTGCAGGTCTATTGAATAAGATAGGCTTCAACGTCGTGTGCTTTTGAGTAGATTCTAAAATAATTTGCCAATAACTGTAGTCTATTAAGATAGATGTGTTTATATGTTTCTGGATAGATGAATCTTTAAATTGAAAATTATTATTATTTAATTTATTATTACAATAAATGTTCATTACACATCTTATAGATGTTAACCTTTCCCACTACGATTTTTTTTAACGAACAGAGTAATAGCTTGTTTAACGTAATACAATCATAAGAAACCGGTAAGGACGTTATATGGTCTGTATTAACCTAGAGGACGTGGGTCAAATTTAAACATGATAACACAATACTAAGTGAGGACGTAAACGAATCAGGACGCAGTAAGAACCTCATAAGGACGTAGGAATGACGGCATTGATGTGGTTACGCATGCTTACCAACCCTCCAGATTCAATCGTGAGTCTCACGATTTGAAGGGCGTAACCCCACCCCCACGATCGTGAGGTAGAAACTCACGATTTTCGAAAATTCGAAAATTTAAAAAAAAAAAAAAAAAAAAAAAAAAAAAAAAAAATTCTTTTTTTAAAATCAAATCATGAGGATAAATGTACTGAAAATTACTACAATCATTTTCTAACATCAACTTTTTAACATATTGTCACTGATAAAAGGCCCTTTCTTTCAACAAGTTCAAAACAATGTGTGTAGCTCAACTAAATGATTAATACATGCATGTATGTATATTTCTTCTCCATGTGTCTTTATTCCATTGGTACCCGTGTTTTTCATTCAAAAGTATGTCTATAAATTAAAATGTTGTTAATGTACATTAAATATTGAAAGTATTGTACATGTATCCCTGCATAGTTATCTAAATTCCGTTCTATTGTGAACATTTCTACTGTTAAATTCATGGCGGTGAAAATCTCCCCCTTCAAACCCCAATCCCCCACTTTGAGATTATGAAACTCCCCCTTGAGGATGAGAAAAGGTTGGTAAGCATGGGTTACGATGTAACATAGAATAAGTGTCCATGCAATATGTTTGTAATATATTTACCCATTCCATTTTCCAAGCGCTTATGAAAACAATAACTCTACAGTCGACTCTTGTTATCTCGACATCACTTAACTAAAAGTAATTGCATGTAAACAAATACTATGTTGCCATAATACAGAGAAAAGTTTTTGTTGGAAAAGGAGAACATGCTCATTATGAGCAATTTCTTTTTTTCCTAAAATGTGTTCAATGTTGTTTGCATCAGATAGTGTGCTAGATTTGTTTCTAAGTATCAAATTTTGATAAAGATTTTCCGTAGGTCATTTTGACTTCGAGTTAACGGCAGTGGACTGTAATACTGTGTTTTGTGTTCTTTCTAGGTTACCGTGGTGTGACGACTGGAGTTATTACATTAACTCGAATTTTGACATCTCCTACAGTTGCAAAGGTAAATTTAAATCTACATTTAAAGAGTCAATGTGTAGCTTAGTTGATTTTCACTTCAACCTCAAACAACCTATACCTTTTTTTGTTACTAAAATGCAATACATAAATTACATATGTAACTTACAATATTTCTTAGCTTTCATGATTGATCAATATGTCAACACACTGAAAGATGTGGACGTTTGTATTTTGCAATTATTTATTTTCTATTTATCTATTCATCCTACTCATGGTTAACGATATAATGCTGCGTCCTATTTATCTGATATGGAACGCCGGCACTGTCTTTAGAAGTAATGAAACTCCATTATTATGTCTGTTTGTTATTACATTATGTACATCGATCTTTACATATTGTGCAAACATATTTATATTATGTCAGTATATGGTTATGTGTTGTGGTTTTGTACTTATATTCTGACAGTTTTTATTATATTATGCAGATACATCTTTACATTATGTAGATACATCTTTATATTATGTAGATACATCTTTATATTATGTGGATACATCTTTATATTATGTAGATACATCTTTATATCATGTGCTTGCTTTATTATATTATGTCCATACTTTATTATATTATGTCCATATTTTATTATATTATGTGCAAACACTATTATATCATATCCATACTTATTTGTATTCTGTACTCCTATACGAATAAGATTGATTGATTGATTGGTGTTTAACGCCGTTTTCAACAATTTCTCAGTTATATCACGGCGGCCAGTTCACCTACTCATGCATTTCCCGGTTTTCTCACACCAGTACTCCCCACAACAATCTTCCCAAGCAACTGGCTGCTTTTCTACATAGACTTAGCCCATTGGTGGAAGACGAATGACGCATGTCGCATTGACTTTTGTCAATCCTCGGAAAGAAAGTTGGCCGAGCCGGGATTCGAACTCACAACCCCAGGATTGACAGCCCGCGTCGCTACCGACTGAGCTACCGGGGCTCGGCCTTATACGAATAAGGCTTATAGTTATAATATGTAGATGTATCTTTACGTCTTGTGCTTATATTGTTACATCATGAGCTATGCCCGGGATTATTTTGCAAAGGAGATGTTCTTCAACACGCATCGGTAAAATGCAAGCGTCTTTATGAGAATGATTTCCAAGTGTATTTTCAATTACTCTCCTAGTTTAATAGATTGAAGCAGATTGGCCAAGGAGGCTGTTGCCACGGCGACGCCTTTTTATTTTTTTGCTTTACGGGCGTTACCCTTTTTGGGTCACATTACCGTCACATTCCGTACATTCGCGCTTTCATTTCCGGTGTTAAGGCGCAATATCACCCTGCTTAAACTATCCACAACATATAACAAATTTTGCACATCATATAAAGTTACCACAGATTGCACAAGATGTAATAACGTCACGACAGAATATGTATGGACATTATCTACTATTTTGTTAATCATGGGCAAATATGAATTAGGTATGTTTTTCGTTTACCGTCCGTCCGTCCGTCTGTCCGCCCGCATGAGAGAGTACTTGTGGGGTGCGTGTTTTTCCTGAAGCCCACTCACCACCCTTATAAAGACACTTAGATAAATAGTTATTTTTTATTTTTTATAATAGGTATCTCATTTGCATATTAATGTTATTCATTCCGTTAAAGGGGGTTAATTACGGAATGAATTGCATACTTGTGGGGTGCACCCCACAAGTAAACATCAAAGGAAATAACCCCACAAGTACACTTCCATGAGTTCGCACGTCCGTCTGCCGTCCGGTGCCATATTTAAAGTATTGGTGGATGGATTTGATTAAAACCGTATGGAAATGTTAACCTACATATTGAAAGGCTAGACGGCAAGTGAAACAAAGATTGCTTTAAAACACAAAGAGTTATGTCCCCTTGGACTTATATTGTGTGTGTACTTGACATCATTTAAATTACTAGTTATCTCCCTTAAATAAACTGTGTTCGTCTCAAATTTCTTATGAAACTGTAGAGAACATATTTTATATCAAATCCGTATCTTTATAAAAATTTATCTTCATCAAATCTAGGTCAATCTATAAAAGCGATTACATGTATGTGGGGTCAAAAACTAGACCACAAGGTCAAGTTTCAAAAGCCTTTGAACACTTCAGAGGTTCAATGTATGTTTAAATATTCATTGAAATTCATAAGAACATTAATTTCCATCAAATTCAGTTCTTGTTCAAATATTTGTCATGTTGGATCGAAAAATAAGTCGCACATAGTCCACAAGTTCCAAATCTTATGTATTATTCAGTCTGGTATTTATTGAAAGCTAACCAGTTGTTTTTATCAATTCTTTTAATTTTACAGTGGATCTCAATTCAACAAATAAATAAGTTTCGAATTTATATGAAAGAAACCATACACCATAATTATATTGGTATTTTCATTCATAGATAACATTCGTAAACAGTTTACCCATATCCTATGAATCAACATCACCTGCACGCTTTCATTGTTCGGTGTGGAAGCAGAATAGTATCCACTGCATAACAAAATTGCACAAGATTAAATTAAGTTCCCATAACATGACAAAGTTTACACTAGATACAACAACGTCACGACAGGCTAAAATAAAAATAATCAACTACACAATATAATTAGGTATGGACATTATATAACAATTTGTGCACACACTATATTAAAGTATGCACATAATGTAAAAACGCATGGACATAATGTAATAAAGTATGGACATAATGTAATATAAGTAAACACATAATACAATAAAGTATCTACATAATATAAAGATGTACCTACATAATGTAAAGATGTACCTACATGATATAAAGATGTATCTACATAATGTAAAGATGTATCTACATAATTTAAAGATGTATCTACATAATGTAAAGATGTATCTACATAATTTAAAGATGTATCTACATAATATAAAGATGTATCCACATAATATAAAGATGTATCTACATAATGTAAAGATTTATCTACATAATATAAAGATGCACCTACATAATATAAAGATGTATATACATAATGTAAAGATGTACCTACATAATATAAAGATGTATCTACATAATGTAAAGATGTATCTACATAATATAAAGATGTATTTACATAATATAAAGATGTATCCACATAATATAAAGATGTATCTACATAATATAAAGATGCATCTACATAATATAAAGATGTACCTACATAATATAAAGATGTAACTACATAATATAAAGATGTATCTACATAATGTAAAGATGTACCTACATAATATAATAACAATTGTCAGAATATAAGTATAAAACCACAGCACATAACCATATACTGACATAATATAAATATGTTTGCACTACATTTAAAGATCTAAAGACAGTGCTGGCGTTCCATAATCTGATCTACGTCGAAAGGTATTATGCGTCAAACGATCAACAAATCTAACTGAATTATATGGAGAACTTGGAAGAGTCCCTATAAATGTTATCAGAAAGTGCAACATGATTCGATATTGGATAACAATTCTTCGACCTGATGACACTAAATTAGTAAAAAGATATATTGTATGTTAAAAGATGACGCAAATAGTGGTATTAATTATAATGGATTAAACTGGGCTTATCATGTTAAGATTTTGTTAGAATCATTGGGGTTTTATGAAATTTGGATGCATCAAGACATTGGAAGTATCGGTTATATGCTCATTAAACAAAGAACTTATGGTCAATACTTCCAAAGCTGGTATGCAAATGTTAATAATTCCCAAAGAGTAATTACTTATTGTATGTTTAAACATGATTTCATATTTGAAAACTATCTAGATTGTATCGCTGACCATAAATTAAGAGTCGCACTTTGTAAATTCAGAGTTTCATCTCATGAGCTAGAAATTGAAAAACGTAGATATGAAAATAAATCAAGAAACGAAAGACTGTGCAAAGCCTGCCATAGAAATTTGATTGAAAACGAATATGACTTCCTTCTAATTGGTAACGTTTAACTCTGAACTGCGATAAAGGTATTTGAAAACATACTATTACACTTGGCCAAATTTACAAAAGAATTCAAACTTACTAATGTCAAATAATGTTAAAGAATTGTTGTATTTAAGTAAGTATATATATTTTGCCTCTTTAGAGCAAAAACTAAGAATAGAAAGATAAGATGTTGTATTGTATTGTATTGTATTTTATACTTTGTTTTATCAGGCTTCTCGCCTTATTTAAATACTTTTTTGTCTTTCCATTACATTTATGTTATTGTAAGAAGTATCATGTACTTATTATTTAATAAATGAATTGAATTGAATTGAATTTGTTGCTAAGTGGCAAACTTTTGATAAAGATTTTCCGTAGGTCATTTTGACTTCGAGTTAACGGCAGTGGACTGTAATACTGTGTGTTGTGTTCTTTATAGGTTACCGTGGTGTGACGACTGGGGTTAATACATTAACTCGAATTTTGACATCTCCTACAGTTGCAAAGGTAAATTTTAATCTACATTTAAAGAGTCAATGTGTAGCTTAGTTGATTTTCACTTCAACCTCAAACAACCTATGCCTTATCTTTTTACTAAAATGCAATACATAAATTACATATGTAACTTACAATATTTCTTAGCTTTCATGATTGATCAATATGGCATCACACTGAAAGATGTGGACGTTAGTATTTTGCAATTATTTATTTTCTATTTATCTATTCATCCTACTTATGGGAGATTGGTTAACGATATAATGCTGCGTCCTATTTATCTGATCTACGTCGCAATTTTTATATAATTCCACAACTGACTGCCGTATAATAGTGTTGGTTTTATCACCTTATAGTATATGTTACACTGTTAACCGGTTAAGGATTTGTAGGCTGGATTCCATACCCAAGCATAGCATGATAAGAGTTTTTACTCTTTGACACCAATATATTATTTTAAAGGTAGTTTTTACCAAAGCCTGCGTCCAATATCATACATAAATGGGAAGGGGACTCTTTTCAAGGTCATCAAGGGGGTCTTTAATGAACAGCGTGTAATATAATCCTGATAGAACCCCTCCCTGACGGACGCTACATTTTACGCTGATAGGCACTGACGTCCCATGTGATGTCTTAAAATACATTTAAAGGTTCCGATAGCTATCGTAGAGGGTCTTCCATAGTTTGATATCAATTCTTAAATCCAACAATTTCACAACAAGAGGGCCATGATGGCCCTTGATCGCTCATTTGATTTTTTTCTTCTTCACTTTAGCCATATAAGCCCTGCCCCCTGGCGGCCATAGTTTTCGACCAATCAACATGGCTTGAAGGAATCTGATAGAGGGTCACCCTAGGAATATTTCTACAAAGTTATTTGAATATCTGCCAAACACTTTCGGAGGAGAAGATTTCACTTAAGTCATATACGGCAAAATAGCCCCGCTCTGTGGCGGCCATGTTTTTCGACCAATCAACATGACTTTAAGAAACCTTAGAAACATTTCTACAAAATTATTTTAAAATCAGCCTGACCCTTTCAGAGGAGAAGATTTATTTAGTTTTCACTATAGCCATATAAGGCAAAATAGCCCGCCCCTGGCGGCCATGTTTTTCGACCAATCAACATGGCTTGAAGGAATCTGATAGAGGGTCACCTTAGAAACATTTCTACAACATTATTTGAAAATCAGCCCGACACTTTCGGAGGAGAAGATTTTTTAAGTTTTCACTATAGCCATATAAGGCAAATAGCCCCGCCCTGTGGCGGCCATATTTTACACCAACAACATGGCTTTAAGGAATCTGATAGGGTCACCTTAGGAACATTTCTACAAAATTATTTGAAAATCAGAATGACACTTTCAGGAGAAGATTTTTTAAGTTTTCACTAAAGCCATATAAGGCAAAATACCCCGCACCCTGGCGGCCATGTTTTTACCCCAAACGACATGGTTTGAACATTTCTACAAAATTATTTGAAAATTGGTCTGACACTTTCGGAGGAGAAGGTTTTTTAAGTTTTCACTATAGCCATATAAGGCAAAATAGCCCCGCCCCCTGGCGACCATGTTTTTCGACCAATCAACATGGCTTGAAGGAATCTTATAGAGGATTATCCAAGGAACATTTCTACAACATTATTTGAAAATCAGCCTGACGCTTGCAGAGGAGAGGTTTTTTAAGTTTTCACTATAGCCATATAGGGCAAAATAGCCCCGCCCCCTGTCGGCCATGTTTGTACACCAATCAACATGGCTTGAACATTTCTACAAAATTATTTGAAAATTGGTCTGACACTTTCGGAGGAGAAGGTTTTTTAAGTTTTCACTATAGCCATATAAGGCAAAATAGCCCTGCCCCCTGGCGACCATGTTTTTCGACCAATCAACATGGCTTGAAGGAATCTCATAGATGATTATCCAAGGAACATTTCTACAACATTATTTGAAAATCAGCCTGACGCTTGCAGAGGAGAATTTTTTTAAGTTTTCACTATAGCAATATAAGGCAAAATACACCGCCCCCTGATGGCCATGTATTTCGACCAATCAACTTGGCTTGAACAAATCTGATAGAGGGTCATCCAAGGAACATTTCTACAAAATTATTTGAAAATCTGCAAACCAGTTTGGGAGAAGAAGAATTTTGAAGTTTGCTTCGTTTCGTTGCCACAATTCTGCATGGATCCACCAAAAAATGAAGGAATTCTGTTAGGGTCATTGCGAGGATGCTTTCTGTAAAGTTTCATCCCAATTGACCCACTGGTTTCTGAGGAGAAGAAGCTGACCAACGACGGACGAAGCATGACGGACGCCGGACAAACGGCGATCACAATAACTAACCTTCAGCATTTCGTGCTCAGGTGAGCTAAAAAGAGGATCACTTATCTTGGTTGACCATCTACACAAACTGTTCAAGTCATATCGGTATCAGAAAAGGGGCAATATTACAAAACTTGATTATTTCATTATCATGATAGTTAGTGTATGATTTCAATGTAGTTTAGCATAACTGTTCCATTATGTATATAATACATAATGGAACATTTATGCTAAACTACATTGAAATCTACAATAATTTGACCCTCTACATAATTTGTTCAATCCATTTTGATTGGTTGTAAAATATAGGGACTAGGCGGAAAATTTGTCAAAAGAATTTTTAGCTCAAACGTCATCTCCTTCTAAACCAATGAACAATATCATCCTAACTTTATAGGAATGTTCCTTTCTTCGTCCTCTTTCAAATTATTCAATTATATTACAATGTTCAGTCCTTGTACATTTTTTCATGTCAAAATTTCATCAGAGGTTTGGGATGCAGACACCTATCGAGAACTAGAATGAGCAAAGTATTATGGATGCAAACTGTTTATGTGTGCTAGGCAAAAAAAACCATATCAATTTGCTAGTTTAAGAGACAGTGCTCGTTACCCTTCGTACCATCACGCAAACGTCGTATAAACTATTAGCTAAAATTAATAAGGATGCCACAATCGCGATTTGTACACAAATGCTATGATATGATGCTAACTGTTGATGCAAAACGGCCGCAATAATTGGGCAACAAGTATAATATTTATCTTACAGAGAAACAGTTGCGGAATAATATGGCACAATCAAATGGTCGCATCAGACTCTTTATCCTTGCATTTTTTTTGTAAACAGACTAAACGATTGCTTTCTTCAAGAGTGGAACGCATCAATAGATACGAACCCTAAATTAGCTTATTATTAGCACACGTTTAAACATGCAGTCAGTTATGAAAAATATCTTAAAGTATTAGACAGAAGTAAATTTAAGAGTTGGATCCCATGTATTTAAATGAGGTCGTTATCAAAATATACCTAGACAAAATAGAATTTGTAAACTATGTAATTCGAATGAAATTGAAAAAGGAATATCATTTTCTGCTTTTTTGTAACTTTTACGATGACATTAGAAAGTCATACATTCCAAGTAAACATAACACCATACTTATTATACACACATTTGATATTGTATTGACATCGCAAAATGAAAAACTTGTTAAATGCACATCTCCTTGTTCTATGCTTCTAGTCGAAGAAATCGATATATTACCAAAATGCAAAGTGGTTAGATAGATAAACTGATATACATGTATTTCAATCCGAAAATGGAGGAACAGGCACATTATGATATTTTTATTTCAAAATTGTTTATATGACATGTATATACATGTATGTGTATACATTGTTGTGTGTGTATGTGTTTGCATCTGTGTGTGTATATACATGTGTACATGTACATGTATGCATATGTACACGTGCAGATATGTATGAGTACATATGGAACGCCTTTACTGTCTTACTATGTTGTATTGTAGTATACGCAGTACATTTTTTCATGCAACGAGGTACATATTTCATTTGACGTGGTACATTTTGCATGATATGCAGTGCATTTTGTATAATATATCATGGTTATTTAATAATATGAAGTCCACAAGTATGAAGATACACTAGAATAACCATTATATACTGTGCAAACAACGTCATATGCAATACAAACAACATTATATGCAGTCTATTGTTCAATACGTGTGGTGGTTCTTTGAGTATGTGCGGTTGTTTAAACTTGGTATGCGGTGGTTTAAACTTTATACGCGGCGCATTCTCTGATTCCTGAAGCAGATAACTCTTGAAATAATTATGGCAAAAGGATAAATTGCTCATCTTGAGAAATTTCTCCATTTGTCACAATGCGTTCAACCAATCCCTCTTCAATAATTATACTTTCATTTATTAAGATTTTTTATAATTTTGTCTTAACGTCATCTGATGCATACTTGTTGTATTACGGAAAAGATTTAAAAATGTGTTCAGGTTACCACTTTATGGTAATTTTCCCTCATTAACACGACTTTAAATTCCTCGGCAGCTTTTGGAAATAAGAGAAATAACTTGAAAAGTGATTTACATGATATATTTGATGTAAACGGTGTAAATGTTAATATCTATCTGTCTGACTCGGTATTTTCCGGATAAATAATTACGGATGCACCGCATATAAAGCTGTTTACACCATGTATAAATTAGTATGGACCGAACATATTGCCAAATGCATTGTGTACTATGAGTTTTTATGAACACATATATAATAATTAACATGTGTGTATAAGTGTATGTCTATTATGGCACATACCGGTATATATATCATTGTTTATGCCGATATGTCTGGTTGTTTATAGGTGTCGGAAAGCACACACATCATTTGTTTTATGTAGTTGAGCCAGGATCGGAAAATTATATGTGTTAATATTTGTTTTCATTTATATATGTATGTATATATATATAAATATGTATACATTCTTATGTATGTATCAAAAGTCCGGTATTTAATGCTGTATCATATGTTATAAATGTTTATTTTGTTATGGGTCGATGGCCTTAAATCAATTAACTATTTGTCATTGTCATTGTCACACCTTGCTACTATTTGCAATATTGGCCCTCTTGTTATCCCTAACAAAATCCTTTCATTCACAGATATTGCGATATGTTACCCTGGATTTTATACATGTATTCAAAATCGTCTACTGTATACTTTGAGTCACAGCATGATCGATTGTATATGTACACGAATAGCATTGAGTAAATATTGTGGAAAAAAGAAATTGCTCATTATCATTCATCTGTTGCAGATGAATAATATTTTGTCTGAAATGGAGTAAGCGTAGATTAATACCTGTAGAAAAAAGTTTTAATATCTAGTATATCAATGGAATTAACAGGTTTGAATACAATGTGTGAACAGGAGGAATTGCTCGTTTTCAGCAAATACTTCATTTCCAACAATATTTTCAACATTCGTCTGTTATCGATTGTATGTCCCTTTTTGACTAAAGTGCAGCAGACGACATTTGAAATATTACTTTCATTTGCAGATAATTCGATATTTTCAAAGTCGTCTGATGTAGACTTGTTTGAATCAAAGCGTGGTCGATTGTTTACAAACAAGAATGAAATTAAAATAGCACTAGCAATGAATAACACTAGTTATAACTATTTTGAAACAATAAAGAAAGCGGATGGATTTTTTGCAAGAATATAATAGGACAAATACTGTATGATACTGTCTTATCATGTTGTATTGTATTATACGCAGTACGTTTTCAAGTTTTATACGAGGTACATATTTCATTTGACATGATACATATTTCATGATATGCACTGCTTTTTCCGTTAAATGTGGTGGTTATGTAATAAAATGCAATGCAAACAAGTGTAGCTATATTATAATAACTATTATATAGTGTGCTATTTCCACAAGAAGCAGATGTTTGCTGTTTGTCGTCAAATGCAATACAAACACATTTATATGTAGTACAAATGAAATTATATACAGTCAGTAATTCGATACATGTTGAGGTATTTTGATTATATTCAAAGTCTCATGCATATGTGGATGGAAACAACCGAATCTTGTGAAGCTATCATAAGTGCAGCGGTCGAAGGGTAAGTGAACGTAACATAAAAGACATTTCTAAAATAAGTAAAACAAATGATAAGCGTGTATGGAATATTTAGGAAGATCTATGCAAACATCTACTTGACCATTTGTAGAATTATTTTGGTAATGTTTGACTTGCGCCATCCCGGAGACAATTACAGCACGATACAAGACACGCTTGCACTAATAATCAACGTTTAAATTGATATATAATTAATTAATGCTTTGTATCAACGGAATCCTGTTCCTGCCATCGACTTTTCGAGTAAAACAAACGCGAAAACTGGAAGTCATCCTAGTTTCGACTTAAGAGTATTAGTACTATAAATTCCACTCAATCCATAATTTCTTTTCTATCTTTTCAGCACACTAAAGACGTGTTCAGGTAGAAGAGTACGCAGAAGAGTTATAACTCAATCATATCCAATTTTCGTCGTCAGAGTTTACGAACACTGTCTGTATAATAGGATCACACTGGAACGCATAATTTCACTGCCGGAAATTGCCATAGGAAGTTCTCGCTATGTTTTAGCTGGAGTGACAATGTTGAAGAACCAACATTTTTGTGCTCTTATTTTAACTTCACGGTACGGGCATGTTTGGTATAATGGACTACGTGGGGAACTACAAAACTTGCCATTTGAAACCCAAAACTGGTTTCCATGCCATGCACTGTATTGTCAAATTTCAACATAGAATGACCATGATTATACAAAAGATGTTCGAATCATTTTGATTGGTTGAAAAACACGGAATTTAGGTTGTGTTACTTGTTTTCTCTATTTGTCATATGTTAAACATTTGAAAGTTTATTTGGTCGAATTCAAAATAGTTTTGCAATAGTGTTTATTGTAAGACCCTCTATGCAGTTTTTTTCAACTTATTTTAATTGTGTTTAAACAACAACACCCATAGTTTGCGGGGCTCGATTCTCCTGTATTACATTTGTTAAAAGTTTTAAACTGTTCTCATCTGAAACTATTTTCCTGTTTTCAAAGTTATTTCACTTAAATAGGCCTTGCATATATCTCGTTGTGTTTAATTTGTTTTGATTAGTTACATAACACGTCTCATATATTAAGGTAGTTTTGCGTGAAATTTAGACTGGTTTTAATTTTACATTGTATATCTTGAACAAATATTCACCGCTGAAAGAAATGCCCGATTTCTTTTCATTATAATTTCACACTGATGTTCCGTGAATTAACATTTGTCATAGGTGTTGAACATGAGTTGTGCATCTATTAAACTTCTACTGTTTTGAAAATGCTAGCTTTATTTGAAAGTAGACCAGACACATACAAATTACCCTTTACATAGGTGGTTCAAATTATTTGGGTTGATTGACAAGCATGGGTACTAATGGCAGGGACTGTTTGGCTATATAGAACTATACACTAGAGTCAATTCAAAGCCATTCACCGCCCTCTATTTTCTTTTTCTCATTTTCCGTGCACATGTGAAGAAATGTAAGCAACACTGTTAGTGTATGTCGAAGTTGTTGGGTTATGTTAAATACTATGAAAAGAAATTATTTGATAAATTACAGATCTTATATTATTTGTCATTCCCATACAAATCATTTCATTGTCCTAGCATTATTTCAACTGCGAACATTATCAAAAATAAAATCAGTATCAAGAAATGAAAATGTTAGGTTAACTAAATAGTAAGATAGACTAATGGAAAATGAGAAGTGGTTCTTCTTAACCTAAAAGGTTTACAAAGATTACAGTTTCAATGGTATTTCAGTCATATCACGGCGGTCAGATCACCCACCTAACGTGTTGTTTCCAGTCTTTCTCGCAACAGTACTCCACACAGCAGTATTCACGACCCCTTATGTCGAATGGACTGATAGCCTTCGTTGTAACCGACTCAACTATCGCGACTCGATGTTTTGTATATAGCAAAGCCGTGTCGTTTGTCCTTCTACATGATCAGAAAGACGATTAGCCCATTTTCACGAATATCGACCTGGCCCGAAATTTAGAACGATATTCAAATCGGTATTCGCTCTACAACATGGTCAGAAAAAAGATAGCACCATTTTCTCGAATATCGATATGGCTCCATATTCAAATCGATATTGAAATCGGTAAACGCTCTACTACATGGTCAGAAAGACAATATCACCATTTTACCGAATATCGATCTGGCACTAAATTCAAATCGATATTCAAATCGGTATTCGCTCTACTACATGGTCAGAAAAGGGATTGCACCATTTTCTCGAATATCGATCTGGCCATAGCACCATTTTACCGAATATCGACCTGGCACTAATATCAAATCGATATTCAAATCGGGGTTCTCCCTTCTACATGATCAGGAAGGCGATATCACCATTTCACGAATATCGATCTGGCTCTATATTCAAATCGATATTCAAATCGGTATTCGCTCTACAACATGGTCAGAAAAAAGATAGCACCATTTTCTCGAATATCGATCTGGCTCCATATTCAAATCGATATTGAAATCGGTATACGCTCTACTACATGGTCAGAATGACAATGTCATCATTTTACCGAATATCGACCTGGCACTGAATTCAAATCGATATTCAAATCGGTATTCGCTCTACTACATGGTCAGAAAAGGGATTGCACCATTTTCTCGAATATCGATCTGGCTCCACATTCAAATCGATATTCAAATCGGTATTCGCTCTACTACATGTTCAGAAATAAGATAGAACCATTTTCTCGAATATCGATCTGGCTCCATATTCAAATCGATATTCAAATCGGTATTCGCTCTACCACATAATCAAAAAGACAATAGCACCATTTTACCGAATATCGACCTGGCACTAAATTCAGATCGATATTGAAATC
Source organism: Serripes groenlandicus (assembly GCA_031761405.1). NCBI lineage: Eukaryota > Metazoa > Mollusca > Bivalvia > Cardiida > Cardiidae > Serripes > Serripes groenlandicus. The sequence continues at coordinate 114,046,482 of JASEVX010000001.1, read as the reverse complement.
GGGGTTCGCCCTTCTACATGATCAGGAAGACGATAGCACCCTTTTCACGAATATCCATCTGGCTCTATATTCAAATCGTTATTCGCTCTACTACATGTTCAGAAAGAAACTAGCACCATTTTCTCGAATATCGATCTGGCTCCATATTCAAATCGATATTCAAATCGGTATTCGCTCTACTACATGGTCAGAAAGACCATAGCACCATTTTACCGAATATCGATCTAGCACTAAATTCAAATCGATATTCAAATCGGGGTTCGCCCTTCTACATGTTCAGGAAGACGATAGCAGCATTTTTACGAATATCGATCTGGGTCTATATTCAAATCGATATTCAAATCGGTATACGCTGTACTACATGTTCAGAAAAAAGATAGTACCATTTTCTCGAATATCGATCTGGCTCCATATTCAAATCGATATTGAAATATGTATTCGCTCTACTAGATGGTCAGAAAGACAATAGCACCATTTTACCGAATATCGACCTGGCTCTAAATTCAAATCGGGGTTCGCCCTTCTACATGATCAGGAAGACGATAGGACCATTTTCACGAATATCGACCTGGCTCTATATTGAAATCGATATAGAAATCGATATTCGCTCTACTACATGTTCAGAAAAAAGATAGAACCATTTTTTCGAATATCGATCTGGCTCCATATTCAAATCGATATTGAAATCGGTATTCGCTCTACTAGATGGTCAGAAAGACCATAGCACCATTTTACCGAATATCGACCTGGCGCTGAATTCAAATCGATATTCAAATCGGGGTTCACCCTCCTACATGATCAGGAAGACGATAGGACCATTTTCACGAATATCGACCTAGCTCTATATTCAAATCGATATTGAAATCGATATTTGCTCTACTACATGTTCAGAAAAAAGATAGCACCATTTTCTCGAATATCGATCTGGCTCCATATTCAAATCTATATTGAAATCGGTATTCGCTCTACCATATGATCAGGAGGACGATAGCACCATTTACATGAATATCGATCTGGCTCTATATTCAAATCGATATTCAAATCGGTATTCGCTTTACTTCATGTTCAGATAAAAGATAGCACCATTTTCTCGAATATCGATCTGGCTCCATATTCAAATCGATATTGAAATCGGTACTCGCTCTACTACATTCTCAGAAAGACATTAGCACCATTTTACCGAATATCGACCTGGCACTAAATTCAAATCGATATTCAAATCGGGGTTCGCCCTTCTACATGATCAGGAAGACGATAGGACCATTTCCACGAATATCGACCTGGCTCTATATTGAAATCGATATTGAAATCGATATTCGCTCTACCACATGTTCAGAAAAAAGATAGAATCATTTTTTCGAATATCGATCTGACTCCATATTCAAATCGATATTGAAATCGGTATTCGCTCTACTAGATGGTCAGAAAGACCATAGCACCATTTTACCGAATACCGATCTGGCTCTAAATTCAAATCGGGGTTCGCCCTTCTACATGATCAGGAAGGCGATATCACCATTTTCACGAATATCGACCTGGCTCTATATTCAAATCGGTATTCGCTCTACCACATGGTCAGAAAGACAATAGCACCATTTTATCGAATATCGACCTGGCACTAAATTCAAATCGGGGTTCGCCCTTCTACATGATCAGGAAGGTGATAGCACCATTTTCACGAATATCGATCTGTCTCTATATTCAAATTGATATTCAAATCGGTATTCGCTCTACTACATGTTCAGAGAAAAGATAGCACCATTTTCTCGAATATCGATCTGGCTCCATATTCAAATCGATATTGAAATCGGTATTCGCTCTACTACATGGTCAGAAAGACAATAGCACCATTTTACCGAATATCGACCTAGCACTAAATTCAAATCGGGGTTCGCCCTTCTACATGATCAGGAAGGCGATATCACCATTTCACAAATATCGACCTGGCTCTATATTCAAATCGATATTCAAATCGGTATTCGCTCTACAACATGGTCAGAACAAAAATAGCACCATTTTCTCGAATATCGATCTGGCTCCATATTCAAATCGATATTGAAATCGGTATTCGCTCTACTACATGGTCAGAAAGACAATAGCACCATTTTACCGAATATCGACCTAGCACTAAATTCAAATCGGGGTTCGCCCTTCTACATGATCAGGAAGGCGATATCACCATTTCACGAATATCGACCTGGCTCTATATTCAAATCGATATTGAAATCGATATTCGCTCTACTACATGTTCAGAAAAAAGATAGAACCATTTTTTCGAATATCGATCTGGCTCCATATTCAAATCGATATTGAAATCGGTATTCGCTCTACTAGATGGTCAGAAAGACCATAGCACCATTTTACCGAATACCGATCTGGCTCTAAATTCAAATCGGGGTTTGCCCTTCTACATGATCAGGAAGGCGATATCACCATTTTCACGAATATCGACCTGGCTCTATATTCAAATCGGTATTCGCTCTACCACATGGTCAAACAGACAATAGCACCATTTTATCGAATATCGACCTGGCACTAAATTCAAATCGGGGTTCGCCCTTCTACATGATCAGGAAGGTGATAGCACCATTTTCACGAATATCGATCTGTCTCTATATTCAAATTGATATTCAAATCGGTATTCGCTCTACTACATGTTCAGAGAAAAGATAGCACCATTTTCTCGAATATCGATCTGGCTCCATATTCAAATCGATATTGAAATCGGTATTCGCTCTACTACATGGTCAGAAAGACAATAGCACCATTTTACCGAATATCGACCTAGCACTAAATTCAAATCGGGGTTCGCCCTTCTACATGATCAGGAAGGCGATATCACCATTTCACAAATATCGACCTGGCTCTATATTCAAATCGATATTCAAATCGGTATTCGCTCTACAACATGGTCAGAACAAAAATAGCACCATTTTCTCGAATATCGATCTGGCTCCATATTCAAATCGATATTGAAATCGGTATTCGCTCTACTACATGGTCAGAAAGACAATAGCACCATTTTACCGAATATCGACCTAGCACTAAATTCAAATCGGGGTTCGCCCTTCTACATGATCAGGAAGGCGATATCACCATTTCACGAATATCGACCTGGCTCTATATTCAAATCGATATTGAAATCGATATTCGCTCTACTACATGTTCAGAAAAAAGATAGAACCATTTTTTCGAATATCGATCTGGCTCCATATTCAAATCGATATTGAAATCGGTATTCGCTCTACTAGATGGTCAGAAAGACCATAGCACCATTTTACCGAATACCGATCTGGCTCTAAATTCAAATCGGGGTTTGCCCTTCTACATGATCAGGAAGGCGATATCACCATTTTCACGAATATCGACCTGGCTCTATATTCAAATCGGTATTCGCTCTACCACATGGTCAAACAGACAATAGCACCATTTTATCGAATATCGACCTGGCACTAAATTCAAATCGGGGTTCGCCCTTCTACATGATCAGGAAGGTGATAGCACCATTTTCACGAATATCGATCTGTCTCTATATTCAAATTGATATTCAAATCGGTATTCGCTCTACTACATGTTCAGAGAAAAGATAGCACCATTTTCTCGAATATCGATCTGGCTCCATATTCAAATCGATATTGAAATCGGTATTCGCTCTACTACATGGTCAGAAAGACAATAGCACCATTTTACCGAATATCGACCTAGCACTAAATTCAAATCGGGGTTCGCCCTTCTACATGATCAGGAAGGCGATATCACCATTTCACAAATATCGACCTGGCTCTATATTCAAATCGATATTCAAATCGGTATTCGCTCTACAACATGGTCAGAACAAAAATACCACCATTTTCTCGAATATCGATCTGGCTCCATATTCAAATCGATATTGAAATCGGTATTCGCTCTACTACATGGTCAGAAAGACAATAGCACCATTTTACCGAATATCGACCTAGCACTAAATTCAAATCGGGGTTCGCCCTTCTACATGATCAGGAAGGCGATATCACCATTTCACGAATATCGACCTGGCTCTATATTCAAATCGATATTGAAATCGATATTCGCTCTACTACATGTTCAGAAAAAAGATAGAACCATTTTTTCGAATATCGATCTGGCTCCATATTCAAATCGATATTCAAATCGGTATTCGCTCTACTACATGGTCAGAACGACAATAGCACCATTTTACCGAATATCGACCTGGCACTAAATTCAAATCGATATTCAAATCGGGGTTCGCCCTTCTACATGATCAGGAAGGCGATATCACCATTTTCACGAATATCGGTCTGGCTCTATATTCAAATCGATATTGAAATCGGTATTCGCTCTACTACATGTTCAGAAATAAGATAGAACCATTTTCTCGAATATCGATCTGGCTCCATATTCAAATCGGTAATCAAATCGGTATTCGCTCTCCTGCATGGTCAGAAAGACCATAGCACCATTTTACCGAATATCGACCTGGCACTAAATTCAAATCTTTATTCAAATCGGGGTTCGTCCTTCTACATGATTATGAAGACGATAGCACTATTTTCACGAATATCGATCTGGCTCTATATTCAAATCGATATTCAAATCGGTATTCGCTCTACTACATATTCATCAAAAAGATAGCATTATTTTCTCGAATATCGATCTGGCTCCATATTCAAATCGGTATTCAAATCGGTATTCGCTCTACTGCATGGTCAGAAAGACCATAGCACCATTTTACCGAATATCGACCTGGCACTAAATTCAAATCGATATTCAAATCGGGGTTCGCCCTTCTACATGATCAGGAAGACCATATCACCATTTTCACGAATATCGACCTGGCTCTATATTCAAATCGATATTGAAATCGGTATTCGCTCTACCAGATAGTCAGCAAAAAGATAGCACCATTTTCTCGAATATCGATCTGGCTCCATATTCAAATCGATATTCAAATCGGTATTCGTCATACTAAACAATGACGGTAACGTATATTTCAATGCGTAACAGAATTCACGAATCTGGTGCTGGCTCTATATTCGTTTTAGCTCTACATTCATATCGGTATTGAATATCGATTACCGAATACCGAACTTCGTGCCAACTTCACATACCTTAATCCTATATGGTCTTATGCAAAACATAATCCTAGTATGATGTATGCTTGTTTTTCTGTGGCGCAGTTAATTGCGTACTCGTCTAATTGTTATTATTTGTTGTACACGTTTTGTGATAGGCACAATATATATTTAAGTGTTACTGAGCATATTTTACTAGACTGTAATCGTCTACGATCTTGTAGATCCGCATGTGAGCGTAGAATACAATCACGTTTTTGATCATTTAAATTTCTTGTGTAAGACTGACTTTATTAGAGCTATATTTGGAGTGAATGATTATTTTGAGCAAATTCTTCATGTAGACTACCATAAATTCTATCGAACTGTCATTTTGTACTTCCACACTGTTTGGAGCTGTTACATTTTCGTTCGGTAAGTGGGACAGTTCCTCTTCGTGTTTAACGTTGATGCGCTTCCAATGTGTCGCAAGTTGTTGCACACCTTTGCTAGCGACGACGATAACTTAGGCTCAATTAATGTTGTAATTTATTTATGTGGATTGGTGTAAATTTAACCCTTGCCCCCATGTAGACGAATTTCCTTATTATTATGACATTCGGAGGCATTGTCTTAGCGTTGGAAATTACTTATGTTGGGTAATTTCTCTTTTGATTTCTAATTTTATCAACGCTAGAAGTATAAAATCATGATTGCTTAAAATCTTGCCCAATAGTTCAAGAGTTCTGCAATAGTTTCATTGCATGGGGGATAGGGTTACATGTGTTGTATGTTCTTCATGTTCATGTATTTATTGTTTGTCTATGTTGGTATGTTTTAAATGTTCATGTATATATTGTGTGTCTATGTGTGTACATGTGTGTGAATGTGTACACATTATGGAAGCGTATATACGTCTGAATGCATGTGTGCATATTCACATTCACAAGTTTGATAACTGAAGTATGTGTCTTATAATACAAAACAATACAATACATTTTAGTGCATAATAACTACAAGTTTTATAGCAAGTTAAACAAACAATCAAAGTATTGAAAGTACTACTGAAAGGTGATTTTAGAATGATGTCAGCCAGGTGCATATGGGATAATGAATTGTATGCAAGGTATGAACAGATCATGGCTAGGATATATGGATAGGAACAAACGAGAGCAAATATGTTGGAAAAGTCTTTAAAACTTCTTAATTTTGCTGCAATTTCGGAATAGATAAAATTGTATAAAAAGAATAAATCAAACAAATATAATAGAAAAACGCAAACACTTTTTTCTTAATTTATACGGTTATACTATATAATTTCGGAAGTACGCCTTCATCAGTAGAATACAAAAAATAAAGAAAGAATAAAAACTTCAAAATTGTTGACAGCTGGACATTATTTTATATTCACATTAGTTAGGAAAAACTGTCATAAAGTGAAGAGTATTGCATACATAAAATTCATTTAGAAATTGCATTTAAACAAATTTTTTTGAAAGAATTCCATGGAAAGTGACAACTGCTAGACAATGTAAATTATGAATAAGAATAACTTTCTTTTATAAATGAATACGTCCCTATCAGGGGTATGACATTAATGGAACTTTTCTTGGCCTGGGGTTACAACATATAACGCTATAATAAATACTAGACTTTAAGAAACATACTTCACCGATTTGAAATCACATAAGTCACTCTCTAAATGTGTATCAAGCTTCTGACCTTCCTAAACGTTCAGCAAAATCTCGAATAGTCAAGAAATTATTTTAGATTAAAAACTTTCCTAGACATATAATCAGAGACCTCCTTTAGGTCTCTGACAGAATGTAGGTCTTCAACAACTATTGACCTATTTATGATCTCTATTTGATCGTTGGTTTAACTCGATAGCTACTCCTAACAGTTGATCAGTGATTGTTTGGTGATATACGCCACTGTTAACAACGTTTCAGTTATATCTCGGCGTTTCTGATTAAGTTACCAAAACTACTGGTGTATTTATCCCAACACCAGCCAGTCAGTCGTTTGTGTTATTGGGGTTTTACGCCGCTTTCAACATTATTTTGGTTACGTGCTAAACATGTATAGAATAATGGTTATATATTACTATTTCTACGTTTTCTTGCCAAAGATATATAATTAGCTAGTTTATTCATTTTTTTCTTTGTAGTTGAGGATAGAAGTTTGGTGAATTTAAACATATTTGGTCGGGTGATTAAGTAGTTGGTATGACCCGGCCGGGGATTGAACCAACGACCTCCCGCACTCGAGGCGCTAGCTCTACTATTACACCATCGAAGTGGTCGAAACTCCAACTAGACCGCATGTATAAAGCAAGTTATAAATGACAGTCCAACAGTCTAAAATAACTCAATAAAACTTAATAGTAGTTTTGTAATATTTTATTACATTGCCTTCATTCCGACTGTCCTGTCGGAGACATATGTTTATATGGGGTGATGGTCATTTCATGGACTGTCACCTATGTTGTTAACATATCACATCAATACATCAAAAAGACAGATATGTGTATGAGAGATATGTTAAACTAAATCATTGAAGCAATAGGAGAAATCGTGGAAGACAGTGGTGCAGAGGTAGAGCGTCGGAAAGACATGTGTTACTTATAGTTGAAATGACGTCGAAGTTATTTTGATAATTCATGCTCGACACTAAAACAATTTCGACATTGACAGCAACGTTATTCTTAATGTTATCAAAATGGTTTGAGTACATGTTAAGTCATTCAACGTATAACTTCACCTGTAAAGCAGTACTACATTGAATAGTGGTGCATTTTAAAGCGACTGAACTCCAGATAACCAAATGTCGAAAAAAGATAAAATTTCCAATTTTAAGAAAATAAGTGTTATTTTTGTATTTGGGGCATTAAAATATGATAACTGACATATTACATACCCCTATAATCGGTGAGATTTTCTTGTTTTCGATACTTTTTCCATCGCAAATTCTACCCTGTCAGTAACGGGGTAAGTATTTTTAAATAGGAAACCCCTTCATCGGGACAATTGAAAACGACTCAAGTTCACTTTATTGATAAAAAACTATACATTTTCTATCCTGGTTTTACTTGGATAACATAAAGAATAACATTTAGGACGAATTCGATATTTTTTCTTTTTTTTTTTCTTTTTTTTTTCATGCCATCTGGATTTCAGTCGCTTTAAAGCGTTCAAAACAGTCGGAAATCATAAAAGAGTAAAGGAATTACAAAAGAGCAAAACATCATAAAAGTGATGTTTGCTATTCCCAGAATAACACTTCTCCGGCAGCAAACGACTTCGAAAACATTAAGTCTAAAATATAGAAGATCTTTACAAAGAATTTCTCATTATGTTTTCAAAAGTCGTCTTCTGCAGGAGCGTCAGACAGCGGTTATATGTGGGATGGTTATTGTAGTCTCTTACTCGTTCATAATGAATCAAGTGTTGAAGAATGTATAGTAAAGATTATAAGAAGAATGGACTTAAATACGGTTTGATCGAAATTAATATTACTTTCAAGCATCCACGGGTAGGTTAAACCGCGAGCAGGTTCCATTTTCATCCAGAGTCAATGAAAAACAATTCACATAGTTTACATTCTGTTTGAGTTGTGGTTGATGAACATGTTATGTCTTTAAAACCTTCATAATCAAAATATCATTGTAGAAATTCAAAACAGAGATTTGTCATTGTAATTATTAATATCTTACATTGATAACAGTATATGTTTATACTAATTATTATGACACTGATAAGATTATTCTATGAACTGTGAACTATTTACGGTTCATAGAATTATCTTATCAGTCTCATATTAGATGACAAGTGAAATATTTAACCCATAACCTGAAACCCTTTTTCCACCAACAACAAAATTGTAAATCTGAAACAAACAAACATGTTTGATTTCTTTTAATTAAAAGGCTTTCTTTCACAACGTAAGATTGATAATATCATTATAGAGGATTACTGTGTCTTATTAAAAGGAAAAAAATATTCACTTTTAAAAATATAATAATATATATTTCACGCGTTTCGTAGAAGAGAGTGAAATATTTGTCTTCGCGTAGCGTATACACAAGGGTTAATACGTAAGCGCTTGGGTGCACGGGTAGCAAGGTATTTGGCGGGAATTATGGCTATATATTGTTCGTGATGGCGGGAAATGGTCATTCTACCGGACGAAAGCAAGCAGTACATGTCAAATTTACGATAGTTATTTACAGAAAATTAATCCACGTGGCAGATGCAGCAGACATGGATACAAACGAACTACTCTCTCAGATGGAGCATCTAATGAATTCAAAGTTAGAGTCTTTCGAGCAGCGTATTAATGCAAAGAGATAGGCAGAAAAGGATTACTCCGTACCAACAACCTGCAACCAAGGAGGCAGTTAGAGCGACGGAGATGGGCGCTAATGCTCAGTTCACACCAACGGCGAATGCCGCGCTTTAAATCGGCGAGCAAAGCGCCATCATTTTTGTTTACTTTTCCAAAAATATCACGATCTCCTAAGTAATGTTACGCTCTGATAAGCTCTGATACGAATTGGTTACGCTTTGGGGGACGAATTATTTCCCGATTTGATCAGGCCTTGTTACGCTTTGTTACACTTTAAATCACGCTTTGATAAGCTTTATTACGCTTTGATGCGATTATGACGCATTAAATCACGCTCTGATACGATTCTCAAGCTCTGTTGTGCATTGTTAAGCTGTGTTACGCATTGGAAAATTTCGAGATCGCCGATTTCATGCCGCTTTTGATCCAGAGCAGATCCACAAAATCATTGCATCTTTGACTCCACAACACGATGGCAGAACTACAAGATCCAGAAGTTCCAGATGTACCAGATCATAATATATCTGAAGCAATGAGTACCTATGGAGTTCGTAGTCACGTATGAGTGGTACTCAAGTCGCAGCGCTGGAGACAGAGCTTGGGTATCGTAGGAGAGCGTGAGCGAGCGTGAGGAAGCTTGCCAAGCGTAACAAAAGCCTAACAAAGCGTGCCAATCCTTGATCAAAGCGTCTCAATTCGTGGGAAAGCGTAACAAAGCGTGTCAGATCTTCATGCCAGATCGTAGCAAATCTTGAGACATCTTAACAAAGCGTGTCAAGTGGTGACACTTAAGCTTTCCTACGCTTTGAGTCAAGCTTTGCTGAACTTTGTTACGCTTTGTTAAGCTTTGATACGCTCTCGGCGCTTTAATCAATTCGTGACAGAGCGCCCCAAATTTTTAAACAGTTTAAAAAAAATTGGCGCTCTTGCCGAATGTCCCGCTTTGCTCAAAGCTTTCCAACGATCTATTACGACCCTGACGCTTTAGTCGAGCTTTGTTACGCTTTGGTGCCGCTTTGCTCGCCGCTTTAAAGCGCCATCAAAGCGCCGTTGGTGTGAACTGGGCATAAGGGTTATACGGGTCTTTGTTTCCGTTGTGGATAAACCGGCCATTGGCAGTCGGAGTGCAGAGTGGTGATAGACACAGTGCATATAGACAGAAGTTCAAAGATAAGTAGAAATTTTGTTGATCATATTACATGTAAGAATGTTAATATTGAATTACCATGTCCGTCTGCAAACGAGTCCGTTAAATGCGAAGAATCGCCAGTTGGCAGGTTAAAGTGTTGTGGGTCGCATTGGAAAAAGTCTGGTGCAAGCGATTACATTATGGACATAGTTGAAAACGGATACAAATTACCTTTGAGATACACTCCTTGTAGAGTTCTTTTAAAAAATAATAAATCGGCAATTGACAATTCAGATTTCGTAGCAGACGAAATTCAAAAGTTATTGAAAAAAGGATGTGTGCGTAAAGTGACGGATGCTCCGCACATTACAAATCCGTTAACAGTCGCGGTCGGTAAAAGGGGTAAAATACGGCTAGTTTTAGACGGTCGACATGTAAATCCAAATTTATTCAAGTACAAATGTTGTTATGAAGATCAGTCAGTAGCGAGACAAATGTTTTCAAAGGGAGATTACCTGTTCTCATTTGATATAAGGGGAGCTTATCATCATATTATGATTTACCCTGAGCATCAAACTTACCTAGGCTTTGCATGGTTGGTTGGAGATTGCTTAAAATACTGAATGTTTTCTGCGTCTTTCCTTTTGGTATTTCCACGGCTGGATATATATTTACTAAATTAATGAGAACAGTTGTTAAAACATGGAGAGCATCTGGATTTAAAATAATTGTTTTTCTCGACGATGGGTTAGGGGGAGATCAGCCTTATGAAAAAACGTTAAATGCAAGTCATTTCATGAGAAATGCCCTGATAAAGTTTGGTTTTCTGATTGCGAATGAAAAGTGCAATTGGCTTCCTTCGTTGGGTGTTTCATGGTTGGGTTTAGACTGGAATACAAAACTTGGCATTTTATCTATTGCAATACATAGGATAGAAAGGGCGGAGCAAAACATAGGGGTCATTGTATCCAAAGTATTGAAAGGAAATGTATTAATAGCAGTCAGGTTGGTAGCCGGGGTGGTTGGACAATTGCTGTCTATGCATTGCGTCATGGGTAAAGTGGTGCGTTTGAGAACTAGATATTTATATAACTGCATATCCGGTAGAGCAAGTTGGGATGCCCCGGTGAAATTGGATATACAAACATGTACTTGCATTTGAGGAGTTATTGTTTTGGAAGGAAAATATGAAATTACTGAATACATGTTCTATCCATTTGATGGATTACAGTGAAGAGCTTGATTGCAATGTTGCAAACGTCTTTGTTGACGCCATTGGATCTGGATTTGGTTGTTTTATAGAGAATGTCACTGACAGTGAAGTCATAGGTACTTGGTCTGAGCCAGAGACAAAATCGAGCTCCACATGGCGAGAGCTGGAAGCAGTGCGTAGATCCATTTTTTCTCATACGGATACGCTGCAGGGAAAGACTGTGATAGTCAATTCGGATAATAAAAATGTTTGTACTATTATAAATATTGGTAGTAAAAATATGCAGTTACAGGGAAAGGCTTTAAGTTTGGGTGAAAAATGTAAACAACATAACATTGCTTTAATTCCGAAATGGATACCAAGAAATGAAAACGAACGAGCTGATTTTCTAAGTCGTAGTTACGATTGTGATGATTGGTCTATAGCAGACGAAATTTACAAAGAGCTTAATTACAAATGGGGTTTGCATACACACGATAGATTCGCTCAGGATTACAATACAAAATGTCTTAAGTTCAATTCCCGTTTTTGGTGTCCAGGCACGTCGGGTGTTGACGCATTTCTACAAAAATGGTCTGGTGAAAATAACTGGTACCACCGCCTAGATTGATATTGAAATGTGTCAGTAAAATACTGAAAGAAAAATGTTGTTGCACACTCGTAGTTCCAAAATGGAAATCGGCCCCATATTGGCCTGTGCTATTTCCCAATGAATTGAATGCTGCAGCTTTCATTAGTCAGTACGTTAGTTATGAACCGGGATTCCTAACTAGAAGAGGTAGAGGAAAAAATGGAATATTTGATGGTCGACATTTGTCTTCTTTCGGATTAATGGCTATTCGAATATGTTTTTAATGATTTTTTTTATTTCGCTCAGGTCTAGGTTTGGAACAATCCATTAGAGTGGAGCTGGACAAAATTGATATAGATACATCCCAGTTCGAGGGTTTGGTTGGACACATGGCTAGTTCCTTGGTAACATCAAAAAGTGAAAATACGTCACGTAAATATTTCTGTTATTTCAAGAAATGGGAAAATTATATTCTTGAAAAAGGTGGTATACCTATTCCCGCGTCACCAATTCTGGTGGCAATGTATATAACTGACTTAATGAGGAAAATGAGCACATACAGTGTGATAGTATCTACAGTGTACAGTACTAAGTGGGCCCATTGCCTTAAAGGTGTAGACGATCCAACTGATAATTCATATGTGAAAAATTTACTAGATTCCGCTAAACGCACACTATCTAAGCCAGTAACGAAGAAAGAGCCAATAACGAAAGACATGCTAATGGAGATTTGTCAAAAGTACACAGATTCCAGAGACGTTTTAACTGTTAGAGATTTATGTTTGATTGCATTAGGGTTTTCTGCTTTTTTAAGATATGATGAGCTTAGAAATTTACGATGTAACGATAGTTTTTCATGATCATTACTTCTCAGTTAGCATTCGAAAGAGCAAAACTGACCAATTAAGACAAGGCAGCGAATTGGTTATTGCAAAGGGTCATTCAGTAGCATGTCCTTATGCAATGTTAAAGCGTTACTTGGACGTTACGGCTCAGACTACAGAGATGAATTGTTATTTATTTAGGCCAGGTTTCCGTTCCCGAGGTATAAGTAAATTAATTTACAAGGACAAGCCATTGAGTTACACTCGAGCTAGAGAAACCGTTTTGGGTAAATTAACAGAAGTGTCTAAAGGTGCTAATCTTGGTCTCCACTCTTTGAGATCAGGTGGGGCTACACTTGCTGCAAACTCTGGTATTAATGACAGATGTTGGAAACGGCATGGCAGATGGAAAAGTGAAAATAGCAAGGATGGTTATGTAGTCGACTCATTGAAAGCCAGAATGAGCGTTTCTGAGCAATTATGACTTTAAATGCTCCGCTTTTCTTGCCCTTTCTTTTTATTGTTCTATAGACACGCGTCTGGTACTTGCATATGGGTGTTTGTTGTTTAATGTTTTATTTATACGGAAAGAGAAGACTATATATTTCACGCGTTTCGTAGAAGAGAGTGAAATATTTGTCTTCGCGTAGCGTATACACAAGGGTTAATACGTAAGCCCTTGGGTGCACGGGTAGCAAGGTATTTGGCGGGAATTATGGCTATATATTGTTCGTGATGGCGGGAAATGGTCATTCTACCGGACGAAAGCAAGCAGTACATGTCAAATTTCCGATAGTTATTTCACGGTTAGCATAACCAAATTGCATAGAATGAGGTCTAACATTCAAATCTGTCATTGACAAACTGACACAGGTTTCCAGAGTTCTTCCATACAATGGCTTTTATCTCTGGTCGTTCCTTGGCGAGACGGATTTCCAAAAATACAAAATAAGTATAGAGTTGAAAACATTGCGACAACAGGAGAACTTACTCATTATGTGATCATCCTAAGACTTTAGTGTTATCCTGATCTATTGATTTTCTTTAAATTATGGTACAAATCAATTGAACTTGTTCAAGCGCATACACGACTAGAAAATAGGTAGCATTATCGATTATGAATCGATCCTTTCTGTGGAGTGAGCGGTGAGTTTTATGTGTTCAAAATGCGTCTGTTGTAGAGCCGTCAAAAAGCGTCTGTATAGATGGAAAAGGCATAAACGTATCCTCTGGGTTTTTCGTGATTTATTAACCCTTTCCCTCATACGGCAATTCTGCAGTAGACGACTTTGAAAGTATTTTGTCAAAAAATAGAAAATCTCCATAATTGAATGGATAACCTATGACAAAAAGTGGAAAACATTGTGGCAAAAGGAGAAATTGCACGTTTTGTGCCATTTCTTCTTTTGTCACTACGTTTTCAAATAGCCGTTTGCTGCAGAGGCGTCAGGAAGATTCTATATGAGGGAAAGGGTTAAGACAGATGATTGAAGAATGATAGTGGGTGTAAATAATAAGGTAATTGGGTAAACTAGTTAGTGATCCACACTTTGCGTAACCACATATTGAAATACAAACAGTTACGTTTGAAAAGACTTTTGTTCGGTTTGACGAATGTCATTGATTGCCTCTATACACGGACTTAATGTGGAACTCAACCACATTATTTGAATGGAATAATATAGTAATAACCCTTTTCCACTTACAATACATTTTTTCATTTCTTTTTATATTTTTATAAAATTCCTTACTTTATAGATTTTTGGTCTTATTTATATCTATATTCATATTATCAATTTTAAAAAGTAGCTTTTTAATCCAAGATTAAGTCGAATAGGCGTTCAGGGAACACACCGATGCAATGGTGTCACGACAACTTTATCAAGGAGAGGATTATTTGTCTGATTTTTGTTTAATGACATCGATGGAATATCTGAAAATACTCAAGCAATTTAAGCAAAGTGAAACTCATTGCATACATGTTAAACAGTTGCAAATGCGACTGCAGGTGGGGAAAGCATTAACGCTCATGACGGAGCCAGCAACGTTTGGACTAAGACCTCAGAACTAAACAACATTCCACATAATGTTAATCACTTTCTAACATAGTGACGCCCTTTAACGCATCTAATGCAGACTCATTATGTGCAACTTCTCCATTTGCAACACTGTTTTCAACTCTTATTAAGAAATATAGTTCCATTCATAGAAATGGTTCCTTTTTCTGTCTCGATGTTTGCTGAAGAGATGATGTAAGTTTGAGATGGTTAACTAGTTGCATGGTATTGTGTGTGTATGTGGCATGTGTTTATGTGACATGTGTTTATGTGACATGTGTTTATGTGACATGTGGCATGTGTTTGTGTGACATGTGGCATGTGTTTGTGTGACATGTGGCATGTGTTTGTGTGACATGTGGCATGTGTTTATGTGGCATGTGTTTATGTGGCATGTGTTTATGTGACATGTGGCATGTATTTATGTGACATGTGTTTATAACTAGCCCCTTATCGACGTTCGAACAGATGGCGAGATGATGTAAGTTAGAGATGGTTAACTAGTTGCCTTGTATTGAGTGTTTATGATGCATGTGTTTATAAATTGCCCCTTATCGACGTTCGAACAGATAGCTTTTCACACATTTGTAGCATATATTGTAGATATTCTTCTGGAAAAATGAATAACCCGTTTTGATATACAGTTCAAAACATTGTAAGTAAATGAGAAAGTGCTCGTTTCAGGCATTTCTTTCTTTTCCAACGATGTTTTTGACATGTCGTCTCAAATTTTGAAAGGAGCTTAAGTATGTACACCACGCTCTGAAGATGTGTATCGTTATTAAATGTTATAAAGCACACACAGACACATCCATATATCAACAGATTCATACTCGTAAAATGTATTATAAAAAAAAGCTATGAATAATTTTGATATAAATGCATACGTTGTAAACCTAAAGCTTTATTGAAGATGTGTATTGGTTGAACGGAGTTTTTACAAGTTTCATGTTACATAAAACACTGCATCTCGCCCGACAAAAAGGGGACCGTGAACCACCGACTAGTTTTTACAAGTGTCATGTTACATAAAACACTGCTTCTCGCCCGACAAAAAGGGGACCGGAAACCACTGGTTATGCTTGTGTCATCAATAATTGGTTTGAATGGTATTTGTCGTCCCTTTCAACAGTATTTTAAATAGAATATTTCAAAATCTTTTACGTATGGCCCGAGATTGAACCTCGAGATAGATACTATACATTTACATTTTAATCGATCTGTGTACTGAAAACGTTACGCATGTAGTACTCTTGTGTTATCAAATCAAATATCACATGACAACTAACGCTCGGTTTTGTAATTAAACTTGTAAATATGGGCCTTGACTTATTCAAATAAACCTTGAAACCTTGTATACCTGTTGCCTCCCCTGTGTGTACCTTACGACTTTGTAGGTGCCTATTTGTTGCTCTTTGCAAAAATGTGAGACGCCCTGTAGTAGGTTGTCATCATATCTATATACTAGAGTGTTCTTTTGCGGGGGAATGTAAGGCCTGTTTTCAATGGGAATCCAGATCAGCCTGTGCCTCAGCGCAGTCCGAACAGAATACTCCCTGTTGGCAATCTTGTCTCGCAAACATCATCGAAGTATATGGAGAACGAGTATATAATGTTTAGCTTCAAACTGCATTTATAATTTGAGTCGTTCCGTGAGTAAACCAACATTATGGACCCTGCGTAATGTATCGACCCAGATCAGCCTGCGCATTCCTTGCATGCTAATCCGGGCTGACACAACCGTCTCAGGTGAATAGAGGTATAGAGTAATGATTCCTGAAACAGAAAAAATCCACAGGAGCCGAAAAGTGAAAAGTGTCTGTCCGAGTTAGCCCAGAGCTGCATGCGTAGAACGGCTTATTTCAGTGATAAATTATGCCAAGAAAACAGCGCAATAGCAGTTCCGATATATTCGAATGATCACATGTTCGAGTAAACGAGAGTCCACTGTCCTCGCGATCGAAGCAAACTGATTACCATTATACTCTGATATAACCGTGTAGTTTAACATTACCCTTATACTCTGATATAACCGTGTAGTTTAACATTATCCTTATACTCTGATATAACCGTTTAGTTTAACATTTCCCTTATACTCTGATATAACCGTTTAGTTTAACATTACACGTATACTCTGATATAACCGTGTAGTTTAACATTACATGTATACTCTGATATAACCGTGTAGTTTAACATTACACGTATACTCTGATATAACCGTTTAGTTTAACATTACCCTTATACTCTGATATAACCGTGTAGTTTAACATTACCCTTATACTCTGATATAACCGTTTAGTTTAACATTACCCTTATACTCTGATATAACCGTTTAGTTTAACATTACACTTATACTCTGATATAACCGTGTAGTTTAACATTACACGTATACTCTGATATAACCGTGTAGTTTAACATTACCCTTATACTCTGATATAACCGTGTAGTTTAACATATTGAGTGTACATATATTTGAAACCGTTAACAAAGAAATCCCCACCTTTAAATGAATGATATCAACCTTTTGGATGTGTGCTTCCTTTATACAGAGGATGTGAGAAAAGGAATCCGCACATGACGGGTTTTTACCCCAAGACATGTGGATCATTAACACGGCCTTCTACCACTGAACCAATATCTAACACGTAAGATGACGTTCGTAGGTGTTCTTCTGGTAGCTAATTTAAAAATACATTTACGTCTCCTTGCAAATAGTGTAGGCTATGATCAGATGTAAGTTAGTGACGTGGGTTCTTGCATGACTAGATGTCGCTACATTGATCATACTGCACGGCGGCAAGTGTTTATCTAGTCGCAAAGACTCGAATGTTTATTTCCCTACGGATCATTTAAAATTACCTTTAACCTTACCAATATGTATGCTTAAGATCAAATTACTGGCTATTTCAGGCATTCGTTCAAAGATGGGAAAAGAAAAACCTCATATCAACATTGTCGTGATTGGTCACGTGGACTCGGGCAAGTCCACAACAACAGGCCATCTCATCTATAAGTGTGGGGGTATAGATAAAAGAACCATCGAGAAATTTGAGAAAGAAGCAGCTGATGTAAAACTTCTTTTATATAAGTATAAGCGTGTTTGCCCCCTTACTCAGAATGATGCCATTATATGTCCTGACAACGAACATGTAGAACATAGAAGGCCCATCTCTACCTGTTGTAATATTTATTTATTTGGTGGGGGGGGGGGGGGGCTTTCCAGCCGTTTTCAACATTATTCCAGTTATATCAGAGGAAAACCACCATGACCGCGGCGACTGATTACCGAACCTGTTTTTATGTTGTGTCACCGAAAGAATATTCTCTGTCCACCTACAAATGCATTGTAGACTTGTGACGAAACAACAGACCTGCGCTCTGGTGAGCTGGAATAAATTCAACACTACATCTTTCTCCACTGCCACATTTAAAGTGGTAGTCAACCGGATATCTCCGGATACAATCTTAAGTTCAGTAAGCACATCGAATATAGTTTATATATGAGCCAGTGCATGAGTAAAAGCAACAAGTAGGCATTTCTGAACAGTGTAGGTTCAGATTACCTTGTCCATCTGTTCAGTCTAATCATAATCTAAATAAGTCGACAGCATATTGCAACAAGCTTGTGTAAGTAAATATGTGAGCAGTGTTGATCTGGATCTATACTGTTCTCAAAAGTCAACTTGTGCACTTTCTTACGGCAGTTATGGTAAAGTTAATTAAGTTTGGCAAGGACAATTACCTGTTTCAAGACAAGTGCTCATTGTATTATCGCCATTATAATAAGTGAACTTTTGTTAATATCGGTGTAAATATAAAGTATATTTTCCTTAATCGTAACTTATCACCGTTCATTTCCAGATGGGAAAGGGCTCTTTCAAGTACGCCTGGGTGCTTGATAAATTGAAAGCAGAGAGAGAAAGGGGTATAACCATTGACATTGCTCTTTGGAAGTTCGAGACGAGCGTTTACTATGTAACAGTCATAGATGCCCCGGGTCATCGAGATTTCATCAAAAACATGATTACTGGTAGGTTCATTCGGACGATACATATTACATAATTATTAAGTTCGTGGCTTTAAAACTTTTCAGCGAGACATATTTGTATTATGCCATAACAAAACATTCTTAAAAATGCTTATTTATTTGACTTTGATATTGACTTTCGACATCTGGTCCATTGAAAGATTTTTCGAACAATTTCGCCAATGCTAATAATCTGTATGAAGGTGAATCTTGTCATGGCGGTGTGTCACGTTCCAACAATTGGGCCATGTTGACCTTGTTCTTGGTCTCTAAACAGCGCCGATTTCAAGAATAGGCTATGATATCACACGTACAGTTACTAACTACTGTAAGAAGATGCATCTTCAAGAATGCTTTTTCGTTGAAATTATTTAGACTGCTTTCATTTGACCTAATTTTACACACAGAGTTACCCATTTGATAGTTATGTGTGTCTGTCATCGCCTGAATTAAGATTGTAACATTCATCATGGTTCTAGCTAACTTGATTCACAGAGAGGTCAAAATATAAACGTGTCAAGAATTACAGTTTATAATCTTCTATAGCATTATTGTTTAAAGACAAAAAGTATGCTTTCTTAGTTTGTAAACATTTTTTAAATATTACAATTCCCGTGTTCCACGAGATGAATCCATTAAGGATATAGGATACATGTATATACGAGCCCGTCCATGCGGAAACGTTGACTTTTGTGAACAGTGTAGATCCAGATCAGCAAGTACATCCGCACAGTCTGATCAAGAACTTCACTGCTCAAAATAAAAGTATTTACCCAAGCGCGTTAGAATACTCTCTGTAGATGTTGGTACAGATCTATATGTTATTATGATAGTTTGTATTTTTTAAACGCCATCAATTCAACATTAATCTGAATATATGCTTTTAACTTTTGTCTTCATATCTCCTTGCTTAAGAGTTAAGGATAATTTTAATTGAAAACGATTTTCTTTAAACCTTGTTCATACTTTAAACAGTATGCGTTTGTTTTCTGTGATATGCAAGCTGGCATTCAGTTGAAGCGCTTATGAATTAAATGTCGCTGTTTTCGTTTTAATCTTATCAAAGAAAAAGATCCATATGTCCTGAAAAAAAGTTCATTGCACACAAAACCCAAGTGCTAAGCTGTCTTATAAATCAAGCATTTATTTTATCAAAAAGGGCTATGAACTTTAAATTATTTCGTCTACTGTCGAAATATACTATTTAACGAGTTCTGGTATGTGGGCAAGGGTTAAAGGATATCGGGCGTGTATCTTCAGATGAACTAAACACTGTAGTCGGTAGGTGGCTGTTAGTTCTGACAATTATCTGTACGTTCTGATAGGAAATAGTTTATGTTCGATCTGTACGTTCTGATAGGAAATAGTTTATGTTCAATCTGTACGGTTCTGATAGGAAATAGTTTATGTTCGATCTGTACGTTCTGATAGGAAATAGTTTATGTTCGATCTGTACGTTCTAATAGAAAATAGTTTCTGTTCAATCCGTACGTTCTGATAGGAAATAGTTTATGTTCGATCTGTACATTCTGATAGGAAATAGTTTCTGTTCAATCTGTACTAGTTTCTGTTCAATCTGTACATTCTGATAGGAAATAGTTTATATTCGATCTGTACGTTCTGATAGGAAATAGTTTCTGTTCAATCTGTACGCTCTGATAGGAAATAGTTTATGTTCTATCTGTACGTTCTGATAGGAAATAGTTTATGTTCGATCTGTACATTCTGATAGGAAATAGTTTTATGTTCGATCTGTACGTTCTGATAGAAAATAGTTTTTGTTCAATCTGTACGTTCTGATAGGAAATAGTTTATGTTCAATCTGTACGTTCTGATAGGAAATAGTTTTTGTTCAATCTGTACATTCTGATAGGAAATAGTTTTATGTTCGATCTGTACGTTC
Source organism: Serripes groenlandicus (assembly GCA_031761405.1). Lineage (NCBI taxonomy): Eukaryota > Metazoa > Mollusca > Bivalvia > Cardiida > Cardiidae > Serripes > Serripes groenlandicus. The sequence goes on along the minus strand of JASEVX010000001.1, from coordinate 114,025,360 downwards.
TGATAGGAAATAGTTATGTTCGATCTGTACGTTCTGATAGGAAATAGTTATGTTCGATCTGTACGTTCTGATAGGGAATAGTTTAATTATGCAGCCTTGCTGTGGAAGCCAGCTTTGGTAGGATGGTTGTCTTTTTTTACAAAGTTAAGCAACGTACTTCGCGGTTAGTGCCTGGATGGGTTACACGTGAGGGAACCGGTACATGTTACAAATGGTGGACTTTTGGGTGACATCACCATCATCTCCGAATCGCGGTGGATCCCAGTGATGTTACATATACTCCGCTCGTGTGTACTACGTGTGTGTTTGTGTGCAGTTGTGTGACTTCTAATAGAAGTCAAGAGAAAGAGGGAGATATGTGGGGTATAGGAACAAATAGTACTTCTACAGTCTTGCTGGAGAAGCCGGCTTTTATAGCGACGTTGGTAGATTGGTTGTCGTTTTCACAAAGTTAAGCAACGTACTTCGTGTTTAGTGCCATGAGTATTGACCCGCGATGGCTTAACTCCGCGAGGAACCGGAACACGTTACAGTTGTAAGTATAACACTTCAGGCTTGTGTTCTGTAAAGCTAAACACATCCCTGAATGGCTTCCGTTTGTAAAACATCCTTCCGAAAGAAAACGATAGGTATCAATAATGGTGCTTGTCAATGTAAGTGCTATTTAAAAATGTTTCGATATTTTAGGCACGGTTTGAAGAAATCTCTAAAGAAGTAGGCACTTATCTGAAAAAAATCGGCTATAATCCAAAGACTGTGGCCTTTGTTCCCATATCTGGATGGCATGGTGACAACATGCTAGAACCGTCAGAAAAAATGTCGTGGTTTACTGGTAAGTTGGCCTTTCATTATACTAGCTACTGATGTTTTAGTTATGTTACGGGTTTTATTCCTTAGTTTAGTTATATCTGGGCTACTGTTCACTTATTTATAATCCATGGGTAACCAAACATATACTTGGCTAGCAAATGTGCCTTTCCTAAATGCACTCCATCATGACCGCCCGCCGTATCAGGGGATCGAACCTGAGACACCCGTTTCCAAATCCCCGACACTCGGCCACGGCTGATTCCTAGTCATGAACATAGATTGTTCCTTGAAAGATTTGACCCGCTCACTTACACCAAATGAGCCGTCCCGCGAGAAAACCAACATTGTGGACTCTGCGTAAAGTATCGACCCGGATCAGCCTAAGCATGCCGCGCAGGCTAGCCCTGACAGACACATTTCGCCTCATGTGGATTTTCTGTTTCAGGAATCACTACTCTATACTTCTATTCCCCTAAGACGGAATGTGTCGGCCGGATCAGTCTGCGCCACCGCGATAAAACCAACATTGTGGACTCTGCGTAAAGTATCGACCCGGATCAGCTTGAATATGCCGCGCGGACTTTCCCGGATACACAACTTTCGCCTCCTGCGCAGGCTTAACTTGGTCGATACATTACGCAGAGGCCATACTGTTGGTTTTCTGGCGGGACGGCTCAAATATGCAGCAGACGACATTGAAACCATCTCGCCTAAAACGTATGAAGATGTCTATCAATGAAAGAAGAATTATTTGTCTACAATTGTGTTACCAAAGGAGAAAATGCTCATTATGAGAAGTATTCAAATTTGCCATAATAGTTTAAATATTAGCCTAATACTGGTGCGTTAAAAGGAGTCTGTGTATTGGAAATGAAAAAAACGTAAAGACAACACAAGTGGGAAATAATAGTTGTTAACAGTATAGATCCAGAACTACCCATGTTGAATTGTTCACATATTACTTACACAAGCTTGATCAAAAGGTCAGTCGACTTGTGTAGGTTCTGGTAAGACTGACCAGGTAGACAATGTGATCTGAAAAAAACACCATTTAGAAATGCCAACTAGTAGCTTTTCTCAATGAGTGTTAAGTGTTAATTGAACTGTCACGTGATGAATGTATAACACGGTCCGTTGATTAAGTTGACTATTCAGACTACAATTCAATTATCACGGACGATAGTATCCGTTTTATACAGTGTGACAAAAAAAATATTCATGTATTGTAGTCCCTTCATCCAACAATATGCCAAGAGGTCATGCACTGCAGATTTGTCAAAAGCGTCTGGGTAAAGGTTGTTAAGTTGTTGTCATCTCAAGACATACATGTAGCATACAAAACTTTACAGGATATATCATAAATTTTGTCTGACCAATTGACGGTATTTATATTTAAGGATGGAAAATAGAGAGGCCGACCACTAAGAAAGAGGTAGCGGTAATGAATGGTAAAACATTGTTTGAAGCTTTGGATGCAATTAATCCACCCGAGAGACCGACCGGTAAACCACTTCGTCTGCCGCTTCAGGATGTTTATAAGATTGGAGGTTGGTCTAACGTTTACTTACTTGTGTTTTATAGAGCTGTCAACATTCAGTCAACTTAAAGTACTAGCTTACTTAATTTAAACCTTTCCCACTTTCCCACCTGCAGACGTTTGCTGACACCCCTGCAGCAGACGACTCTTCAAAACATTGTAATAAAAGAAAAAGTTGCTCATAAAATCTTTCCTTTTGTCACAAAGTTTTCAACTTTATTCAATAATGTCATTTATGAAGCGTTTCATGTTTTTAACTCAACGTTTTTAAAGTTCTGCTGCTGATTTGTTGTGTGTGGAAAACAAGGGTGTTAATTAGAGCCTTCAAATAAATATACATGTTTAGGTGTATAATGAAGGTATTGTAATATTCCAATGGGATTCTGTATAAGGGTACAAACCTGTGGTGTTTTCATAACGATTAGTTACAGTTCTTAGATTTTTAAGATAAAAATTATCAATTTATGAGCTCAGCAAACATATTTCTTTATTTCGGAAAAGTTAGAATTGCCAAATAACATGACCATTCAAATGTTGATTTATTACGTCGAAAAGGGAACCACAGTGAACAAATAATTGACTTTCTCATGCCAGTTGCATGTTTCTTCATCTCTTTCGCAGATGAAGTATTTTAAGTAGGGATCGGAACAAATACTGAAAACAATATTTGAATATTCGTTTTACTTATTCGAATATATTCGAATAATCGTTCGCCGAATCTAAAATCGGTATCCGAAATCAGGGTTGTCTAAATACTGGTAAATTTGATATAAGGTATTGTGTACGTATATATCAGACGTTTTCCAACATACTCGCACTGCCTAATTTGTATTGCTGAACAAAAGACATATTGTTGGGTAATGATCTTCTAAGAAACAGATCTTCATCATGATTTTTTCTCCATTTGTGTAGGTATAGGCACAGTACCCGTCGGTCGTGTAGAGACAGGCATCATTAAACCAGGAATGCTGGTGACGTTTGCACCGGGAATCCTTACAACCGAGGTAAAATCCGTGGAGATGCATCACGAGTCGCTACCAGAAGCCTTACCTGGGGACAACGTGGGTTTTAACGTGAAGAATTTGTCCGTTAAGGATATAAAGAGAGGTTTCGTGGCCGGGGATAGTAAGAACGATCCTCCTAAAGAAACGGACACCTTCGAAGCTCAGGTTTGTATTATGGTTGGGTTAGAATTTAACAATCTATGGTGTTGCAGGTGGCATAACTTTTCACCTTATAAACTCAAACACAGCTTAGAGTTGGATGAAGGGAGAGGTAATTGGTTTTGTGATTGGAGACTGGAGAGGCATGTGAAGTTTCGGATACGATGGGATCGTGAAACGCCGTGCAATGAATGTGATTTCGCTTTTCATATCGCAATAACAGTGCCTGTTGAACACAGGATATGAGCCGTCCCGCGAGAAAACCAACATCGTGTACTCTGCGTAAAGTATCGACCAGGATCAGCCTAAGCATGTCGCGCAGGCTTACACGGATAGACACTTTTCGCCTCCTGTGGATTTTCTGTTTCAGAAATAATTATTCTATACCTCTATCCACCTGAAGTGGAATGTGTCGGCCCGGAATAGCCTGCTCGGACTGCGCAGGCTGATCTGGATCGATACATTACGTAGAGGCAGTTGCTTTATTTTGAAATTGAGAGGTTATATGTAAAACATAAATACGATAATTCAACTCGTACTACAAAAGGTCACATGTATATAAAATTCACTGTTTAAACTGCTTCTTTGTTCATTAAATAGACACGCGTCTGGTACTTGCATATGGGTGTTTGTTGTTTAATGTTTTATTTATACGGAAAGAGAAGACGTTGATAGTTTTGTGGAATCCTTTCTCTCTCACATCCCTCCTTTTATCATTATGTTTCAAAGTTAATCGGATATTGAGATGTTAAAAAGCATCTACATGTGAGAAAGGTTAACCATTTTTCACATGTAGATGCTTTTGATCACCTGAACATGATATATTTTTGAATACATTGAGACAAAACGAACAGTTTCTCCAAACCACAATGTTTTCAAATCTTTTCAATCATTTTAGTTTCATTTAAATACAGATGAAATATGGGCCGTCCCGCGAGAATACCAACATTGTAGATTCTGCGTAAAGTATCGACCCGGATCAGCCTAAGAATGCCACTGAGGCTTAGCCGGATAAACACTATTCGCCTCCTGTGGATTTTCTGTTTAATTAATCATTACTCTTTACCTTTGTCCCCCTGAGACGGAATATGTCGGCCCGGATCAGTCTGCGTGGACTTCGCAGGCTGATCTGGGTCGATACATTAGGCAAAGGCCATACTGTTAGTTTTCTAAATTATTATTCTTTTAGGATTAAGGGAATACTATTTTTATTCAAATTTAAATCATGTGATATAAATGTATCATATACTATAAGTTCACTCTGATGTGTTTGTTTGAAATATGTAGATATATTTAAGATATTAATATTGTTTTTGTCTTTTTGGTGCTTAAACATGTTCTTTTATAAAATGTATATAAATTATTGAATGTGTTGTTTCAATCCGTTCTCATATAGAACAAATCTACAGCAGACAACTTCTATATTATATATAATATATTTAGTTTAACAATGGAAAATCTTTTTAATAAATTGTGAACATTAATGGTCAAAGTCATTTACACCGAGAACCTATCTTGTTCCCATCAGTTTTATACATTGTCGTTCATTTAACATATTACTCCTTTTGGTTAATTAAACGCGTGTAGGCAATTTTCCTTTTCATTTACTTGACTGAAGGGTGAGACAGGCGCAAATCAATTAATTTTGAATTTGATGGAAAATATTTCATAAATCGCTAAGGTGTAGTGGGGCTTGTTATAACCCTATGTTACTGTCAAACCTACATGCAATGTATCTTTGTGTGTTATTAGCTTGATATCACATATAGGCCGAAGCAATGATGGAAATAAATGAAAATTGGAGAAACTGTTCGTTTTGACAAGTGTAGATTAAGATCTACCCGCACATACACCACACATGAGCCAGGTGTATACTGTTTGTCCGAAGTTAAATAAAGGGTTCTTTTACCTTTACACCTAGATGCGGATTAAATTGTATGGATTTGCAAGCTGATCTGTTTGTTTAACGCTCGACAATGTATGAAAGTTTGTTTTCGTTAAGCAACGCTTAGTTATACATCTACATGTATTATTGAATAATAATTACACAAAACAATGTGTTTCGTATCCGTAATTTCAACCGATTCACACGGTTTTATTTCAAAGTATTTTGTTTTTCTATGACTACAAGTTCAAAACCTTATTGGGGGCTATATGCTATTCAATTTACTTTTCGCAGATGCAGATAAACTGTTTTCATACAGTCTTGTATAACAACATAACAGCGTTAACATATATTCAGTTTTTTTATTTAAATTGAACGGTGATGGCAATAAATAAGTACACAAAATTCACATAATCAAAACCAAGAACGAAAAAACCCGTTTCAAATCAACCTCAGAAACTCATTTTGTTTACTCTAAAGCATAAATGGATCATTGAAAGGGGGAGATTCACAAATTATTAAAAACAAGATAGTTAAAATGAATATTGATATAGATCTACATATATATCTGTTTACTAACCTTACACGCTCATATTTGTTGAATGTTTTGAATTATTAATAAATTATTCCAATAAATGGGGTAGATTAACCGGCTTGTAACAGAATGTCGATCTTCATTTCATCATGCACATGGTGTTTATTAGCAAAATCAAACTCCGTGTACTTCAGCGTACACACAAACAAATAACGTTAAACTGTGAGTGACGATTACGTCATTCTTATGCTTTGTCAATTATCAGAGCATATCGGCACGGCAGATATAAACCGATCTATAAATGTCTCATTATGAAAGTATAGTTAAAACATTTTAACAATAGGAGAACTTGCTCGTCACAAAAAAATAATCTATGTTGGCCACTGTCTATCAAAATTGCTTTCACAAGTGAAAACATGCTATAAATGAGCGTATACAAATGCTATGAATGAAAATATGAAAACATGAATTAATTTTACATTTACAACAATGTTCGATAAACTGTGTCCGAATGAGGATACAACGTAGAACGTAATGTTTTCTCCTTGCATGAAAGCATAATTAAGTATAAGTGTGCCCTCAATTTAAATCTATTCTCACATTACAATGCATATTAAAACCAAAGGCTTCTTTTCCCACAATTTTTTTTTTCAAGAGCTACAATATCTAAAGAGGCAACATGTTAGGGTGTTTATCCAGTATGCATGAGTTCGATTTTACCATACCAATTCAGAAGAAGTGATTTCCACATCTTGCAGCAGTTTTGAAAACATTTCTAATCCATTACTGAAAGGACTAATTAAGGATAGCTATTGATTTAAAACTAACCATCCAATGGTGTGTTGGTGTTTTTCTCGTGTATTTCGTTCCTTTATTATCATTTTAAAAGTTAAAAAATAATTTGAAAAATACGCTTTGATTTGTCCCCACATTTCCCCCACTGAAATATTACTGGCAATAACGGCAATTAAAATTAACCCGTTCCCCAAATACAACAAGTCTGCAGCGGATGAGTTTGAAAACATGTGGACAAAATTATGGAAAATCGTTCATCAAATAATTGGTTTATGCAAATAATGTATATGTCCGAGATTGTCGAATTGCGTATAGGCAGTGGTATGAAACATCTGGAACGCATAACTATCTACGTTTCTGTAACATCCCTCATCATATAATTATAAAATAAAGTATGAAAATAATTCAAATATTATCTTTATAGATCTAAACAATGATACTGTTTACACATTGAATGATATAACTTTATATGAATAATGCATAATTAGCTTTCTCTAAGAAATGTCGATTTGTTCATTTTATTATGACACGGTCAGTCCTCGAATTGACCTAGTTCGTGTATGTATCTCTGATCTGGTATATCGAGCGTGGCGAGTATCAATACACATAATAATGTTTACTGCAGAAATATTTGTATTGCTTAAAATGAAATTCAACTTAAAAGACGCAAATACATTTTCAGTTTGAAAATAAAGTGTAGATACTATATTTTTCATTCAACTGATTTTGAATGAAAAAACTATTAGGTGTATTTAACTTTGAATTCATCGCACTATATAGATTAGCGTATGTATAAAAAAAAGTTCCTGTATAATTAAATGTTATAGGGAATATTCCATTTGGGTCAGCAGGTAATCGCATAGGAAGGAGATTATTACATAATAATCACCTTCCAAAAAGTGTTCGATAATAGAAAAGGGTCTTGAGAATGAAAAACAGCATAGTGAAAAGTTGTCATCACAAGTAGCTGCATGTAAAACTGAGAACAAAAACCTGAATGAGAATATTTTGGACCTACATTCACGATCTATGCGGGACAATCTTCTTTCCCACGGCATCCCAGAATGTACTTCCTTCGATCAGAGAAAAGAAGAACTTTGTGAAAAGAAAATTAAGGATTTATGTGAATCTGTGTTGAATGAAGAAGATGCTCAGTCAATCAAGATCGACCGTGCTCACAGGCTCGGTCCATACACACCTCAGAAAATAAGACCAATTATTGTTCAATGCAATTATTATCAAGACAAAGTTAGAATAAAACAAGGATCATTCGATAAATTGTCCAATACGCAATATAGGATAAGTGATCAATTCCCGAAGGAGATACGGGAACGGCGCAAGATATTATACCCGGAATTCAGAAAAGCTCGCGATGAGGGAAAAAGAGCCGTACTATCCTTTGATATGCATTATGTGAATGGTGTGATGATGACGGCGGAGAGCATTGATCAGCGTACATCAAGTAACTAAGACAATGGCAGTCGGTATGTATCGTTACTCCAGTGGAATGTTAACGGTATTATTAATAAATATCATTTCCTTCGGTTGATTGAACATGAATTAGAAGGAAATTGATTTCCCTTGGCTAGATGTAATGTCCGAGAGATGGCGCTTTGGTTGCTCGTGTTCCACGTGCAAGTAAGTAGGTTTAAGTTAATTCAGCACTGGACAATGGATAAGTGGTACCTTCGATTAATTCATCTACTTCTTTTGACATGGCCGAGGGAAACGACATTCAAGGTTAACTCAGCACCATTACTATGGAGCTGTCGACTTTAAAAAAGGAGGTACAAGGCACTAACATAAACGTTGCCTCTGGAGTGAAGAAGCTAAAAAATAGAACAAGACGTTACCTGGAGATTCAAAGGTATCAGGTCACAGTATGACTTTAAAGCGACTAAAATCCAGGTGGCACGGGAAAAAAAAAAAAAAAAAAAAATCGAATTCGCCCAAAATGTTATTCTTAATGTTATCCAAGTAAAACCAGGGTAGAAAATGTATCGTTTTTTATCAATAAAGTGAACTTGAGTCGGTTTCAATTATCCCGATGAAGGGGTTTCCTATTTAAAAATACCACGGAATCCTTCAGACGTGCACCTTGCAACGATCACGTGATATAACTATATAACGGTTCACTCTGACAGGCGTGTACAGTTATACACAATTTACACGTTTGGCGGAGTCGAACGACAGTAATCAGAGATTTGTTTGTGATTGCATGAGCTCCTCGTGATTTTGCATAAAACCTTCATGGTATAAACATGTTTCATTTAATGCGCATGCGTCCTATCGGTCATGTGACGACTCTTCAATTCACGTGACGACTTTTCAAATCACGTGATGAATGAGATTAAAAGCATCGAAAGTTATTTATAAACTTACCCGGTTACTGACAGGGTAGAATTTGCGATGGAAAAAGTATCGAAAATAAGAAAATCTCACCGATTATAGGGATATGTTGGGTATCTGGAGTTCAGTCGCTTTAATTGTGAAATTTCTGATATTTTGAAGCAAGCGTTGTGGGCCATTTAAAACAACAAGCAAGAGAATTCCTCCGGGCAACTCAAAAAGGCGGTAGAGAAGCTACATAAAAGGAAAAAGAGTGTTCGCGTTGGTGACTCGTCTTCTGGTGGTTGGGAAACCGTTAGGCAATATGAGTCGAACACCATTGCGAGTGATAAGGAGGACGAGTCCAAGATTTATAATGTGGAATACCGAGCGGAAGTCGTCTCGCAGTAAGAGTAGTACTCGCACTTCCACGTTATCTACCTTTGCTTTTCGTCTTGTTTGGGATCAAACCACACCTCAACCAGGGAATTTCCATATTTCAAACGGGGGAGACTTTTTTTCGTGGCCGAAATAACACCTACAGCAACAATAATGTCGGCAGCTATGGTGCAGCCCCAGGTCTTTGCTTTGCCTGTGGAGAGTTCAACCATTTACGTAGGGACTGTCCTAATCTCAGAGCCTCGGCCTTTCAAGGAGAACAATCCAGGGTTACTGTTAACAAGTAGAGAATTTGTCAAATATGGGTATTTTGATTTTACGAGATTTACTCACGATTTTTATGAATATGAGCAGGGTCATAAAAGTATTATTGTAAGACATAGGCTTAACAAGAGCTATGCTTTCTGGCGTTCTATAGGTGCTAGCAAGTTTATTTAAGATGTAGTAGAAAACAGTTATAAGCTTCAACTTTTAACGCTGCCGACAAGAGTTATGTGTAAAAAAGAAATCTGCCTTTTTACATGTAGATTTCGTTTCAGAAGCTATTCAAGATTTATACGATAGGTCTTTGATAGAACTGTGTAAGGATCCGCCCTATGTTGTGAATCATTTGGCAGTATCTGTTCAGAGTACCGGTAAAAAACGTTTGATTTTAGATCTTCGCAAGATCAATAAACATCTGTGGAAACAATCGGTTATCACTATAGTTCTAGATGATGGTTATGGTGTGCTAGGAATTATGAAATTGCAGAAAAGTTAAGTTACGATATTAAGACAGATATTCTTAAGTCTGGTTTTGTCCCGAATAGTTCAAAATGTATTTGGAACCCAGTCCAAATACTACAGTGTTGGGGGATTATGCTAGATTCCCTAAATGGGAAGATTTATATTCCTACCAGAAGAAATGAGAAAACTCTTGGTACTATAGATTTCATCATGCAAAGTTATAATAAGCAAAGAAGAATTCATGTCAAAACTGTAGCTAGTTTTGATGGTCAACTGATTTCAATGAGCATTGTTTTCGGGCATATTTCCTAGATCATGACACGACTGGGATCAGTACATTTCTTTATCGAATGATAGTATAGAACAGCTTCGTTTTTGGAAATTAAATTTAAATACAGTCAATTCCAAATACATTGCAGAGTCCTTTGTTTGTACGAAAATTGTTTATTCAGACACCAGTTCTACAGGTTATGCTGGTTATGAAGTAAATACGTTTAGAGGTGTCAGTCATGGTATGTGGTCTGAAGAAGAAATTCAAAATCCTCCACTCGGAGTTAGCTGTCTGTTATTGGCATTGGTTAATACATTGCAAAATCATAACGTCAAATGGTTCATTGACAATCAAGGCACTAAAGCTATTGCTTACAAGGGATCGATGAAGGCTGATTTACAGTCTATTGCTTATAGTATTTTTAAAATATGTATGTTTAATGTTATCCAAGAAGAGTTCGGCTTGTTAGATCTTGATTGGTTTGCATCCGACAACCACCCAAACAATTACAGGTATTTTATTCCAGGTATTTGGAATCCTTCTGCTATAGGTATAGACGCTTTTTCTGAATATTCGGGAGGGAAATTCGGCTTGTTTGTGCCACTATTTCAGTTATCCATAAAGTTATCAAGAAAATGCGCACAGACAGTGCGAAGGGTGTATTGGTAGTTCCTATTTGGGTTTCTGAGGTTTTTTTGGTCATATCTGTGACCGGAGGGCGTTTCCTTTATCAAAGAAGTTGTAAATTATATAGATCTGCCCATCCAGAAGGATTTCTATGTTAAATGCAAAAACGGCTAAGGTATTTTTGTCAATGCAGATCTACCTTTTCGAATGATTTCTCTAAAAGTAGATTTCCATTAAATGCTGGGGAGATAACTGCTACAATTATCACTTCCAATATTGGAAGAGTCGTCTTTCTTAGGATTTGAATTACCTAGTTTATTAAGATTTCGAAACAGAATTGTTTTTATTATCTAGTAATACGCAGTATTGCCAGGATTTTTTTAACTCAAAGCATAATTGCATTAGTTCGAGCAGAAAGAGCATTGTTGTATTACCCAGTTCTAGGCATCAAAGCCTATATTATTTCTTTAACTCAAGCAGAATTGCAGGAGTTCGAGCAGAATTGATTCATGATCTGTGATGATTGCAGTTCAATATTGTTTACGTATTCAAAACTTAAATGCGCTTGATGAAATGTGGGCTGTAAGCCAGATTTAAGCAGAATTAATTAGAAATACTAGTGTACCTGTATGGCTGGTGCTTTTATTAAATCTATTTGTTTTTATATATGTTTGTTTTTTCAGATTCATGAGCATGATATAAAATATTTGCCCGAAGTATTGGCGGAAAAGGCGCTTCTTCTCCCGGAGTTGTTACAGAAATCCAGAGCAAGCAATACAGGCAAGAAAAACGTGTTTTTCTTCGATTTCATAAGTGGGTTTTGTGTTGAAATATATTTAGCTTCTTTAATACAAACGTCTATTACTATAAGTCCGGTTATTTCAGCATTTTATTCAATCAAGTGGTATCATGATATTAATGGTTAAGTTTCACCAACTAACTAAAGGTTGGTTAGTAACGTTTAGAGTCTGGAAAGCGTATTTTAGCTAATGAAACAGTAAGAAAACAACCAATTACAGTATATATAATTACTTCAGTATACAATAGGCTGTATGCAAACAGGAATATAAAGTCACAGCGTGTAATATGTGCTATTTTGATAGGGTTTTCTAGTTTCAACAAACTAAAAATCCGTATAAGCGAGTAAGTTGAAGCAAGTATAAGGATGTAACAACTTTGAAATTTGAATTGAATATGGGGTGTTTTAAATGTTTCGGATGGGGATGGTTTTTCCTACACTAACCTCGATCCTCGTGTGTTAGTAAAATTTGTAAAAATGTCAATTCATCAATTAAAAACTGTCATTCGTAACACCAAACAAATCAATATAAAACAATAAATTCGTATACGGTAAAGTACGTTCCCCGCCTCACACCACGGGTGCCCGGCGCACAAGACCCTTTAAACATATTATTTTATCATAAAATCATAATAAAAAACCGTTTTATCAGCGATAGCTGATTAACGTGGGTTTTGACCTAGATGTTAAACAAATGATCTAGCAAAATATTATTTATTTTTGAAACATTATAAGTTATTTATCGTCAATTGAAACTCGCGTAATCTCCAGTCATGGGCCAAAAGGTGAAATTGCTCAAAACATGCAATTTCTCCTTTTGCCACAATGTTTTCAACTCTTTTCAATAATTAAACCCTTATTTATGAACATTTTATATATTCCTGCCAATTTGTTTTCAAAGTCGTCTGCTGCAGATTTTTTACATATGTGGAAAAGGGTTAAGAAACATTAAAATTCCCTCCCTAGTTGAGCTTTGTCATTTGCTTTGTTTTTGACATAACTGAAAGGATCATGTCGTAGAGCGGTCAGGTATTTTTGAAAACTATGAGGGGAGAAGTAGAAACTGAACAATGTGATATATTGACCCTTTTGTCACACTTATCAACTTGCACCTTTGTTTCAAATCAACACTTCCAGTTTTCCAGATATAACAAGTTTTTCCTTGTTTTTTTCTTTTTGTTAACCCAGCAGACGACTTTTGAAAACATTGTAGCAAAACGAGCAATTTCTCCTTTTGTCACCATATGTTCAACCCTATTCAATAATAATACTTTCATTTGAATACATGTTACATTTTTGCCTAGATGTTTTCAAAGGCGTCTGCTGCTGATTTATTGTATGAAAAGAAGAATCTGAACATGTTGGATCCTGGGTAATTAACAGTTATTAAAAATATCATCTCTTATCTCTTCAATGGTTTCAACGACCTTGAACATATCTATAATTGGTAAACTGTGGACAATATTTATAAATGAGTGCTGTATAATAATTGTAAATGTTGAAAACCTTTTGACAAAAGGAGAATTGATCAATTTGTCCTTTTCCCACAATTTCTTCAAAAGTCGTCATCTGCGGAGGCATCAAAAAGGGTGAAAGAACAGTCATGAATCCAAAATTCATACTTAATCCTTAACTTGTACCAAATAGGTTGGTCTTGAAAGCTTCAGAAATTGAGAACAATGTAGTCTTACCATTCATGCTTTATCGTTATCAAGCAATTATGGCCGACTGTTAACATAACAACCTATATTACCATCAAAATTGATGTGTTACAAGCCTTGCCCTGCCCTGTCCAATGATCAAATAGGGACAACACCTCTAAAAGTTAGTTGTAAGGACTATTAACACTTCCCCACATGTATGTTTTCTGACCCTTTGCAGCAGATGACTTTTGAAAACATTGAGGCAAAATAAGAAATAGCTCATAAAGACCACTCGTTTTGCCACCATGTTTTTAAGTCTATTTGGTATATATAATCATACATTCATTTATAAAGAGTTTGTCTGCTGCAGGTTTGATGTAATTTCAAAGGGTTAAGTATGGAGAATATTATTGAAAAGCTAGTATTAATTTCCCAATGTTACTTAATAATGGATTTGTACAAAGGTGTAGCTATTTTAATAACTTCTCAGACATTTTAAAGAAGTAACATAGTTGTCGCTTGCTGCAATTGTTTAGTCCTTTGACTATCTGTGCTGAGCTAGTGGTCAGTTTTTATTTTGTATTGGCTTTTTGGTATGTTAGATTTTTAAATTTTCTTGGACAAATTTGTGTAAGTCTTAATAAAAGTGTCTCATGACTATGTTAACGTATGTTTTTTTATCGCCGCAAGTGCTTTCAATTTGTATACGCCCGTTATTTTTTAAAACGGGACGTTTTATAGTTTTACTGACCTGTGGCATACAGGCAGACGGGCGTTGTCCAGTATGTTGTCCGCCCAATAACTTTAGAAGCCTTTGTCCAATGATCACCAAATTTGTTAGAATGTGTATTGGCATAATATCTTGGACAAGTTCGATAACTAGCTATATCGCTCATGTCACTCGAGAGTTATGGCCCTTTAAGTATAGAAATAACCTAAAATTGGTATTGTCTGCTCAATAACTTTAGAAGCCTTTGTTCAATCACTACTAAATTTTGTCAAAATGTGTTTTGGCATAATATCTTGGTTAATTTTGTAAAAATGGGTCATGTCCGGTTAAAAATGTATCATTACTTTCACAATATAACCCGAATATTCAGAGTTATGGCCCTTGTATTACTTAAATTACATAACGTTTATGTTGTACGTGCTGTAACTTGAATACATTTTTTTTTATCATCACCAAATTTAGACAATATGCTGATGGGCAGAATATCTTGGTCAGGTACGATAACTAACCACGTTATCTTAGTCACTTCACACTTATTGATCTCGAAATGACCAAAACTGTGTCCGCTCTCTAAATGTGCCTGACGTATAACCAATTATCACTCTACTTGGTCTCAACAAACAGAACGGACGTATTTTGTGACAGTAAACTTTTTTTCGGAAACCGCAAAGCCCGCCGATTGAAGCATTGCAAGATCACCGTACGGTGGCCGTGAGGTGACCTTGCGAAGGCCTTGAGATGACCCATGGTTTTAACCCTGTTATGGGTGCCTAGAAAATCATACGGGAGCCCTTAAGTCACTGGACGGCCGCTGTACAATATTTAAAACATCGTACGCCACCCCACGGCGGTCTTGTGGCATCAGTGAGGGCGCCTTTCCTTATTGGCACCTCATGGAATCTGATCTCATGACTTGTACGAATGCGGTACGGTCGCCGTAATATTTGTGAACACTGCTACTGATGCCCGCAAAGCAGTACGATTTGTAAAAATAGCATTTACAAACTGCAGTTGTGTGTTTTTAGCTTATCATTCATGCTTGACTGAACTATTTTGATCACTCACGACTCACGTTGTTGTAATCTGCTCATCTGCCTGTCCGTTCACATTTTCCTTCAATGAACTTTTCCTCCTGAACCAAAAGGTATCAATTTACAAATAATTTCACAGAAATGTTCTTCCGTTGACCCTCTTCAACATTTGTTAAAAAATATATATTTACATGAAGTTAGCCACATGCCAATTCCATGATTTCCTTAGCTCACCTGAGCATAGAATGCTTACACGTGGGCACAAAGTGCTCTAAATCAGCTATTGTGGTTGCCGTATGGTATGCTTGTCCTCGGTCAGGATGTTAATCTGGGTGCACAATCACAGTATGTCATGTGACCTTAGACAAGAGAAAACAAAAC
The DNA here is from genome assembly GCA_031761405.1 of Serripes groenlandicus. Lineage (NCBI taxonomy): Eukaryota > Metazoa > Mollusca > Bivalvia > Cardiida > Cardiidae > Serripes > Serripes groenlandicus. Next base: position 114,009,700 of record JASEVX010000001.1, on the reverse strand, counting down.
AGTTATTCCTTAACACTTAATATTCTATTGTTTCTTGAGTAGTTGAACTTTGAAAACAATGGACGTATCACTTGAGGGGTAAAATGAAGGGATGTTGGTCCAACTATCTGTCAAATCACAAATCACTGAAAATGTTCACACTTCGCTTAAGACTTCCTTGCTATTGTCCTGTCTACTTTTAAAATAACAGTCATACAGGTTAATTTTCTACATACTGTCTATACATGTCGAATAAAGAAAACAAAGAAGATATAAATTTATATGTTATAGCCGTTTTCCGATTTTATGTGATCATGTATTGTATATAGTTGTTTTGTATTTGTAATGCTAATGTTTCTCAAGATTTGTGGGACTTATCCTTTGTTAAAATTAACTTGAACTTGAACTCCTCAAAAAAAATTATCCTGGACACTCTAGACTTCCTTTTATTTTCCTCAAACTGTTAAAGTGTGTTTGTTTGAAGATATCTTGGTCAAGTTGAATGAGTCGAGAGTGTAATTTCAAGTAGACAACTAGAGCACCAGGTCAAATTTTAGTCAAAACGTGTGAACAATCTATAAAACAGCATTTATGACTAATCAAGGTCAAACTTTGACAGATTGTTAAATACTAACAAAATGAGTCATGTTTAAGAAACATATTGTGAACACTCTAGGGGTTGCTTTTTTGTCTCTAGAATGATACAATTTTGTTACAATATTTGTCTTAATTAATAATATCTAGGTTAATTGGAATGCGGGTTACCTTTGATGAAACACTAAGTTACCGGACATAATTTAGGAACAATCTTGTTGACACGCTTGAGGCTGCATTTTTGACGCTTTTTGAAACCTTGTCAGAATGTTTGTCTGGATGATATCAAGACTAAGTTTAAATAATGTTCATGTAGAATTAATGTTCTAGTCTCGTCGGGCTTTTAGAACAAAATTGTGACACTCTTTGAATACTGCTATTTTGACCTGAGCATGTTTGAATCTATAGTCAGAATGTTTGGTCTGATGTAATATTGGTCAAGAGCACAAACTGATTATTTTGGGGTCAAGTACTAGGTTGAAAGTAAACATTGAAGAAAATTGTTTTGAACACTTTAGAGGCCACATTTTTAAATAAATTATGTTTAAACCTTGTCAGAATAGGTGTCCTGATGATATCTAAATTAAGTTTAAATATGGGTCATGTTGGGTTAAAAATTAGGTCACTCTTCCACATTTTAGTAAAGACTTTGGGACACTCGAAAGGCCACAGTTTGTACTTGAATATACGTTTTAGCTAAGTCACAATAGTTGTTTTAATAATGACTAGGTTTACTGCACATATGGGTCATGTCGGGTCAAAGACTATGGGTCGCTAGGCCAAATTTAAGAAGAATCTTAAGGTTACATCAAACGTTCATGTCAGACCATTTTGTCTTTATGAAATCTTCATCACATTTTGAGTCAACTTGTATGTATACAATGTGTATATATATACATATAGACAATATATATTTTATCTGACCTTCTTTTAGGATTATCAGCGCATTATATTTGTCTCCCTTAAAACCTTGGGTTTATTTTTAAACTTGATTGTCAGAAACTAGGTCAATACTCGGGTGAGCAATTCAGGGTCATCATTTTCCAACACTGGATAGAGCTAGCTAAAGGTATGACAAGTTTGTTTTAACGAACCCTTGTAAGGCTGGATAATAAAGGTTTTAGTCAAACATAATGCGCTGTCATGTTAGGTTTATATCTAACAGTTTGATCATTAAACTCAGCTGAGCATGCATGAAGTGCAAGATGTCATATTGCGATCACTCACTATAAGGCACCGTCTGTCTATCCGTCATTCCTTCCAATCAGATGTTCCTGTATACAACTTTAAACAACTTCTCCTCCTAATGTAAGATTTGTTGAAGAATTGATTACATGGAAAACTCTGGTTGCCTGATGGCAATGGAAAAAAACACTTAAATATATATATGACCCTCTACCAAGATTATTAAAATTATTCAGATCCGTTGAGAAACATAGCTGACAAGGGGCTGTGACTTCTATTACATCTGCTGAGCTTAATAATGACCATCATGGGCCTCTTATTTCCACAATATTTTACTTATTTTTTTCCTTCAATTCTTTACCTTTTTATTTTATTCTTTGTTATTCTTTACCCTCGCCGTTCAGAGTTAACTATTTGGCGAGCAGTATTCTTTACCTTTTAACCCCTCCCGCATATATACGATTTCTGACGCCTCTGCAGCAGATGGCTGTTTGAAAACATGTCGACAAAAGAAGAAATTGCTCAAAACAAGCAATTTCTCAATTTGCCACAATGTTTTCAACTCCATTTAATAACTACACTTCACTTTTTAGATATTAACCTCATTTATGTGGGTGTGTTTTCAAAGTTGTCTGCTGCAGATTTGCTGTATGTGGAAAAGTGTTAAATGTTTATCTTAACACAAACCCAAAGATGACAAAGTTCAAAATGTTATCAATTATCTGGTTATATGATATTGTATTTGGGTCAAAACATGGCTTTTCAATCACGTAGTATTGTGAAGTGTCAGTCTCGGGAGTGGGAGGTTTTAAGTTCAATCCCCGGCTCGGTTATTAATGTAACCAAAGACTAAAATTCATAACAATGTATTGGTGCTCGGGATTGTTCGGTATAATGTCTTGACTCACTAGTTTCACGATACAAGGACGAGGAACTAGTACCAAGTAGATACCGTGATATAACTGATTTTAAACAGCTATAGGGCTTAACCCTTCCCTCATATATGGACGTTTTCTGACGTCTCTGCAGCAGACAGCTTTTTTAAAACATAGTGACAAAAGAAGAAATTGCTAAAAACAAGCAATTTCACCTTTTGACACAATGTTTACCACTTTTAGTCATAGGTTATCGATTCAATTATAGAGATTTTCTATTTTTTGACAAAATATGTTCAAAGTAGTCTTGCTGCAGAATTGTCTTATGAGGGAAAGGTTAAATCACCATATGCCCCCTTCTTATGCTATAATAGCTTTGCAGAGATATGTGTAATTTTCTGCGTTTGAGAAAGTAAAATAAGAGGAAAATTAATTTCCCCTTGTATTAATGTAATGAACGCTAGGTGGCGTTGTTTCAAAGTGAATTGCACGAGGAAGTACTCGTATTAAGTCTTTCAGGTTTGGACAGTCGGACTGTGCTGACGTGTGCGAATCGATTCATATTTTTTAATGTAAGTAACAAATAAAATTACGAAGAAAAATCAGGAGAATCGGTTGTGTTAATGTTTTTGATAAACTTAACTGTTGCTCTCTTTGAGTTATTCTATTTACTTTTTTTCTAGATATATTACTACAATATGATATTTAAATGCGATTGAGGCTCAACATTTCTTGGTTCGACATTGACAAATGGGCACAGGTTTCCAGAGTTCTTTGCTTTAGTTTTATCTCTGTTTGCTCCTGGGCGAGTCGAACCATCTGCATAGATACATATTTAATCCATTAGTCATGTTTAACAAGCTAATGTCAACACTGTTATATGACTACAATTTTGGTTGTTACCTGAAATAGAGTTCCAGACATATATTTGTTTATGCGTGATGTTTGGTTCACCCTCCAAATATAATGTTGCTTCAGTTTATTGATTGGTTGAGTTGTGCTGTGAAGATTCGCAGCAGGGCTCAATTATCAATATACTTAACTATTATCACTAGGATTTGAATCGAATTATTATCATTTTGACTATATATGTTATACTATTATTATTACTAGCTTAAACATACTGCTGAAATTATGTCACGTTGATATCTAAAATGTATATACACTTATGATGTAACAAGAAACATGTATGTTTACGTTACGAAATAAAGAAATTTGAATCTTGAAATATTTAAGTTACACTGATTTAATAAATAACATATTTCATAGTAGGTGTGTGTACACAGATTCTTGCTCTGGTGTTATATGGCAAAAATGTAATTGCCACCTGTATAACCATCCAAATATTTTTCAACAATGTTTTCAAATGTTTATCTGCTACAGAGGTGTCTGAATATTGAAATGGAATAATGAAAGATTAATTATTGAATTGAGTTGAACTCATTGTAGCACAAGGAGAAATTACTCATTATGAGCATTGTCTCCTTTTGCCACAATGTTTTCAAAAGTTGTCTGCTGTAGGGGCATCAGCAGGTATGTGTATGTATGGAAAGGGTTTAGACAGCAAAAATTGGTTTATTGATTTTGTTTGTAAATTACTTCCTCAGTGATGTATAACTCATTATGCGCTTTGTAGGCAATACAAAGGTTTTCCAAAACCCGGCCGGGTTGGACATTGACATTTATTTGTTGTGTCTTTAACATAGTTTAAGTTACATGTACAAACAAGAAGAAAGTCTTTGTTTTTTCTGACTTTTGCAATGTCAAACTGGAATTGCTGCTGAACTGTTATATTTATCAAATTGTTTTATAATTCTATATATAGCAGGCTTTCATTGTATATATCCTCTTTGAAAATTATGTTGTTCATTCAATATTTGACTTTTGAATAATGGTACAATGTATATTTAAGTGTTTTAAGAAACGTTTTGATCTTTCCAAGAACATTTTATCTCTTTCCAACATACAGATGCATTTTGATGTCTTTGCAGTAGAAGACTTTTGAAAAAATTGTAACAAAAGGAGAAATAGCTCATAATGAGCAACTTCTCTTTTCCCCCACAGCGTCTTCAACTATATTCAGTTACTATATTCTCATAAATAGAGGTTTTTTATATTTTTGCTTAGATTTTACCAAAGTTGTCTGCTGCAGATTTTTTGTATGTGGAAAACGGTTAAACAATTTTAGGTATATGCAATCAGTCTGCTTTATAAACAAAAAATGTAGATGACACCTCTATTGATCATTAATCCTCTGTACACGCTTGATCACTCTTAGGTTACAACATTTACTTTCTAGGATATGTAGTTGTTAGTGTCTCCATAATAAGAGAGGGTGATCAGTGTTGGATCGTAACTTGTGTCAGTATAAATTACAAAAAGTAATTGAAATTCACCAAGGATATAGATGCCATGATATGACTGAAATTATATTAACTGTTGATATCTTAAAATAACAAAAAGTAATAATAAAGGGATATAAAAAGGTTTCTTGGAATGATTTCTTTGATGACAAATCATTTTTATTATTTATCTTTACTTAAGTTCAATTTTCAGATTGTTTCAAATTAAAGAAATTCAAAGGCAGAAAAGGATCTCACAAATTGAAGTATAATTTACTAAGACAGAGTAGAAACTATTACAATTATATAAGTTTTGACATTTAAAATAAATGTAGGTTAACTCTTTCAGCGCAGAATTTCCTAAAGAATACTCTATTATAGCTTCCATGTTCATATTCAGATTATCTATAATCTTTAGCTCTGCTGAGCATGATGTGTTCATGTTGAGTTTTTGTGATCGCCTTTTGTCTGTCATCCATTGTCAACAATGTGCTTGTTAACACACCAGAGGCCACTATTGGGTTTGCTGCAGATATATGTCAAAATGTTTCTGCAAGGGGGAAATGTTTAAATTTGATGGTAATTAAGCTATTTTCATTCATAATTTTTATAATTACTACCCAATTGTATTTGACAAGCATTTCAAATGTGTTGAGAGGTGCTTCAATATTTATTTATTTTGGTTTTAGCTCATCTGAACACTTCAACGTCTACAATAGACTTGTTGATATTCTACAGGCAACATTTTACATCCAATCTTCATGAAAGTTTATCAGAACGTACATCATTTTTAAATCATAGCCAAACCCAAAACTCGGTCATAATATGTAAAAAACAAGGTCATACGGTCAAATTGAAGGAACATCTTGTTAACACTGTTGAGGCCGCATTTTTAATTTGAGTATGTTGAGACTTTGATAGAAAAATTGTCTTGATGATATCTAGGCTTAGTTCCAATATATGTCATGATAAAAAAATAGGTTACTAGGTCAAATTGAAGGAAAATTGTGTTAACACTCAAAAAGTCAGCATTTTTTGCTTCATTGTATTGAAACTTGTCAGAATGTTTGTCTTTGTGATATCGTGGCCAAGTTAAAATATGGGTCATGTCTCCATAGAGTCAGTTATTGGATGAGGTTATTTGTGAAAATTTGTAGAACACTTAGAGTATTCATTGTTCGTAAGACGTATTACCCTGAAGAACCCATCATCGAAACGAAATATTAAGAGGACGGAAGAGTAATAGTAAATGTACAGATGAGAAAAGATAATAGACAAATTGTCAGACAGATGAATGGAGGGATAGAATCTGTTTCGTTGTCTCTCTATATAGAGAGAGTAGAAAAATAAAACAGATAAAAGACAGAAAGTGAAAAAGAAAAGACATACATATATATATATATATATATATATATATATATAATAATAATAATACACATACATACTCACATACACATATATATATACACACATACACAAACTGAGAGGTCTGTCTCAATATCAGCAATTATTAATCATTTGTCTACACTATTGTCAAATATTGGCCAGCCTTACTTGTCATTAATGTCAACTTTATTCAGTTTATCTTTCAACTCGTCTGAAATTAACTTTAAATGGAAGCTTATAGTTTCAAAAAAGAGTTGAATACATTATCGCAAAAGGAGAAACTGGTCAATTTAGATTTGCTTTACAAAATAAAATCAGATGCTATTATGGAGGGATATGGAAAAGTGTTATCTCTATCAGGTCTAGCTCTTTCATGAGTGACGTAACCGTTATAATTATTCAGATTATGTATGGTTTATTTACGAAGCAGTTAAAAGAGAAATGAATAGCATTAATATATTGCATTATAGGAAAAGCTCAGACTCAGGTAATTAAGCCTTTGCATTTAACCCCCTTGGCACAATCAACAAATCTGCAGCAAACAACTTCGAAAACATATGAAGAAATATTAAAGAATTATCATTTTAAATAAAAGTACAATTTTTCAATTGGAGTTGAAAACATTATAGGGAAAAAAATAAATTGCTATGACCAATTTCTCCTTTTGCCAGAATGTTTTAAAAACTTGTTCTGCAGATTTGTTAAAATAAGTATTATTATAGCATGTCACCAGAAACTTCCCACATACAACAAATTAATTTGCAGCAGACAACTTTGAAAAAAATTTATAAAACATTTGGAATCCTTATAAATGAAAGAGCCATTATAGAATTTGTTTAGTTGAAATCATTTTGAAAAAAGGACAAATTGCTAATTTTCTCCTTTTGCCACAATATTTTTAGAAGTTGTCTGCTTCAGAGGTGTCCGAAAGCATCTGTATGTGGGAAAGGGTTGATTGCAACATCATCCCTTTTAATTAGTCTGTCACTGTCCCATATATTTGAAGAGACTCCCATATATTGCATATATGTAGTGTCAACTTTAATCTGTGGCTTCTGGATTGTCACACATTTTGAGAATGATATTTTCCATAAATAAGAAGGGTTGAAGGAGGGTTAGGGAAAGTTGAGAATACACACACGTACATTTGTGTATTTCAAGATTACATTCTGCAGTCAAAATTCACATGGATTCTTTACTTTCTTCATATATATATTTGTTTGCACAAAAAAGTAAATGTTCTAATTCTATCGATATAACTTTTGTTACAAAAACATGCAATCACAATTATTTAATCCTTTTCCATATATAGACGCTTTCTGACGCCTTTTGAAAACACTGCGACAAAAGGAGAAATTGCCACAATGTTTTCTACTTTATTCAATAATTATATCTCATTTATATCCAGATGTTTTCAAAGTCGTCTGCTGCAGATGTGTTGTATGTGGGAAAGGGGTAAACATTTTCATTTTGACTTTTTAGCTCACCTGTGCAGGAAGTACTCAAGGTGAGTTATTGTAATCAAATTGTGTCTGTCCATCGTGCGATGTGCATTGTTTTTGTTTGTTGTACTTCGTCAACAATTGCCTTGGTAACTATACAGGTCACAATTTACATCTAATCTTCATAAAAGTTTATCAGACCATACATGTACAAATCAAATCTTGGCCAAGTTCGAAACAGGGTCATGTGTGGTAAACTAGGTCATAAGGTCATATAGACGATTTCTGACGCCTGTGCAGCAGACAGCTTTTTGAAAACATAGTGACAAAAGAAGAAATTGCTCAAAACTGTAATCAGTTGTTGGGGTTTTAATTACCCTGTAGTATCATTTCAGTTGTTGGGGTCTTAGCTACCCTGTAATTTGATGGTAAAGTAAATTTTGGACCATTGGGGTTTTGACATAATTTATGGTACACTCGATAGATATAGCAATTGATTAATTGATTGGGGTTTAACGCCGTTTTTAACATTTTCTCAGTTATATCACGGCGGCCAGTTCACCTACGCATGTGTTTCCTGGTTTCCTCACTCTAGTACTCCACAAAACAATCTTCCCAAGCAACTGGCTGCTTTTCCACATAGACTTAGCCCATTTATAGAAGACGAATGACGCATGTCTCATTGACTTTTGTCAAACGTCGGAAAGAAAGTTGGCCGAGCCGGGATTCAAACTCACAACCCCTGGATTGACAGCCCGCATTGCTCCCCAGGCTCGGCGATAGATGTAGCAACATAGAGCATTATAGATGTATAACTATTGAAAGAAAAAACAAATAAAACACTTTCTAAATAATATATCAATTTATAAATTTATTGATTCTTGCAATAATAAAAATTAAGGCATATGTATTATTCAAGATCTTTATCATGGTTATATAAGCTACCTGTTGTGTGGAACCCATTGACAACAGAACCAAGAATACATTATTCATGCCAGTTCACTTGAAAAGAGGACGTGGTACCCTGGTGAATGTTAGCGAGCTGCATGGTGTATGTAGAGACTGGTTTTAAATGTACATTCATGAAGGTACTTTGTCTACCTATTGTTAATTGCAGTTGTCTGAATCATGTAATTATGCACATGTCTGCCTTCAATGAATTTTCAACAATAACAACTTGTTAATTCAGTTAACCCTTTCCCACCTGCAGACGCATTTTGATGCAATAGTAGCTGACGACTTTTGAAAACACTGTTGTCAAAGGTGAAAATGCTCATGATGAGCAATTTCTCCTTTGGCCACAATATTTTCAACTTTATTTAAAGGGACTGAACACCATAATGGTCCAAAATCGTTATATTTTATACTTATTCTAATTAATCGAAAATACGTCGATATATATGTAACGGAATGTTGTAGAAGGTCGTACAAGTCTTGTTTTTCATAGGAAATAAGCAGTTAAAAAAACGTCCGCTCCGTGTTTTCCCGTTTAAAAATACCGTGGAATTTCCTCTTGCTCATTTGAATTTGTGGATTCAATTCGGCATTCTCTAACACCATCGACTCATTACATTCATGTATGCGTGAGTGTAAGGAATGACAACTCTGCGAAGGAGATTTTCAATTCGGTTGTAGTGATAACGTGATAAATATACAGCGATATTTTTAGATTTACTGGGTTACTAACCAAGTAGATTTTACAATGCAAAATAACGAAAAATCTCCGCAATATTAAAAATGTGCATATATTGTAGTACATCAAATCTCAATGCCGTACATGCAAAAACATCAAGGTAATAGCAATTGTTAACAATTTTCTTTTTTTTTTCGCTTTTTTCTCATATGGGATTCAGTCCCTTTAACAATTAAGCTATCTTTTATGGAGATTTTTTAGATTTTTGTTACTATGTTTTCAAAGTCGTCTGCTGCAGATTTGTTGTATGTGGGAAAGGGTTAACATGAGCTTGAATATCCTAATATACTCTGGATTTATATTCCCCTATGTTTTATGAAATTTTTGTTTTACTAAGATTTTTGCTGTACCAGAGGACTAGATAAGGAGGAGTAAACAGGTCTTTCTTATATGATGTCTCTCTTAGACCTCATTAAAACCTATGTTGTAGGTACTTAAGACGATTCTTTTGAGTACCCACAACATAGGTTTTGGAGGTAAATTAAGGATTTTAACGAATGAAAAATGCTCCTTATCTAGAGCTCTGCGTGAGGTGTCAAAATTGTGCACAATAGCATATGCAAACATATCTCTGATAAGCCTTAACCCTTTCCCACACAAAGATGCTTTCTGAAGGCTCTGCAGAAGTCAACTTCTGAAAACAATGTGACAAAAGGAGAAACTGCTTGCAACATTGTTTGCAACTTTTTTTTCAGTAATTATATGTTCATTTATAAATGGGGACTCTTTTATCGATTTTTTTGCTCAGATGATTTCATAGTCGTCTTCTGAAGATGTGTTGTATGAGGGAAAGGATTAATGATGTTAAGGTTATCATTGTTCGAAAATATAGGAGCAAGCTAGAGAATCCGCCTTGGGTGCTGGAGGTCACGGGTTCAATCCCCGGTCAGGTCATACCACATAATGGAAGTAATGGCTGCCCTTCTTGGTGCTCAGGGTTGTGGGGTTAGCATTACGACTGACTGGCCGCATGGTGTCAGGATTAATGGACCAGTTACAGTACTGGTAACTTAAACCCATGAAATGCCGTGATATAATTTAAACATTGTTGAAAGCGGCTTTAACACCAAACAATCAATCATGGAGCTCCCCTATCATCAATTAATCACTGTTATATAGTTAAACACTTTCCCACATACAACAATTCTCCAGCAGACGACATTTAAAACATACTGACACAAATGTGAAAAATCTCCATAAATGAGAGATTAATTGTTAAATAGATTTGAAAACATGGTGGCTAAAGGAGAAATTGCGCGTTTTGACCAATTTGTTCTTTTGCCATAATTTTTTCAAAAGTCATCACCTACAGATGCATCAAAATGCCCTACATATGGAAAAAAGTAAAACAATTCTTTGTTTTATGTAATATCAATAATCACACCATCAATGGTTCCTAGAAACACTACAACAATATTTAATGACTTTCCTTTCTCACTTGACATGTTGGGAAGATTGAAGGATGCAGCCGGTACTTGATATGATAATTTCGATAAGTTTGATAAGTTTATTCATTCAAATGCTTGAATACTTGATATGCACACAATAGACTGTTCGTTTTGCCATTTACAAACCTTCACAATTGATGAAACTAACTTGTAGGGATAAATGAATTAGGCATGCTTGCTTCACAGGCAGGAACAGGATGATCATTTTAAATTTTGGTTATAAGGTATTTAATATTCTGTCGACAAATTGATAATTTGAAAATGCCATTTTAAGAGAGCTGTATTGCATTAAAAGGGAAGTTTTACAATACACTCAAGAAAGATAAAATAAATACTTTGTAACGCATACTGCAATAAAATAGAGTGTTTGTCATTGTCCAAAGATATAGGATTGATAAATCACGCATATGCGCTTAATTTTGAAGTCTGTAAAACTGTAATCCTTTCAAGCTTTGATATGTCAATGCATTGTTTCAATCAATTCTGGGAAGAAAAGAAATTGCTTTCAACAAGAAACCCTTTTCCCTTTTTCACAACTTTCAACTTTGTAGTATGAAAGTATGCATTCTATTTTCAACAAAATTCTGTATTTTAACCAGACGTTTTCGATGCAAATGTCTCTAATAGTTTAACAATATAAACAATTAAAGTTCTTTTCAAAAGGTTCCTGCAGAGACCTGAGACATAGGGGAATCATTCTGCACTAAACCAGTCAGTGTGCAATTACTCATTATCCTTCATGCCCACATACAACAAATCTGCAACAGACAGCTTTAAAAACGTATTGAGTAAATATGGAAAATCTCTATAAATGTAGGTATAATTATTGTTTTCAAGAGTCGTCTGCTACAGATGTGTCAAAATGCGTCTAAAGGTAGTGGTATAAAAGTAACCTTACAAGGCTACTTTACTTAATTTTCTATATATACTAGCCGCCTCTGGTGTAGTGGTAGAACGTCCACCTCAGGTGCAAGAGGTCGCGGGTTCGATCTCTGGTCGAGTCATACCTAAGACTTTAAAAATGGTAGTAATGGCCGCCTTCCTTGGGCAATCTGATGCATTATGGGAGGAGTGAGATATCTGCAGCAAACATACTTTCGAAAGCATTGAGTCAAATGAAGAAATTGCTCATAATATGTACTTTCATTTCAAGTTTCGACAAGATGTTTTCAAATTCAATCGCTGCAGGTTTGTAATGAATGTAGAAAAAGACAAAAGAAGATTTGTTTTCATGTGGCAGATCTCATACTTTGAATTTCAAGATATTGTATGTAAGAGACAGATGCATTAAACAGTGCATGACTGTGCAGGTTGATCAGGTCAACTAAATTATTTCAGAAAATACCAAAGGCTTAACCCTTTTCCACATACAATAAATCTGCAGCGACTAGATTGCAGCCTTTGAAAACATCTACACAAAGGTACTGGAAATGCCAGCAAAGGAAATGATAAATATTGAATAAATAAGTAGGTAAGTAAATCTGTTATTAAAGTGACATGTGTATAACATATAATAAAACATAATCAAAGTTTGTTGGAAAAACAACCAGACCCATTTCTATGAACTATAAAAGTAATGTCTATGTACTTAAGTTCATGTATTCTTATCAGTTTGTGGTTCATGGAGTTTATTTACATATATACACATATATATATATATATTTCTATCGATGGTCTCTTTCGAACAGCCCGACGCTACAGCTTGTACAAGATGTAGTAATATGACATCCCCGAACGAAGCCATCCTTATATCAGAGTTCCTATGAATTTTAGGAGGTATGATGAATATGTCCTTTTGCCATAATTTCTTAACACTCTTTTGACAAGTGTTTTTAACCCTTTCCCACATACAAGAAATCGGCAGCATTCGATTTTGAACATATTTGGTCAAAAATTGGAAACTCTATAATTGTATGGATAACCTGCAATGACTAAAAGTGGAAAATATTGTGGCAAAAGGAGAAATTACTCATCATGTTTTCAAAAGTCGTCTGCTTCAGAGGCGTCAGAAAGCGTCTGTATGAGAGAAAGGGTTAAACAGTGTTTGCTTAAGATACATTATATTATGTATTCATGTATAATGCAACAGTTCAATTCAAACTGCCAATAAAGTCAACTGATGATCCTGTAACAACCTATAGCTACCAGGGACAGCTTATATATATAAGTGAGCTCTAAATTAGTTTATGTTTAATATAAGGCTAAAGAAAAGAATCAAACTAATAAAAGAAATTGCTTTATACAAAGACCAACTAGAGATGCATGACAACAAATGGAGAACGTTTCTAGATCGTTAAAGACGATCGCTACAGTTTCATCATTTTTAGAAAACATTCAGAATTTTACGAAAATTTATGTGTTGATAGCATATCTACAAAAATATGAAATAAAAATATGGTTAACCAGGCTTGGAAAAGTTTCCCGGCCCTTTCTTCTGTATACCCCGTACTTTTGCAAATGTGACTACTGTTTCTTATGTAATATATATGTATTTTGTTTTAATTTTTCAAATTTCATTTTCAGTTTTACATCATTTGTTTGGCAACACTTCACTCTTTATATCATTAGAATAATTAAAGGTAAAAATGTAGCCATCACGAAAAAATGACACCATTAAAATTAATTAAATAAAATTCTATGCATAAATCATTATATTTTCAAAGTGTTTTTTTCTATGATTCAACATTCAGATTTTTTTTTAAATTTGCATTAATATAGTTTAAGCATTACTGTATCAAAACTTAATTTAAAAATCATAGGTAACCAGACTCCTTTTCAAATAAAATAAAATCTTGCATGATCAATCACACAAGGCGCGTTTTGATTTCATTATCACCAGTCTATGTGGAAAAGCAGCCAGTTGCTTGGAAAGTATGTTGTGTGGTGTGCTGGTGTCAGAAAACCAGGAAATGCATGAATAGGTGAATTGGTCGCCGTGATATGGCTGAAAACTTGTTTAAACCCTAATCAATCAATCAATTACCACTGTTTGTCGGCAGACCATAACACTTTTAAACCGGTGTTTACGTAATATATACGTAATATATACATTTGGCGTGAGAATCGAAACTATCGCGATCGTACGGTGGCATAGATGTGACATCCGTTACACTTTATTTATATTGTGGCCAAAGTATAAATACAGTGTTGCGGATGTCACCTCTGTGCCACCGTACGATCGTCTTTACTTGTTTATTATTGCACATTTATCTCAAGATATTTAATTGTTCATTTAAATATTCAGTCAAAGCACAGCTCCCTTTCTTCTTCCATCTCTCTTCCTTTTCTAACTTCTTCAAATAATCTTTTCTATTCTAAACCTTCTTTAGAGTATGTATGTAAGTTTATGTTTCACCAACCTTGGTCAAATGAGAGGCTGTACGAAATAAACCGCATTGCTCTTTGTTAGTTGAATTCCTTCATAGCTCGTACACAAGTTCAGAGTGTCAAGGGAGCTTGGCCAGTCAGTGTTTGACCAACTTGGGTTAACCCTTTCCCTCATATAGACGCTTTTTGACGCCTCTGCAGCAGACGGCTTTTTGAAAACATGCATGTTGACAAAAGAAGAAATTGCTCAAAAACAAGCAATTTCTCCATTTGTCAACATGTTTAACTCAATTAAATTAGTATGCCCCCTTCGAAGAAGAGGGGTATATTGCTTTGCACATGTCGGTCGGTAGATATGTCGGTCCGTCGGTAGACCAAAGCGTGTCCAAGTGGTAACTCACCAATGCATGGACCTATGGTCCTCAAACTTGACATGGAGGTTGGGGATGACCAGTAGACGAACCCTATTGAGGTTGAAGTCACAGGTCATCATGTCAAAGGTCAAGGTCACAGTGACCTTGAATGCGAAAAGCTTGTCCGAGTGATAACTCGAAATTGCCTGCACCCATGGCCCTCAAACATGGGGGATTGGGGTGAGCAGTAGATAACCCCTATTGAGTTTGAGGTCATTGGGTCAAAGGTCAAGGTCACAGTGACCTTGAACCTGAAAAGCTTGTCCGAGTGATAACTCGACATTGCCTGCACCCATGGCCCTCAAACTTGACATGGGGGATTGGGGTGACCAGTAGATGACCCAAATTGATTTTGAAGTCATTGGGTCAAAGGTCAAGATCACAGTGACCTTAAACGCAAAAAGCTTGTCCAAGTGATAACTCGACATTGGCTGCACCCATGGCCCTCAAACTTGACATGGAGGCTAGGGGTAACCAATAGATGACCCCTATTGTGAAGTCATCATGTGAAAGGTCAAGGTCAAAGTGACCCAGCTTGTCCAAGTGATAACTTAACAATGCCTTCAGCTTTAGTAATCAAATTTCACTAAGAGGTAGAGCCTGACCAGTAGATGACCCCTTTTTATTTTGAGATACATATCAAAGGTCAAAGTCACAGTGACATTGAACATAAAAAGCTTGTCAGAGTGATATCTCCACATTGCCTGCACCCATGGCCCTAAAACTTGACATGGTGGCTGAGAGTGACCAGTAGATGACCTCTTGATGTTAAGGTCATCGGGTCAAAAATCGTCCAAATATTCCTGACAACATGGCGCTCAGGGGGGCAGAATGTTTGACAAACATCTCTTGTTGTACTTTCATTTAAAGGGAGTTTCGAAAATAATTGGGGTATGATTACAAAGTTGAGACAGTTGCAGATTTGTTGTATGTGGGAAATGGTTAAAAGTCAAGGTTACAGCACAGGGACTTGCTCCTCTAAAAATAGATATTACCCTATATATGCATAGATATTAACAGTGGTTACAGTGGCTCTAACTTGTCTGTACTAAAATATGTCATCACTCATTATTGTAACACTTACATTTTGGTGGAATTCCTTTATACTTCATTATGAAAATTCACTTGCAATGGAGTTAAGAGGAGGTCTTTGTGAAAGGTCAAGGACACAGTTTTTCTAGAATGCATCTGTTCAAAATGAGGTCATTGTTCTAAGCACTTTTGTTTGTGGGCAGTGATATCAATCATACTTCACACACAGATAAAGTGTCTAGGGATCTTGGTTCACCCACATCACTTCAAAGTTCAAGGTCACATATCAAAGTCATAGTTAATATAGATAACCTAAATGTAAATATAGCAATGCATAACTTATTTATTTTTTTATTTTATTTTTTTGTGGGGGGGGGGGGGGGGGGGGGAGGGGGGGGAGGGGGGGGGGGGGGCAGCTCTTGTTGTATTCATGTAGTGCTGTGTATGTGTGTGAACAGGGATATTAGACTAGCGTAAAATTCCAGTAAAAAAAATCTTTATATGATACCAAAAAGAGAGATACAACAAGACATCTCTTGGCCTGACATGTCTAGGTTTTATTCAGTAGGTTTAATGTGTAAAAATATGCAGATTTTTACCCTTCACCTCAGAAAGAGATTGCGATTTTCCTGCAAGCAGATATAACTTTATAAAACTAAGTTGATAAAGGAGAAAATACTATGAAGTGGGAATACTATTAAGTGGGAAAAATAAAGAAAAGACTAAGTAATTTAGCTATTCCTCTTGATGAGCAATTTCTCCTTTTGCCATTCAACTCTATTCAAAAGCTTAAGATTTATTTATAGAGATTTTCCATATTTTAGTCAATATGTTTTCAAAGTCGTCTGCTGCAGATTTGTTGTCTGCGGGAAAGGGTTATCATGTGCTTTGTGAGGTAAAGGGTGAGTTAGTGACGTTCTCTATAATCAATGTTTACATCTTGTTTAAATACTTAGAAAAACCCTTTTATCAAACATGTGACAGGACTCTTAGCCCATTCCAACCTACACCTTCTGGTGCCTTTTTAGCAGACGACTTTTTAAACGATTGTAGCAAAATGAGAAATTGCTCATGATGAGTATTTTCTCCTTTTGCCACTTTTGTGTTCAACTATATTCTAAAATTAAGTTTTTCATTCATAGAGATTTTCGAGATATTCTTCCAGATGGCTTTACCAGATCTGCAGCAGATTTATTCTAGGTTGTATGTTGGAAAGGGAGCTCTCAAGATCCCCATGGGTTAAAATTGCCCTATAGAAGTCAAAATCCCCATGGCAAAAAAGACAGGTTATTCAAAATCCCCATGGCCAAAATGACAGGGTATTTAAAATGTCTGTGCATGATTACCCCTTACTTAAGTTCATTGCATAATGGCTTAAAATCTTGTATGATAGATGACAGAAAAAGTGCTAAAATAGAATCAAAACAGTGCAGTGCAGTGCAGTGAATGATTTGGAGTTCAGCACAATTAAATATAATGCATATAGTATGATTTAAAATGATTGAAATTGCTCATTGTTTAATTTGTCTTTTATTTCGCTTATATTAGCATATGGCTCTCTTATTATGTTGGTTACCAAACAAATTTATTCACATGTCCGGTTTTCTAATTGTACTAAAACACCTTTGCTGTCACCTAATGAGAAAGACCGAAGCTTCAAAATGAGATCAAACAGTAACTGAGTAAGGGGATTATGCTACCCATGATGGGGATTTTGAATACCCTGTCATTTTTGCCATGATGATTTTGTCTGCAAGGGCAATTTTGACCCATGGGGATTTTGATATACACTTGTTGAAAAGGGTCTCCATATATCAACAATTTACCAGTAGTGATAATTTAGAATTGTCTGTTTCAACAAATCTTTGAAAACAATTCTCAATTACAGTTAGATCTTTCGGACATAATTGAAAACACATTTGGAAAATGCTCAATCCTGTTATTCAAATGCACACAATTTGTCTGTGTCCGGTTTGTTGAGCCTCACAGATATGTAATAGCAAAATATATTTGCTCATTTAAAAAAACAACGTGTAGTTACAAAACAGTTCACAACATTGCTTAGTTACAAATAAGTTAAAACAGTTTACAACAACGCATAGTTACAAAACAGTGCAAACAGTTCACAACGATGTGTAGTAACAAAACAGTTCACAATAATGTGTAGTTACAAAACAGTTTAAACAGTTCACAACAATGCATAGTTACAAAACAGTTCACAACAATGTGTAGTTACAAAACAGTTTAAACAGTTCACAACATTGTGTAGTTACAAAACAGTTTAAGCAGTTCACAACAATGCATAGTTACAAAACAGTTTAAACAGTTCACAACAATGTGTAGTTACAAAACAGTTCAAACAGTTCACAACAATGTGTAGTTATACAACAGTTCACAACAATGTTCACGACAATGTGTAGTTACAAAACAGTTTACAACAATGTGTAGTCACAAAACAGTTTAAACAGTTCACAACAGTGCGTAGTTGCAAAACAGCTCACAACAATATTTAGTTACAAAACAGCTCACAACAATGTGTAGTTACAAAACAGTTCACAACAATGTGTAGTTACAAAACAGTTTAAACAGTTCACAACAATGCGTAGTTGCAAAACAGCTCACAACAATATTCAGTTACAAAACAGTTCACAACAATGTGTAGTTACAAAACAGTTTAAACAGTTCACAACAACGTTTATGTAAAAACAGTTTAAACAGTTCATACAAATGTGTATTGTCAAAAACACAACTAATTTTACATATATATTTGGTATTTCATATTTTGTGTGTACATATAAAATAATTGGAATGAATGTAAAACATAAGAATTGCTGTTTATGTAAATTTATTGCTATTTAAAGAGTGGTTTTAGGTTTTATATAAGTTAATTATTTTTAACACAATTATTTTAGAGTTGGTATTTAAAATAGATGCAGCTATGCATCTCATAACCCTTTTCCTCATATAGACACTTGCTGGCGCCTCTACAGCAGACTGCTTTTTGAAAACATGGCGACAAAAGAAAAAATTGCTCAAAAAGAGCAATTTCTCCGTTTATTCATATTTGTTCGGGTATGTTTCAAAGTCGTCTACTGCAGATTTGTTGTTTGTGGGAAAGGATAAATATATATTGTGAATCAGAATACTGTGACGGAGTTCAAAACTCGATCTACTAGATAAGGTGTTAATTCACTAATGGGGCATTCTCACCGCCGATCTGAGTACCTCGATCAAACTCTATCATGCGTCGTGGAAAGATCTCCCTCGGTCTGCAGGGGTGTCCCGCTCGGTCTGTGGCGGTCTACCTTGGTCGGTAGAGGTCGAGGTTTCTACACGGCATGTCAAAAAAATCCGTGTAGCGCTCGAGAAGCCAGGCGGTCTGGCAGCGGTCTGAAATACATCTTGTAGCGCTCTGGTAAACTCGTGTATACTCGTGTACAAGGTCTAGTTCATCGGGAAGACACATAGTCATCCAATCTGTACTCGATCAACTAGACCTGTATACGACATGTACTCAATCTTGTACAACCCCAATCAGATGCATTTACTCGATCAACTCGATAATATGCAGACCGCATACGAACTCTACTCGAACATACACGGCTTCTACCCGATTATACCAAATAATACCCGACCGCCTCGATATTCTATTCAAGGATCAAGGTCCGATCGTACATAGTTGGGTATAAGTCGGGTAGAAGTCGGGTAGATGTCAAAGAATAGTCGGGCTTGTCGTGTTGATCGGGTAGACATCGGGAAGGGGTCGAGTATAAGTCGAGTAGAAGTCGGTATGTGTGTCGGCAGGTGGTCTTGAAGTAGTCTGGAAGGGTCTTGAGTTGATCTAGTATGGTCCACTAAAGGTCTGACAGAGGTCCCCTATGGTTATGTAGACCCCCGACCAAACACCTGGTCGAGCAAGGTCGCGGAATTTGGCCAGTCGGGGAGATCGAGGTACTCAGATCGGCGGTAAGAACGCACCATAAATCACTTCCGTTATGTAAATAATTTATATACAGTAAATATTTTAATTTTTAAAAAGTAGGTTAACATGAGTGGAAATATTAAGTTAACAATGCTATTGTCTGATTCATAAATGGCCCTGTGAGTTAAAACTACAAGAACAAAACGCCAAACTAAACATTGAAGTGGAATGAAAATGTGTTTGTTTTTTTATCAGTTACCCAAACAGAATGTTAACCCTTTCCCACCTACAACAAATATGAAGCAGATGACATTGAAACAAATGAATCATTTGAAGAATCTATATGAATATATAATTATTGGATAGGGTTAAAACCATTGTGGTTACAGGAATAAAATCCTCATTATGAGCAATTTCTCCTTTTGCCACACTGTTGTTAAATGTTGTCTGCTGCCTAAACGTCAGTAAGTGTCTGCATGTAGAAATGGGTTAATCAGTTATATAAATAATCGTTGACATCCCTAGGATTGACAAAACAGATTGACTTGGTTCATATTAATATGTGATGATAAAACAGATTGACTCAGTTCACATTGATGAGTAACGATGAAACAGATTTACTCAGTTCATACTGATGGGTAATGACAAAACAGATTTACTCAGTTTTTTTCACTGATGAGTAATGATGAAACAGATTTACTCAGTTTTTTTCATTGATGAGTAATGATGAAACAGTTTGACTCGGTTCACACTGATGAGTTATGATGAAACAGTTTGACTCGGTTCATACTGATGAGTTATGATGAAACAGATTTACTCGGTTCACACTGATGAGTAATGATAAAACGGATTGACTCAGTTCACACTGATGAGTTATGATGAAACAGATTGACTCAGTTCACACTGATGAGTTATGATAAAACAGATTTACTCGGTTCACACTGATGAGTTATGATGAAACAGATTTACTCAGTTCATACTGATGAGTAATGATAAAACAGATTAACTCAGTTCACATTGATGAGTTATGATGAAACAGTTTGACTCGGTTCATACTGATGAGTAATGATAAAACAGATTGACTCAGTTAACATTGATGAGTAATGATGAAACAGATTTACTCAGTTAATACTGATGAGTAATGATAAAACAGATTGACTCAGTTCACATTGATGAGTAATGATGAAACAGATTAACTCAGTTCATACTAATGAGTTATGATGAAACAGATTGACTCAGTTCACACTGATGAGTTATGATGAAACAGATTGACTCAGTTCACACTGATGAGTTATGATGAAACAGATTGACTCAGTTCACACTGATGAGTTATGATGAAACAGATTTACTCGGTTCACACTGATGAGTTATGATGAAACAGATTTACTCAGTTCATACTGATGAGTAATGATAAAACAGATTGACTCAGTTCACATTGATGAGTAATGATGAAACAGATTTACTCAGTTCATACTGATGAGTTATGATGAAACAGATTTACTCGGTTCATACTGATGAGTAATGATGAAACAGATTGACTCAGTTCATACTGATGAGTTATGATGAAACAGATTGACTCAGTTTACACTGATGAGTTATGATGAAACAGATTGACTCAGTTCATACTGATGAGTTATGATGAAACAGATTGACTCAATTCACATTGATGAGTAATGATGAAACAGATTTACTCAGTTCATACTGATGAGTTATGATGAAACAGATTGACTCGGTTCATACTGATGAGTTATGATAAAACAGATTGACTCAGTTCATACTGATGAGTTATGATAAAACAGATTTACTCGGTTCACACTGATGAGTAATGATGAAACAGAGTGACTCAGTTCACACTGATGAGTAATGACAAAACAGATTTACTCAGTTCACACTGATGAGTAATGATGAAACAGATTGACTCTGTTCACATTGATGAGTTATGATGAAACAGATCAGTTCACACTGATGAGTAATGACAAAACAGATTTACTCAGTTCACACTGATGAGTACCGATGAAACAGATTGACTCTGTTCACATTGATGAGTAATGATGAAACAGATTTACTCAGTTCATACTAATGAGTAATGATAAAACAGATTAACCCAGTTCACACTGATGAGTAATGATGAAACAGATTGACTCGGTTCATACTGATGAGTAATGATTAAACAGATTTACTCGGTTCACACTGATGAGTAATGATGAAACAGATTGACTCAATTCGCACTGATGGGTAATGATGAAACAGATTTACTCGGTTCACATTGATGAGTAATGATGAAACAGATTTACTCTGTTCATACTGATGAGTAATGATAAAACAGATTGACTCGGTTCATACTGATGAGTAATGATAAAACAGATTTACTCGGTTCACACTGATGAGTAATGATGAAACAGATTGACTCAGTTCACACTGATGGGTAATGATGAAACAGATTTACTCGGTTCACATTGATGAGTAATGATGAAACAGATTTACTCGGTTCATACTGATGAGTAATGATAAAACAGATTGACTCAGTTCATACTGATGAGTAATGATAAAACAGATTGACTCGGTGAACACTGATGAGTAATGATGAAACAGATTTACTCAGTTCACACTGATGAGTATTGAGTTATGATGAAACAGATTGACTCAGTTCACATTGATGAGTAATGATGAAACAGATTTACTCGGTTCATACTGATGAGTAATGATAAAACAGATCTACTCGGTTCACACTAATGAGTAATGATTAAACAGATTTACTCGGTTCACACTGATGAGTAATGATGAAACAGATTGACTCAATTCGCACTGATGGGTAATGATGAAACAGATTTACTCGGTTCACATTGATGAGTAATGATGAAACAGATTTACTCTGTTCATACTGATGAGTAATGATAAAACAGATTGACTCGGTTCATACTGATGAGTAATGATAAAACAGATTTACTCGGTTCACACTGATGAGTAATGATGAAACAGATTGACTCAGTTCACACTGATGGGTAATGATGAAACAGATTTACTCGGTTCACATTGATGAGTAATGATGAAACAGATTTACTCGGTTCATACTGATGAGTAATGATAAAACAGATTGACTCAGTTCATACTGATGAGTAATGATAAAACAGATTGACTCGGTTCACACTGATGAGTAATGATGAAACAGATTTACTCAGTTCACACTGATGAGTATTGAGTTATGATGAAACAGATTGACTCAGTTCACATTGATGAGTAATGATGAAACAGATTTACTCGGTTCATACTGATGAGTAATGATAAAACAGATCTACTCGGTTCACACTAATGAGTAATGATAAAACAGATTGACTCAGTTCACACTGATGAGTATTGAGTTATGATGAAACAGATTGACTCAGTTCACACTGATGAGTAATGATGAAACAGATTTACTCAGTTCATACTGATGGGTAATGATAAAACAGATTTACTCGGTTCATACTGATGAGTAATGATGAAACAGATTTACTCAGTTCATACTGATGAGTAATGATGAAACAGATTTACTCAGTTCATACTGATGGGTGATGATAACACAGATTTACTCGGTTCATACTGATGAGTAATGATGAAACAGATTTACTCAGTTCACACTGATGAGTAATGATGAAACAGATTTACTCGGTTCATACTGATGAGTAATGACAAAACAGATTTACTTAGTTTTCACAGATTGCGTTGACAGAACAGATTTACTCAATTTTCACTTATGTGCTATGTCAAAACATATTTCCTCTGTTTACATTGATGGGTAGTGTCAAAACAGATTTCCTCTGTTACATTGACAGATTGGTAATGTCAAAAACAGATTTACTCAGTACACACTGATGAATAAGTGACAAAACAGATGTACTCAATTTACACTTATGTGTTATAAGAAAACATATTTATAATTTAGTATTTACTTATACACCAATGTGTAATGGAAATTGTGAATTAAACGGGTCAAAACAACAAGTTAAGTCAATACAAATTGATTTAAACTAACATGAATAAGTGATGACAAGATGTATTACTCAGTTCATACCAAGGTAAACATGACATATTGTAAAAGTGACAACATTTAAAGTAGAAAAGTTAATCCAGAATCGTAATTGTGATCGTCTTTTGTCCATCGTTTGCTGCTCATTCATCGTTTGTCAGACCCTCTACCCAGAAGAAGACCATATTAAACCCTTTCTCACATACAACAAATCTGCAGCAGATGAAATAAAATAAAATTTATGGAATCTCTATATATGAAAGAACAATTATTGAAAGGAGCTGAAAACAGTGTTGCAAAAGAAGCAATAACTCCTTTTGCCCCAATTATTTCAGAAGCATCTGTATGACAGAAAGGCTTAAATTATCTTCAGCTGACATGGAAACATTAAACGTAAAGGAAACATTAACCAAAATGGTTTTTTTTTTGTAACTGCAAATTAGGTTAGGCTTCCAATTTGTTTATAACAGTTTCAAAACTATAACCTTATAACGATATTACAGTTTCTTTGAAGTTGAAAAAGAAAAGATTGTAATTTATGAGACTTTCAGGTTTAAAATGATCAAATGACAAAATGTAGTAATGTCCAATGACACTTTTCTCAACAATGAGGTTGACAGTTGCATGCGCATGTAATGTATGGAATTTCTGTGTATTGGGTAACACATTGGATTGTTCCTTTCATTTCAGATAAGGAATCAACACCTTCCTACAATACAAGAGATCACGATTTAGCTAGACAACCATGAAGCCTGTCAGATATGCATCATTTCTTTCAATATGGATGGGCATATTATTCCAAAATGGGTGGACACTTTTCTTCGGCATGAGGCGTAAGTTGCTGCAATTTGTACACTTAACCTATTTCCACATGTGTATGCTTTCTTACGCCTCTGAAGCATACAAGGTTTTGAAAATATTGTGGAAAAGACATAATTTGTTCAGAATCAGCAATTTCTCGCGTTGCTACAATCGATGCTACCAACTCTATTTTTAAAATTATAATACCTTTATTTTTTAGAGATTTTCCATATCTAAGCCTATGAGTTTTCCAAGTCATCTGCTGTCTATTTGCTGTAAGTGGGAAAGGGTTGAAATCATTGTTGAATTGACGCTTATTGCAAAGGTTTTATTGTAGCCATTTTAGGGTTTTATTGTAGACATTTTTCCTGATACAATATTTATCGAGATGTCTGCTCAGCCTCTAATTCATTGACTGAGGTTAAATGCCGTTTTCAACAATTGTTCAGTGATATCACAGTTGCTAGTTGACCTATCCATGAGCTTCCTGTATTCTCAGACCAGTATGCACAAAACAGTCTTTCCTAGCGACTGGCTGCTTTTCCTCATAGACTTAACTTTTAGCTTATTTATGGAAGACAAATGATGCCTGTAGGATATAATTTTGAGAAATGTCTGAAAGAATGTTGTCCGAGTGAACTGGTGTTTGAACTTACAACCCTCGAATTAACAGCACTCATCATAACAGTCTGAGCCACAGGTGCTTAGCGAGTCGGATTTTTAGCTTGCCTTTACACAAAGTGCTCAAGGTGAGCTTTTGTGATCACATATTGTCGGTCATCCGTCGTCAAGAATTGCCTCTACAGTATTAATTGCATGCAATCTTCATAAAAGTTTATTAGAACATAGTATAACATCTCCTTCAAATATTGGACAAGTTGAAAATGAGTCATGCCTGCTTTAAAACAAAATCACATGGTCAAATTGAGGCAAAATCATGTTTACTCTCTAGGGTATGCATGTTTTAGCTTCAGCAGCATGAAATACTGTCAGAATGTTCATATTGATGATATCTAGGTCAAGCTTTAATATTGGTCATATTTGGTCAAAAAGTAGGTCACTTGGCCAGATTGAAGTAAAATCTTCATGCTGAAACTGTGTCAGAATAATTGTCTTAAAGACATCTAGTCTAAGTTATAAGTCATGCTCGTCAAAAATAAGGTCACTAGCCTAAATTGAATTTTATTTTTTTTGCTTCAGCAGCTTGAAAACTTTGTCAGAATGTTTGTTTTGAAGATATCAAGGCCAAATTTGAATATGGGTCATGTTAGATAAAAAAAAAAAAAAAAATACGTCACTAGGCCACATTGATAGAAAATGTTGTTAATACCCTAGAAGCAGCATATATTTAAGTAAACTTTAGTATTTTTAGATCACCTGTGAGCCAAAGGCTCAAGGTGCGCCATTCTGAACACTTTTTGTCCGTCATCCGTCTTCGTCCGACGTCTTTTTAGCTTTAAACAAGATTTAAATTTCATTTAGAACTCTGGTTGCCACGGCAACCAAAAAGGTGAAATAAACCAAAACCTAAAAAATCTTCTTGTAATGCCTTTGATATTTGGTATGTAGCGTCAACAAGTGGACCTCTACAAAGATTGTTCAAATTATAGCCCTGGGGTAAAAAAATGACCCCTCCCCGGCGGGGATCACTTGTTTTATATAGACTCGTATAGGGAAAAAACGTCTTGTCTAAAAGAAAATCTTCTCGTCAGGCCTTTGATATTTGGTATGTAGCTTCATCTAGTGGACCTCTACCAAGATTGTTTAAATTATAGCCCTGGGGTCAAAAATGACCCCTCCCCGGGAGTCACTTGTTTTACAAAGACTTGTATCTACAGGGAAAATCTTCTTGTCTAAAAGTAGAAGGCCAAGGCCTTTTGATATTTGGTATGTAGCTTCATCTAGTGGACCTCTTCCAATATTGTTCAATTTATAGCCCTGGGGTAAAAAATGACTCCTCCCCGGGGGTCACTTGTTTTACATAGACACATATAGGGAAAAAACTTCTTCTCTAAGAAAATCTTCTTGTCTAGAAGTAGAAGGCCAAGGCCTTTGATATTTGGTATGTAGCTTCATCTATTGAACCTCTACCAATGTTCAAAATATAGCCCTAGGGTCAAAAATGGGTCCACCCTAGGAGTTACTTATTTAACGAAGACTCTTATTGGGAGAAACTTTAAAAATCTTCTTGTCTTGTCCAGGCTTTTGATATTTGGTATGTAGCTTCATCTAGTTGACTTCTACCAATATTATTCAAATTATAGCCCTGGGGTCACAAATGGCCCCATTCAGGGTCACTTGTTTTACATAATATTATACTTGTATAGGGAACAACTTTAAAAATCTTCTTGTCTAAAAGGAGAAGGCCCATGCCTTTGATATTTGGTATGTAGCTTCATCTATTGAGCCTCTACCAATCTTGTGTAAAAGTTGATATTTGAAATCTAACACCATCTAGTGGACCTCTACCAAGATTGGTCAAAAATGACCCCACCCTGGAAATCACTTGTTTTACATAGACTCGTTTAGGTAAACACTTAAAAAATATTCAGGTGATCGATTTAGGGCCATCTTGGCCCTCTTATTTATATTTTGTCAGAATAAATGTCTTGATTATATCTTGGCTTAGTTTAAACATAGGTCACGTCCAAACACTAAGCGTCGAGTTCCGGTAGCTCAGTCGGTAACAACGCGGGCTTTCAATCCAGGGGTTGTGAGTTCGAATCCCGGCTCGGCCAACTTTCTTTCCGACGTTTGACAAAAGTCATTGCGACATGCATCATTCGTCTTCCACCAATGGGCTAAGTCTATGTGGAAAAGCAGGCAGTTGCTTGGGAAGAGTGTTGTGTGGGGTACTGGTGTGGGAAAACCAGGAAACACATGAGTAGGTGAACTGGCCGCCGTGATATGAGAGAATGTTAAAAACGGCGTTGAGCCCCAATCAATCAATCAAACACTAAGCCAAATTGAAGACAACTCCTTTTGACACTCTGGAAGCCTTAATTCTTAATGGTTGGCATAACTCAGGGGAGCAATCCAGAACCGTCATGGTCTTCTTGTTTAACTTTTGAGAATAGAATGCTCTAGTCATATTCCTTTTATATGATTTGAAAGAATCTAAAATATCTTTATATCTATAGTGCAATACACTGATGACTTGTTCATTCATTCGATGATTTTAAACTGAGGTCATAATTGTTACCAACCAATAAGTGTCCTTGTTATGCATACTGCTCCAGAACTCCACACAGCATATTGCCTAGGCATTTGGTTGCTTTCCTACATTGTCTTTTAGCTTAGTTGTTGTAGGCAAATTATGCCAGACACAATGCCTATGACTTCTGTCAATTATAACATGATGTTTACTTTAAATCCTTTTCCCATATACAGACACTTTTGGACACCTCTGCAGCAGAAAAACAACGTGACAAAATAAGAAATTGCTCAAAACAAGCAATTTCTTCTGTTTCCACAATGTTTTCAACTCGTTTTACTAATAATACCTACATTTATAGAGCTGTTCTGCAGTTTTGCCTAGTTGTTTTCAAAGTCGTCTGCTGCAGATTTGTTGTATGTTGGAAAGGGTTAAATTTATATATCAGCCAGGTACGAACTGGCATTTCTGAACAGTTTGTAGGTTCGAAACATCTTGTCTACCCGTGCCGGTACCCAGTACCCGCTCAGTCTTTTCAGTATAAACACAAGTAAACTTGTTTCTTTTCTCATGCGCTGACTCATAATTATTACCTGAGCTCTCATGTTCATTTCTTTTTCTCTTTCCAGCAGCAAAGAAGGTGATACTTCAACCAGATAATGTACGCATTTGTACTACACAGATCCTGACTATGACATGTACTGTTGAAGACGGAAATTATCATGTGAACGATTTAGATTTTCAACTCAATAATGTAAATGTAAACTCAGAAAGTATCAATGTTCTAGACAACCATACTGCCAGCCTTGACATTGAGATTTTGACCAGAAAAATGACTATCAATTGCTGTTTGGATAATTGTACATCATATGACTCACTTGCTACAGTATGTATGCAAATCTATGGTAAGATATGGGTTTTAACCCTTTCCCTCATACAACAATTCTGCAGCAGACGAATTTGAACATATTTTGTCAAAAATTAGAAAATCTCTTTAATTGAATGAATAACCTATGTCATAAAGTGGAAAACATTGTGACAAAAGGAGAAATTGCTTGTTTTGAGCATTTTTAGATCACTTAGAGCCAAAGGCTGAAGGTAAGCTATTCTGATCACTTTTTTCCGTCGTCCGTCGTTAACTTTTATCTTTAAACATCATCTACTCCTTAACCACAGGACCAATTTCAACCAAACTTCAAAGGAATGTTCCTTTGGTAGCCCTCTTTCAAAATTGTTTAAAGATTTAAATTCCACTGAGAACTCTGGTTGTCACGGCAACAAAAAAGGGGAAATAAACCAAAACTTAAAAAAAAATCTTGTCTAAAAGTAGAAGGCCCAGACCTTTGATATTTAGTATGTAGCTTCATGAAGTGGACCTCTACCAAGATTGTTCAAATTATAGCCCTGGGGTCACATACGGCCCCTCCCTTGGGGTCACTTGTTTGACATAGACTCGTATAGGGATTTTTTTTTTAAAAAAATCTTCTTGTCTAAAAGTAGAAGGCACAGGCCTTTGATAGTTAGTATGTAGCTTCTTCTAGTGGACCTCTACTAAGATTGTTCGAATTATAGCCCTGGGTTCCAAAATGAACCCTCCCCGTGGCCACTTATTTTACATAGACTCATATAGGGAATAAACTTCAAAAATCTTCTTGTCTAACAGTAGAAGGCCGAGGCCTTTGATATTTTGTATGTAGCTTCATCTAGTGGACCTCTACCAAGATTGTTCAAACTATAGACCTGGGGTCAAAAATGACATCTCCCCGGGAGTCACTTGTTTTACATAAACTCGTATAAGGATTTTTTAAAAATCTTCTTATCTTAAAGTAGAAGGCCAAGGCTTTTTATATATGGTATGTAGCTTCATCAAGTTGAAATCTACCTAGATTATTCAAATTATAACCCTGGGGTTAAAAATGTCCCCTCCCTTGGTGTCACATGTTTAACATAGACTCGTATAGGTAAACAAAATTAAAAGTGATCTTGTCTAAAAGTAGATGGCCCTGGCCTTTGATATTTGGTATGTAGCTTCATCTAGTGGACCTCTTCCAAGATTGTTCAAATTATAGCCCTGGGGTCAAAATTTACCCCTCCCCGGGGGTCACTTGTTTTGCATAGACTCATATAGGTCTAAAAATAAAAGGCCAAGGCCTTTACATAGACGTATAGGGAAACAACTTTAAAAATATTCTACAAATAGTAGGTCAATGCCTTTGATATTTGGTATGTAGCTTCATCTAGTAGACCTCTAACAAGATTGTTCAATGTATAGCCCTGGGGTCAAAAATGACTCCTCCCCGGTGTTCACTTGTTTTACATAGACTCATATAGGGAAAAAGCTTTGAAAATATTCTTGTCTAAAAGGAGAAGGCCCAGGCTTTTGATATTTGGTATTTAGCTTCATCAAGTGGACCTCTACCAAGATTGTCCAAATTATAGCCCTGGGGTCACAAATGGCCCCATCCCGGGTCACTTGTTTTACATAATATTATACATGTATCGGGAAAAACTTTAAAAAATCTTGTCTAAAAGTTGATATTTGAAAATCTTACTTCATCTAGTGGACCTCTACAAAGATTGGTCAAATTATAGCTTAGGTAAACACTTTAAAAATATTCAGGTGGTCGATTTAGGGCCATCTTGGCCCTCTTGTTTTCTTTTGTCACTTTTTTCTAGAAGGCATCTGCTGCATAGGCGTCAGAAAGCATATATATGAGGGAAAGTGTTAAATACATATTTAATTGAATATTTCAGATGTGCTGTTTTTAAAAAAAAAATGAACAGTTACTCCTTTTGCCACATTATGTTCAACTTTATCCAATTTAAAAACTTTAATTGAAAGAGGTTTTAATATTTTTGGGTAGATTTTTTTAAAGTCGTCTGCTACAGATTTGTTGTATGTGGGAAAGGGTTAATAAAGAGTGATTAATATTCTGTGAAAAACAGAATAAAAATGATAATTTTTCTCAAAATGTTTTCAAAGCTTCATCTGCAGAGAGGTTAAAAGTTGTTTACTACAAAGGCATCATGAGTTGTCTGTATGGCGAAATTGATCATTACATTAGAAAACAGTATTAGTAACTTTAGCACACCTAAGATGAGCACCCTCTCTGCCTATAGTTGTGTATCATGTTATCAACTTATTTATGAAAACATTTCTAAAATCCACTAGGTGTTGTTTAACTAAACTTCACATGAAGGCTTCTCCAGTGGTCCTCTTTGAAAATACCAAAGAATTCTGGGTTATTTTTAGCTCAATGTGAGTTATTGTGATCGCCTTTTGTCTGGCGTCCGGTGTGCGTCAACATCTTCTACTCTGTAATCAGAGGGTCAATTGGGATGAAACCTCACAGAAAATATCCTCTTAATGACCTCACCAGAATCCCTTCAAATTGTTGGGATCCATGCAGAATTCTGGTTTCCATGGCAATGAAACGAAAACAACTTTAAAATTCTTCTTCTCCCAAACTGGTTGGCCGATTTTCCAATAATTTTGTAGAAATGTTCCTAGGGTGACCTTCTATCAGATTTCTTCAAGCCATGTTGATTGGTCAAAAAAAGAGGGCGGGGCTATTTTGCCTTATATGGCTAAAGTGGGAATTTAAACAATCTTCTCCTCCGAAAGTGTAAGGCCGATTTTCAAATAATTTTGTTGAAATGTTCCTTAGTTAAAATGTTTCAATTATATTGAATGTGTGTATGAATTTCTTCATAATTCTATTCATGATCCTTTCTTTTATCAACTTGCCACATTCAGAAATATTGAATGCATTGCTTAAAAGACACATGCGAGGTAGCAAAATGTAATATTTAGACTATTCCCGTTTTTAGACACAATTTGATGTTTCTGTAACAGACAACAATTGAATTCATTGTTGCAAAATGAGAAACTGCTCCTCTACTAATTTAGTTCAAAATAATTTCAACTCCATTCAATTATTAAACTTTCATTTTCAGCCCATTTTGACCATTCCTTAATGTTTTCAAAGTCGACTGCTGCAGATTTGTTGTGTGTGGGACAGGATTAAAGAGCTTTTTACTTTGTATTTAATCATTCATGAAAGTGCATAATTCATATATTTCAATAAACTTTCCATGATTAGTAAAAAAATTATATGCCTTGAACACATTACAATTGCGTTTGATTAAAAACACTAAGTTATGACACATCTAAAATGAAATAAACATTCCGATGTTTTAAGTATTTGCAGTGACTTTATTTTGACTCGCATTTATGTTTTTATATTTTATTTACGAAGTCAAAACAGTCCCTATTAGACTTGAAGCAG
Organism: Serripes groenlandicus; assembly: GCA_031761405.1. Lineage (NCBI taxonomy): Eukaryota > Metazoa > Mollusca > Bivalvia > Cardiida > Cardiidae > Serripes > Serripes groenlandicus. Next base: position 113,977,812 of record JASEVX010000001.1, on the reverse strand, counting down.
ACTGTTATTTGTCAATATCGAGATAAAAATCACGTCGAATTCTCTTGTTATTAGCAGTTTTAATTTACTGAGTGATATTTTCATGTTCAAAGAGGTGTCTTGATTTGTAAAGAACGCATTGAATACTGTTTATCCATGTATATCTAAAATATGAACTGTTTCTAAGCTAAAACGGATGATCAAGTAACTAGCGAATACCGACTGCATAGATCAAAAATCCTTTACAGAGAGCCGTTCGTTACACTCACTTACAAATAATTAATTATAGGTGATTTAAAATGTTTATTTGGTTCGAAACAAATGAAGAAAACAACACACTGAGATAAAACTGGTTTTATTAGAAAAATTACTTTGAATGAAAACACTCTGCCCATAAAGAGAGCGTAAAGAAAGACAACTATGTGAAGAAGAAACGAATGGATCTTTCGTACAAATTATTTCGTCCTTGACAATTTTAGATGTGTCATTATATTCCCTACAGGCATTTTTTAATCTGCATATTGTTATGCATCATTGACACAAGGGCGCTCATCATTATATAATGTTAACACATGAGTAGCTTATTATTTTCATTATAAAAAAAGGAAGGAAAGACTTACAATAAATTAACATGTTGTAGGGTTCAGTTTATGATCGAAATTAAGTTTGAAATTATACAACATTTGCAATGAAATTTAACTGTTTAGCTGATATTATATTTCGAGTGTGGTCTAATTTATAAATATTGGACTACATTTGTCAAAGTATGATATAATTAGGATGCCAAGCTAATATCGTTTTGAGAAAAAGAGAAAACTCATGTCTTCAGCGATTTAACCCTTTTCTCATTGTTTTAAAAGTAGATTGCTGCAAAGGTGTCCAATGTTGACTTTAATAAGGGAAAGGTAAAATGACGTGCTAGTGCATGCAAATCCTAAATTGTCTGCTCTGGGGTTTTATTGATAAATAATAAAAAATTTACAAACATCTTGAAAAGTGTATGTGGAATTCACAAATCTTATAATTATTCCTTAATGAAAGCACTGTATACATACTAAGACTAATGATTGGCAAGATTACTCATTTCTATTACTGTTTATGATCAATAATTAGTTGGCTGTGTGTATGGTCAACCTACCTCAGAATGGAGATTGATCATAAACAATGAAAGGCTTCAATTATATAACAATGAAGCACATTCACTTCGATGACAAAACTGCAAGTTATGATAAAAGTAGATTGCTGCAAAGGTGTCCAACGTTGACTTTAATAAGGGAAAGGTAAAATGACGTGCTAGTGCATGCAAATCCTAAATTGTCTACTCATTTCTATTACTGTTTATGATCAATAATTAGTTGGCTGTGTGTATGGTCAACCTACCTCAGAATGGAGATTGATCATAAACAATGAAAGGCTTCAATTATATAACAATGAAGCATATTCACTTTGCTGAACGTCTCATAATTATATGCTTTTACTAAACTTGTTCAAGCCATATTGATAGGTTGAAATATATGGCATCATGTGGCCTATACTGAAATATAAAGATACAAGGACCAGTTAACTACTCCTAATGTACTCACACTTTACTCTTCACTTTTTTCAGAAATGCCAGTACCAGTTAGCAGCATGTATTGTATCATCCATGACTACTACAAAAATGTGACATGTACATGGGATTATGGGGTTGATTACAGCAAGGACTCTATATGGCCTACAGTGACTTTCTTTGTGTATGTTATATAATCCTGTTTTATTTCGCTCATTAAACCCCGCTCAGATACATCATACAATGAAATTCCATTTTGTTGTGACGAAAAATGCTGTTGTTGATTATTAAACATACTAAAACGTTCAGCATTGTTATTCTCTATGCCATTTCATGAGTCTTTTGTTAAGCCGGACTGCATCCTGCTGCAGATGCGTTGCATGTGGGAATGATTAAGAGTTGTCAACCTTTAAACAATCTGATAAAAAATATAACATTATAGACAAATTATTGAATGATTGATTGTTTGGTGTTTTATGCCACTTTCAAAAAAGATTCAGTTATATCCCGGCATTTCCTGAATGGGTTACCAGTACTACTGGTCCATTTATTCTGACACCAGCCAGCCAGTTGTAATGCTAAACCCACAATCATAAGCACCAAGGAGGGCAGCCATTACTACCATTCGAAGAATACTGAGAGCTATAACAGTCATTTGTGCGTCGGCGTCAGCTTTTGCGTCGAACTTTGGTTAAAGTTTTGCATACAAGTCTTTTTCTCAAAAAACACAGATGCTATTGCTTTGAAACTTCACACACTTACTGGACATCATCAATTGACCTTGCGGAACAAATCCTAAAACTCTATTATATCAGATTTTGACATAATTTTGATTAAAGTTTTACATGCAAGATACTATCATGGACATATCTCAGGAACCATTTATTATATTGACTGGAAACTTCATTCATGTTTTAAGGGGTATCAGACAGTCAAGTTAGGTAACTCTTGTATGAATTTAGTACAAATTATGGCCCTTGTTTAACTTTGAAAGTTTGGTTTAAGTTTTGAATGCATGGTACTATCATGCAGATATGTCAGTAACCACTCAAGGATTTATTTAAAACTTCAATATAGTCAATATAGTCATTAAAGGTATCAATCAATCAGGTTATGTAACTCCTGACTGAATTTATTATGAATTATAGCCATCGTTTGAAGTTAGAAATGTGGGTTAAAGTTGTGCATGCAAGGCCTTGTCTCACAAACAGCAGATGCTATTCAAACAAGACTTATCCAATTTGATTTATAATACTATACTATCAATGCACTTTCTCAGTAACAACTGTTGACTATAGTATCAACTGGCCAAATAGTCGAGCATGACGTCATGCGGACAGCTCTTGTTAAGTCTATGGTAAAACTTGACCGGGGGATTAAAACCGCAACCTCCCGCACCCGAGGTGGGCGCTCTACCACTACACCATCAAGGCGTTATATAGAAATTAGATGTATAGAAATATTGAGGTAAACGAATAAATTGCTTAACTTGAACTATTTCTTCTTTTACCATATTGTTTTCAACTGTCAACTCCTGCAGAAGTGCTAAAAGGCATCTGTATATGTCAAAGAGTTATGTCTAGCACAGTATCTATAATAGATGGTGAACAGTGTCTCTCTGTGGAGTCCTCATCAATCCTCTCATTGACTAGACTGCAATGAGTGCAGACATTTCAATAAACTTTTGGTATGGTTTTGTATTATTAGAAATTATTTATTGTATCCAAGTTTTTATGATTTGATTATTCTTTTGTATTTTTTAAGTGGTTTTAAGTTTTATATGAGGTAAGCGGTTGTATAAAGTGTTATATGAGGGAAACGGTTAACCTTTTCCTCATACAAATATGTTTGCAGCAGAAGACTTTAAAATACCTATACAAAAACACAGAACATCTCTAGTAATTCCTTCAAACAGTTGAAAACATTGTAACGAAAGGGGAAATTGCTTGATTTGAGCAATTTCTACCTTTGTCGTCTGCTGCAGATGCACCAAAAAGGATCTATATGTGGGAAATGGTTACATATCAATTTCAGTGGAATTTTGGAAACAGAGAGCATTGCCGACTGGACATTTAAAGAACTTGAAACAAAAGCCCAGTTTGACAATTCCAGTGACTTTGTGATATTCAATCAAGTAGAGGTACGAGTTGGTGTGTCAATCAAATCAAGCTGCGGTATCTCCGTTAACAGGACATTTCAAGGTGCAGATGTCATTAGAGGTGAGTCAATTGCCCTTTCCCTCTTACAGCAAATCTGCAACAGATGCATTTGAAAAAGTATGGCCAAAAATAGAAAACATCTCTTTAAATGAAAATATCATTATTGAATAAAGTTGAAATCATTATGGCAATTATGTTTTTAAGCTTCATCTGATGCAGAGGCATCAGAAAGCATCTGTTTGTAGGAAAAGGTTAAAAAGGGTTAATTACCCTTTCCCATATACAATTAGACTGCAGCAGTTCACTGACAGTATCTAGCAAAGAAAATGGAACATCTATGGAGTAAGAACATTGAAAACTCTTTTAGTTCTGAAATTATTGAAGTTCAATTAAATCAGGTGTGTGATATAGGACCATTAAGGTGCTAAATTTTAATAATTTCAGTAAACATTTGTACGTTGAAAATCCGAATGTTATACTCTATATTATCCCTAGTGGAACCAAGGCCTGTTATGCAGTTTTACAGTAGGACAATCAATTCTACATGCATCCAGCTGTCATGGGAACATAACAGACCAACTTTTGAGAAGTCATATCACATATCTGCTCTATGTAAATGGGAAGAAAAACAGGTAAGAATTAAACAAAAGATAAGTATTTTTCTTCTTTTTTTCCAGGCAATGAACTGTAGTATTCAGAGCTGTTAAAATGGTTTTTTTTTTTAGTCTCGCGTAAACTCCAATCATGTGACGGGTTATTCTCGGCCTTGATAATCTCTTTATAGAAACTGAAGCTGGATGGAGCCCGTGATTGCCGATTAGCCTTTGTTAAAAACATAGAATATTGTTATGATTTAGTAGTTGATACTGGGATAAAGATCAAATTGATTCCATCGTTTCCGTTTAGTATTAATTTTAATAATTTCTGAGAGTTTACATCATTTTGGCTGACATGTGGTTCTAAAAAGAAGAGATAAACAAAAAACATGCAAGCTACATTCGATTACCGATTCTATATCTTTGAAAGAACAATGTTCCAACTGGTTCACGATTATAATGCATAACCAATTCAAGGAGCTGTCGAATTCTTAGATATACAACATTATTGCGCAAATTTTATAATTCATGAAAAGTTACTGATTTTTTTATTATTAATAAAACCTTTCTGATATTCAAGTCAAATAATATGCGCATGTTCCATTTCTTAGTGCTTTCTATTGATCGCCGTTTATCTCTTAAAGATTTGTCTTGTTATTCCTGTCCAGGTATATCTGAATGAGACTTCCTCCAACAAAAACATCAATGAAACCACCCTTTGCGATTTAATTCCTGGAACTGACTACACATTTACAATAGATGTGAACTCATTAAAGGACAAAAAGCCTGGTATCTGGAGCCAGTTGCGGGAAACCAAGAATAAGACCCACTATGACGGTAGGCATATATAAAGTAGCGTTTACTCTATCCCCGAAACAGACGATTTGTTTGTTTTGTTTTATTGTGGTTTTATGCCGTTTTCAACATCACTTCAGTTATATCACGGCGACAGTTCCCTTTATAGCTCGACTTTCGAAGAAAATGCTAGCTATACTATTCGCCTCGGCGTCGGTGTTCGGGTCTGCGTCGGCGTTGGGGTCACACCTTGATTAAGGTTTTTGTACCAATTTCCTTTTTTGTCGAAAAAACATTAGATATATTGCTTTAAAACTTACAGCACTTATTTACCATCTTACCACCATCAGCAGACAAGAGTACATAACTCTGTCAAGGTTTTTAAAAGAGTTATGGCCCTTTTTTTACTTAGAATTTCGGTTAAGTTTTTTGTAACAATTAACTTATTTTCAAAACCATAACAGATATGGCTTCGAAACTTACAGCACATATTGACCATCATTAACTCCATCAGCAGACAAGAGTACATAACTATGTGACGATTTTTGTAAGAAGTAGGGCCCTTTTTCGACTTAGAATTTTGGTTAAGTTTTTTGTACCAATTTACTTTTCTTTCAAAACTATTACAGATATTGCTTTGGAACTTACAACGCTTTTCACCATCATTACCTACAGCAACAGACAAGAGTACATATGGTTTGATTTCTGGTTACCTGCAGTGTTATTATGATATAAAAATAAACGACTTGAAACAAAAATTGTTTATTTTTTCCACTTTTAAAACTAGTGCATGAAATTGTGATCATCTGTTTGATATATTATTAAAATAAATGTCACAAAAATGTTCGTTTGGTGATACTCTTCCTATATCAGTTAAGCCGTCATGATTGGTTGAAAAGCATTTAGCAACAAGGGGTAGGGGAAAAGTACCCCTTTTTGAACGTTTCTTTTTCTCAAAGTACATACTGTTCTGCTTTGGAAAAAATTGGCTATTGTGAGAGATAACTTCTCCAGATTTCAAGAATTGAATTATATGAAGAACTTTGGTTGTTACATCATCAGAAACAGGGGAGAATGCCAAAACTTGAACAATCTTCTTGTCCAAAAGTCTTTGCCCCATTTGAACATAATTTGGCACAAATGGTTCACTTTGCAAAAACTGTGTCACTTATAAAGTTATTCCATATTTTGCATAGATGTTTTCAAAGCCCTCCGCTGAAGATTTGTTGTACAGTGGAGAGGATTAATTCTTTCCCACATACAACAAATCTGCAGCAGACGACTTTGAAAGTATGTAGCCAAACACACGAAAAAGTTTTATATAACTACTGAAAATAGTTGAAAACATTGTGACAAAAGGAGAAATTGCTCGTTTTGAGCAATTTCTACTTATGTCACAATGTTTTCAAAAGTCGTCTGATGTAGAGGCCTCAGAAAGCATCTGCATGAAGGAAAGGGTGGAGGGTAAGTGTCCATGTATACCTATTGTATCATTCCAACAGTTCCTTGGTCAAGCCCAGCCGTAGTAGAGGGTGGTTACTCATGGGACAGAGATAGTTGTATGAATGGATTGCCATTGAGAGTTGTCTATATTTACTGGGAAGTAAGTATTGTTTGACACTTTCCAACATACAACAAATCTGCAGCAAAAGACTTTTAAACATCTGAACAATTCTGTGAAATATCATTGTGACAAGAGGAGAAATTGCTCATTATGGGCAATTTCTCCTTTCGTCACAATTTTTTAAAAGTTGTCTGCTGCAGAGGCGTCGAAATGCGTTTGTATGCTGGAAAGGGTTAATTTTGTAGCAATTGTGTAGGTTTAATACTCTTCCCTATGAAACATATTAAACCTTTCCCACATGTAGACCCGTCTTGATGCCTTTACTTGCAGCACACAACTTTCTCCTTTTGCCATAATGTTTTCAACTTTTTGAAATAATTAAACCATAATAGGTCCTACATAATACAACAAGTTTTTGAACTTTTACAGAAAAGTAAACATCACATCTAAACTGTTTCACCGACACAATAGTATCAATATAAATATTGACCAGTTTTCAAATGATTGTGAAGAATTGTTCCTATGTTGATTCTGTCTTTACCAGATTCTATTAACCCTTTCCCAGATACAACAAATCTGCAGCAGACGACTTTGAAAATATACCCGAACATTTTGGAAACTCCCTTTAAATAAAAGTACAATAATTGAATAGAGTTGAAAACATGGTGACAAAAGGAGAAATTTCTCAGTTTGGGCAATTTCTTATATTACCATGTTTTCAAAAAGCTGTCTGCTGCAGAGGCGTCAGAAAGCGTCTATATAAGGGGAAGGGGAAACCATGTTTATTGGTAAAACAAAATGTCGATCAGGATGAGACTTTTATTCAACTTTGGAATTATTTTATGCTATTATTCCTTTTCGACAATGTTAATAAAATAGTATATACTGTAAATGTGTTAAACGTTGTCTGTTTAAGGGTTAAATTTAAAAGGGTTATTACATTATTTATCACATGTACTTTAAAAGATTATATTTCTAAATATTTTTCTATTTTATTTCAGCCTATACCACCTGTGCATGCCAATGGACTAATACAGGATATTCAGATAAATTTCACTTCAAAAGACAACATAGATTCTGTTTCCCTGAGAGATGTCGCAGCAACTTTCACAGCCAAAAATATATCCTGCAACAAAAGCTACAATGTGACCTTACAAGTGCGAAATAATATTGGCTTATCGTTGCAGCCCTCCTCGTTCATGATCACTTCAGCAAACAATGGCAAGTTTGGTAGTTCTATAGCTTAAATTAGGAATATGTAGAGTTTTACCACTATACTTTCCAAGCATGAATTTTCCCATGCTTTAGTTTAACCCTTTCCCACATACAGCAATTCTACAGCAGACGCCTTTTAAATTATGTATGCAATAACATAGAAAATCTCTATAAATGAATGAATGTATATTGTTTTATGGCGCATCGACAGCTAAGGTCATTTAGCGCGCAATTAAATTTAATTATTCATGATCCCTGGGTAAACAAACCAGTACTAAGCTAGAAAAAGTGCCTTGCCCAAGGGCACTCCACCATGACCGTAGTGCCGCGACTGGGGATCGAACCCGGGACACCCGGTTTCGAAATCCCCGACGCTAACCACTCGACCACTCGACCACAGCGGATTCCTCTCTATAAATGAAGGTATGATAACTGAAAAATATGGGAAACATTGCTTGTTTATACTAATTATACTGCTATTAAACAGATCGTTTTGCGGGTTGTATTTTATTTTCATCTGCTGCAGATGTGTTGTATGTGGGAAAAGGTTTAACTTACAACTAATTATTTTTTTCAGGTGGTCTGATTTCGGATTTTTTTTTGAAATTCAACCAGTTATTGGATAAATATACTTATTTGTGCTTGTAGATGTTTCCCGTGATTTACTGGTGGAACGAAGCAGCACCAACAACAGCGTAGTTTATCTAGAATGGACTAAAAATGACTCGGCATCAACTATTTTTTATATCGAAAAGAATGGTCCATTACCTGACTGTGGTGTAAGTGGACAATTTATTGGTGTAAGCCTTTCCCACATACAATAAGTCTACAGCAGACGGCTTTGATAACATAGTGACACAAATCTGAAAAAGTCTCTGTAAATGAAAATATTATTACTTATTCAAGTTGTAAACACTGTGGCAAAAGGAAAAAATGCTTGTTTCTTCTATGGTGACGTTTCCAAAATGTGTCTGCTGCAGAGGCATCAGAAAGCGTCTATATGTGGGAAAGGGTTTTCAACTTTATTTTACAATTAAGCTATCTTTTATGCAGATTTTTCAGGTTTTTGTCACCATGTTTTCAAAGTTGTCTGCTGCAGATTTTTTGTATGTGAGAAAGGATTAATTGGAGAATGTGGTGGCTTTTGCAACTTTCTGTGAAAGAAATGGATTGGTTGAAAAGGTTTAATTAAAAAGGAGTCTGCTGCAACGGTGCAGATGATCATCTGTTAACATATTACAATGGGATAGCCTAACACAAAAACAAATGTAGAAAGCAGTGTATGTATTTTACATAAAGTGTGAACTTTTCATGTCTATGTTGAACAATAACCAAATTTTTCAGAGCAGACTCTTCTGCAAAGAGTTATCTGCCCTTGCAAAAGTAAATGGGTATTTAAGCAGCCACACAGACAAGTTATTTTCACATGTTGTAACGGGTTTTGAGTTTTAGTGTTAAATCTTGTATTGGTCAAGACATAGTCACAAGCATGACAGTTATATGGTGTTTATGTTTGTGTTTTTATATTAGAAAAGCCCTGAGATGACTTCTTTGTTCATTTTGAAAATGTTTGTCCATTTTAACCCTTTCCTTCCTATAGCCACATTTTGACGCATCTGCAGCAGACGACTTTTGAAAACATCCTGACAAAAGGAGAAATTACCCAAAATGAGCAATTTCTCCCTTTGCCACAATGTTTTCAACATTATTCAGTAACTATACCTTCATTTACAGATATTGTCCATGTTTTTGACTAAATGTTTTTAAAGTCGTCTGCTGCACATGTTATTGTATGTGGGAAAGGGTTAATGAAGTCATCAGGGAAACGGTTGATTTTATTTATATGTAAGTTGATCCTACTGCATTGAACTAAGATGAGTATTCCACAATGTTTTCTAATGTTGTTAACTACAGAAATGTTCAAAGTTTTCTGTATAAGGTAAAAACATACTGACGCTTTTTGACGCTCATAATGAGCAATTTCTCCTTTTGTCACAATGTCTTCATCTCTATTCAATTATTACACTTATATTTAAATTAAATTCCCAAATTTCTGTCTTTATGTTTTCAAAGTCGTCTGCTGCAGATTTGTTGTATGATTTACAGGGTTAACTTGAATTGATATTTTCTTCAACAGGCCATTTATAAAGGCCGGACATATTGGAATCAGTACACAGCAGGAACAACAAGCAGCATTCTAAAACTACCACAAGGCAAAGACCCAGAATTATTCTGTTTTGCAAGATCGGTTGAGAGCCAGCTAGGGAATCCGGGATTTGAATGGTCTTCGTGCCTCTATGTGAAAGAAATTGGTAGGTAACTTAACTGCTTACGTTATCCTTTTTCCACATATATCCACTTTCTGACACCTAGACCATTTCTCCTTTAGCCTCATTGTTTCAAAAGTTGTCTGTATGTGAGAAAGGGTTAAATGCTATGTTTTGATACATTCAAGAACGGCCTTTGCAACTTTGCTTTGACACTAAACACCTTGACTATTAGGGAGTATAGGATTGCCCTGACTCAAATTGATTTTGGTAAGACCAATGATTTTAATAATGGAAGTAATGGTTTCCCTCTTTCTCACTCAGGGTTGTGGGAATCCAATAATGACTGCCATTAGTGGTAGTATAAACATACTGGTAGCACTGGTAACTGTTATACCCCCACAGTCAGAGGTTGTCAGGGTTATACTAGAATCACTGCTTTGGTGTATCTGTCTGTATGACATAAGAGCCGTCCCACAAGAAAACCAACATTGTAGACACTGCGTAAGGTATCGATCCGGATCTGCCTAAGCATGCCAAGCAGGCTTACCCAGACAGACACTTTTGCGTCCTGTGGATTTTCTAATTTAGAAGTTATTTCTCTATACCTCTATCCCCCTGAGACAGACTGTGTTGGCCTGTATTATTCTGTGCAGACTGATCTGGTTCGATACATTACGCGGAGGCAAAAATGTTGGTTTTCTTATGGAACGGCTCATATGATGTTTTTGGATTGCTCTACTTCTTCGATTGTTAGCTAATTTTGGCATAAAGTGCTCAAGGTGAGTTCTTGTGATCACCCTTTGTCAGGTGTCTGTTGTCTGTGAACAATTTGCTTGTCAACACTTTATAGTTTTCATCCAAACATTATCAAAATTTCTCAGAATGTATGTTTTGATGATAAGTTAGATTATGGGTCATGTTTGGTAAAAGACTAGGTTACAACAAGGCCAAATTCATAAAAAATCCTGTAGACAGTCTAGAAGATGCATTTTTATTTGATCATATATAAACTTTCTCTGGATAAGTACGCATATAGGCCATGTCTGGTCAATAACTAGGTCACTGGCAAAATCTAAATACAATCTTGTAGAGTCCATATGGTGTACTTTAGCTTGTTGAAACTTTGTCACAATTGAAGATAAATCTTGTTAACAATCTGGAAGTAGAATTTTTAACCTTTGCATGTTTTTATATTGATATCTAGGCTAAGTTTAAATATGTGACATCCAGGACCAAAAGTAGGTCACTTGGCCAAAGTTGAGAAAGATTAGAGCATGTTGCAACTTTGTCAGAATGTTATTCTTAATGATTTCTAGACCAAGATTAATATGCGTAATATCAGGTCAAAAACTAGGTTACAATGCCAGATTTATGTGAACTTAAAAGCAGTTCTAATTTTTTACTTGAGCATGTTGAGTAAATGTAACAGAGACTTTATCACATACTTTCAGACATGTATAACAGATACTTTATATCAGACATGTATAACCGATAGTTTATATCAGACATGTATAACAGATACATGTAGTTTATATGAGACATGTATAACAGATAGTTTATATCAGACATGTATAACAGATAGTTTATATCAGACATGTATAACAGATAGTTTATATCAGACATGTGTAACAGATAGTTTATATCAGACATGTATAACAGATACTTTATATCAGACATGTATAACATATAGATTATATCAGACATGTATAACAGATACTTTATATCAGATATTAATAAAAGATAGTTTATATCAGACATGTGTAACATATAGTTTATATCAGACATGTATAACAGATACTTTATATCAGACATGTATAACATATAGTTTATATCAGACATGTATAACATATAGTTTATATCAGACATGTATAACAGATACTTTATATCAGATATGAATAAAAGATACTTTATATCAGACATGTATAACATATACTTTATATCAGACATGTATAACAGATAGTTTATATCAGACATGTATAACAGATAGTTTATATCAGACATGTGTAACAGATACTCTATATCAGACATGTATAACGGATAGTTTATATCAGACATGTGTAAAAGATAGTTTATATCAGACATGCATAACAGCTAGTTTATATCAGACATGTATAACAGATAGTTTATATCAGACATGTATATCATATAGTTTATATCAGACATGTATAGCAGATAGTTTATATCAGACATATGTAACAGATAGTTTATATCAGACATGTATAACAGATAGTTTATATCAGACATGTATAACAGATAGTTTATATCAGACATGTATAACAGATATTTTATATCAGACATGTATAAAAAACAGATAGTTTAAATCAGACATGTATAACAGATAGTTTATATCAGACATGTATAACAAACAGATAGTTTATATCAGACATGTATAACAGATACGTTATATCAGACATGTGTAACAGATACTTTATATCAGACATGTATAACATATAGTTTATATCAGACATGTATAACAGATACTTTATATCAGACATGTATAACTGATAGTTTATATCAGACATGCATATCATATAGTTTATATCAAACATGTATAACAGATAGTTTATGTCAGACATGTGTAACAGATACTTTATATCAGACATGTATAACATATAGTTTATATCAGACATGTATAACAGATATGAATAAAATATACTTTATATCAGACATGTATAACATACACTTTATATCAGACATGTATAACCGATAGTTTATATCAGACATGTATAACAGATAGTTTATATCAGACATGTATAACAGATACTTTATATCAGACATGTATAACAGATAGTTTATATCAGACATGTATAACATATAGTTTATATCAGACAAGTATAACATATACTCTATATCAGACATGTATAAGAGAGACTGTATCACATAAATGTATAACAGATACTTTATATCAGACATGTATAACAGATACTTTATATCAGACATGTATAACATATACTTTATATCAGACATGTATAACAGAGACTCTATATCATACGTGCATAACAGAGACTTTATACAATGTATCAGACATGTATAATAGAGACTATATCACATAAATGTGTAACAGAGACTTTATATCAGACATGTATAACAGAGACTTTATATCAGACATGTATAACAGAGACTTTATATCAGACATGTATAACAGAGACAATATCACATAATTGTGTAACTCATCCTCATATGTTACAGCACCAACACATGCTCCTGCTGATTTGAAGGTTACTACTGGAATTAACAATAATACGCTGGTTCTCACCTGGAGCAAATGGTTATGCCCTGTTGGAGAGCCCTTTGTCAGTTTATACGAGATATCCTACTGTCCAAGGCAACCACACACTAATTGTTCAGGTAATTTACTGCTTACCTAAAATTATAATTTCAGGGTCATCTCATGTGAAAACCACTGTGCTAAAAGGTTGTGAACAACACCTGATAATCTGAAAGTATTGTAGGGACATGAAAATGGCTCAAACTTTTCAATTTCTCCTTTCACTTCACCTCAATGATTTATGAAGTTGTCTGCTGTAAAGTTATCAAATGTTGTCTGTATCAGGTAAAACAGTATCTATTATGTCATATGCCTATATGGCAGGGAGACACTATGGCATCTCTTCTCTTTAGTCTGTCAGTCAGGCTCTGCAGTTATTGGTCATTTTTAGCTTGCCTTAATGCTATTTAGGCTAAGTTTGAACATGGATGATTAAGGGTCAATAACTAGATCACTAGACCAATTTTAAGAAAGTTCTTACGGATACAAGAGGCAGCACTTTTTACTTTCTTCAGTAAGGACTTCTTTATGTTTCAATGATGAACACATTATCATACAGAGCCAGGGTACTCAGGTGAGCATTACAGGGCATTACAGGGCACTCTTGGTCGTAAACATCTGGAAGGACCACACAAGCGCTTGTTACAGAGATCTAGATAAGCGGCGTTTTGCATGTTCTAAAAGCGTTATTTCACCTTTAAACACTGTGTTGTGCGTACTCAAAAGATTCGTCTCAGTGAGACGATTCTTTTGAGTACGCACATCATAGAGATTAGTTGGATAATAAGAGAGATATTGTGGGGAAAAGAGCTGAACCTCTTTATCTGGACCTCAGCTTGTTGCATATATTATAAATGACGGCTGTCTTAAACAGTTCTAATTCTAACCTTGTTTTTAACAGTCAAAGAATTTATTTTATAGAATGACTTTGACCCATCATAAACCGTGTGCATGTGTCCTATTTTATTTTACTGAAATGATAATGATAGTGTCCTATTTTATTTTACTGAAATGATAATCATTTCAGACCATCCTGCTATAGTTTCATACAAGAAAGAGCAAACAATAGCAGTTATGGCAGACTTAGATTCAGAGGAGCAGTATGAATTTCGAATCCGAGCTGTGACACGGTCAGGAGATATGGGTCCTTGGAGTGAACCAGTTATTGGACAGTCTGTAGATAGAAGTAAGAGATTAGAATGTTCTCTGTATTAGGGTAGACATCATTGCATAGATTCCCGTCTCAAATCTTGACCCTTTCCCTCATATAGAAGCTTTCTGACGCCTCTGCAGCAGACGGTTTTTGAAAACATAGTGACAAAACGAGCAATTTCTCCTTTTGCCACAATGTTTTCCACTTTTGGTCATAGGTTATCCATTCAATTATAGAGATTTTCTATTTTTTGACAAAATATGATCAAAGTTGTCTGCTGCAGAATTGTCATACAAGGGGAAAGGGTTAACCCTTCACATGAAACAAATCTGTAGCAGACAACTCTGAGCTCATGTAGGCAAAAATATAAAAAGTCTCTAAAATTAAGTCAGTTTAACCCTTTGGTGATGATTTGTACAACAAGGGAACACACCGTGCGTCAGTTCATCATATTTACCACTACAGCAACCAGAGGCCACTAACACACACCCTTCAGCCTAACCAACAAATAATAGCTCCCTTTCCATCAATTATTTTGACAGTGTTTCATTTGGCAGTGCATCTTGAGTCCTAGACTCCTTAAAATTGAATAAAATCAACAGTTTTTTAACATTGTTTTTTGTAAAACACATGTAATGACTCATTGATAGAACTTTTCAATATGAAACACTGTTTAAATGGTTGACATATATGTATAAATATTTATTTGCAGCAGACAATGTTTTACATTTTCTGACTGCTTGCATGTACAAAGAACATTATCTCTCCCTCCAAGTTTCATATAATGTCCAAAAAAACATATACTTGACCAGATGTTCTTTTCCTAAAGATACTGCAAATACGTGGTATTGTATTAGTGTAAGTGATTGTACCTCCATGAAAGGGTTCACAGCATATATGGCATAGCTACTAGCATAATACTGTATGTTGAGTTAGATGGAGTAAATTGTCCATAAATTATGCAATTACTATTTAAAAAAATATTCCTAAAATGTATTGAAGCAGGGTTTATGGAAGCAGATGATGTTAATTAAGGGTTTGGGGTTTGTGTATTATCAAGTTATTGGATTAAGCATTAACAATTTGAGACATTTTTAAATAATCAGCTGAGTATGCACTAAATGGATATGTATGCAGAGTTATAATATATAAAAAAAAATCTACAATCTTTTTTTCATCCATTTGTGGGGTATATGTTCATTAATTTTCCCTTCTACTTGGTAATTATACTCAAGTACACATATACTGATCAGGAATATTTGTTGTTCAAGTATTTTAATAAACAAATTGAAAAAATCTTTCACGCCTTTTTAATCACTTATTTTTTAATAATAGTTATTGTCAATTGCTGTGTCATAAATGACTATACCGGGCATTTAAAACAAAGAAGAGAGGAAACTGACCCTTACCCCACATGCAACAAATCCGCAGCAGACTTCATCGAATATATCTAGACACAAATAATGAAAGCATTCAATGTATGAAAGTAAGATTATCGAATAGAGAGAAAACATTGTGGCAAATTGAGAAATTGCTTATGATGAGCAATTTCTGTAGTTTGCCAAAATATTATCATAAATTGCTGCAGAGGCTTCAGTAAGTGTCTGTATGCGGAAAATGGTTTTAAAGTTAAATGTAGCCATTTCTAATAATGTTCAAAAGAGAGAAAATTCTTATGCTGGATAGAGCAGTAATTTGGTTTGTATACATTGTGTCAAGGATCATTGTGTTCAGTACAGATTATGGTCCCTTTAACCCTTTCCTACATACAACAAATCTGCATCAGATGACTTTGAAAATATTTTGGCAAAAACACAGAAAATGTCCGTAAATGTAGGTATAATAATTGAAAAGAGTTGAAAACATTGTGGCAAAAGAAGAGATTGCTTGTGGCAAAAGAAGAGATGGCTTGTTTTGAGCCTATGTCTATATGTGGAAAAGGGTTAAATACTAACCACCATATTCCTAAGGAATATAATAGCTATTGTTATTTGTCGCCGTGCAGAAGCCCGCGACTTATATTTTTAATAGGTTTTCGGAAATGACATGGGAGGTCGAGTTATTATTAGAAAAAAACAAATTTAAATATCTTAAACATATTACAATTGTGTTTGTTTAAAAACACTAAGTTATGACCCATCTAAAGTTTCTTTATTTCGACTCGCATTTATGTTTTGTTTTTTTTTATTTACGAAGACAAAACAGTCCCTATTAGCTAGACTGAGGTACTGTATTTCCATATACTACATGTAATCACAACGCGATAACTACAAACCTTTACGTCGCACAGTCTAGTGTGTTTACATACGTCCACCTATTGAAAGCGTGATGCTACTGTGTACAGTCTAATAGTCAAGTTTGTGCAGCCATAATTAGTTTGCTGTGTGTATGGTCAACCTACCTTAGAATGGAGATTGATCATAAACAATGAAAGGCTTCAATTATATTTCAATGGAGGACATTCACTTTGTTGACAAACAAATGCAAGTTACGATACATTTTCACTTGAACCCACCCCATATGTACCAATATGCCCCTCAGTTGATAACTGTTTTTACAACTACTATTATGTAAGTGTTATGCATAACTGCAGTATGGATTTCCGGCGACATTGAGGCATTGCATCAACTTTCTCTTGTAAGTTGATTGTTATAAGTTGATTGTATCAGGAAAGGAATTTACCTGTGATAGTCCTCCTTAGATTTTTCAAAGATTTAATGCATTAATACAAATGTCATGTATTG
The DNA here is from genome assembly GCA_031761405.1 of Serripes groenlandicus. Classification (NCBI taxonomy): domain Eukaryota; kingdom Metazoa; phylum Mollusca; class Bivalvia; order Cardiida; family Cardiidae; genus Serripes; species Serripes groenlandicus. The sequence goes on along the minus strand of JASEVX010000001.1, from coordinate 113,960,520 downwards.
ATAAGCTGTTTCATTTGCTGTTCTTTTCTATTCTTGATAAAAAAATCCATTTATTAGCAGTAACTGCAATATTATCACTCAGTATTATAGCAGAAAAAGATATGACTATTTCCTTAATATTCCCCATATGTAGCCCTTTCCCACTTGAAAGTTAAAATTGTTCATGAGTAATTTCTAATTTTTCATCTTGTTTCAGCCCCTGCATCACCCGAACAGGCAACGCAACCACTGCAATTTATGTTGCTGTCTCCTTTTATGATGGCTTCTGGCGTTCAGAGTGTAAGGTAATGTAAAAAAATTGTTTTGCTAAACTACCTTACATTACTCAATTATAATAATATAACTAAGAACAAAGAACAACAAACTGTTTAAACCTTTCTCTCATGTATACGCTTTTTGACGCCCATGCAGCAGACAGCCTTAAACATCATCTCCTCCTAAACCACTGAACCAATTTCAACCAATCTTCAAAGGAATTTTCCTTTGGTGGTCCTCTACAAAGGTTGTTCAAGTACTGATTGGTTGAAACACATGGCAGTCAGGCGGCATCAGGAAAGGAGCAAAATGACAGAACTTTATAATTCCATTCTTATTCAAGTTATTGTTAGATTTCAAAATGTCCTTTACTGATACGCTATTTCTTTAACAGTGTCCACTCCTCGCAGTTTCATTTGCACTCCTGATAAAAAAAATTCCGGATATTTGCAGTTAAAAATTTGCTGCCAATTTACTATCACTCAGTTGATTCATTAGGGCCATCCTGGCCCTCTTGTTTGACAAACTATGTTCAAAGTCGTTTGGTGGAGAATTGTCCTATGAAGGAAAGGGTTAAATAACATCTCTTCCTGATCAATGGCCATATTTCAAGATAATTCCATTCAATGTAAACTTGCATTGTCTGCAATTGTAATTTGAAGTTTTTCATACTGTTATATTCCAATGTTGTTTTCCCACACACAACACCTGTGCAGCAGATAATTTTGAAACATCTAGGCAAAATCATGAAAAATATGTATAGATGAAAGTATTATTTCTGAAAAAGTTGAAAATATTGAGATAAAAGGAAAAATTGATTGCTTTGAACAAATTTTATGTCAAAATATTTTCAAAAGATGTCTTCTGCATGGACGTCATCAAAAGGATTAAGGCCGCAGCCTATGTTAATATGTAAACTGTATGAAACAGAAGATTAAACCAATTCAATGGGTTTTCATTTCAGAAAAGACAAGAAAAACGAAATCACAGTAGAAGATGTATACAGACTGCAGTACAGAGTTCTTGAAAAGGAACTGCTAAGACAAGACATGGAAATGAGGAAGCTTGAACTTCAAGTTCAAGTTTTGGAAAAATTGAACACTAACAATAACTCAAATATCACAAATAGTCCGTCTTTATCACAAGTGTGGGCAACAATATTAAATTAATTAATAAAATCTGGGACAACTAATAATAGTCCCAGATAATATATATAAAAAACACAGAATTTTATTTCATCCTTGCAATATGAATTCATAAAATGGTTTGATTAATATAATCCTGTATCTGGAATCCAAAATTGTAAATGTCATTTCAGGTAATGCATGGAAAAAATGTGTTCATTTGAAATGAAATAATTTCAGAAAATAAGATCTTAGATCTCAAATAAGGAAAAATTGTATGAAAAAGAATGTTTCATCAATATCTTTGTACAAAAGAAATAAGAACCTTCAAAATTGATGAAATGAACCAAATCCATGGTTAATGGTAGAAGTCGGCATTCCCCAACAGTGTATGATTAGTTCATGTCTTTTCATACTTTACACAAGTTACAGAAGCTTCTAACAAGCTAATGTTATTAATATTTGAACGGTGAATACCTATAGTTGAATATGCAGATGTACAGACTAATCTGGTTTTACACTGTTCAAAAATGCGAACTTGTACCTTTTCCCAAGAACTATTTTGTTACCATTTGTTCCCACAGTAGATATGTAGTTGTAAACTTTCAAAACATCAAGGTAAAAACGGAAACTGTCTATAAATTAAGGAATAATTGTTTGAAAAAGTTAAAACATTGTGGCAAAAGGTGAAAATGCTCAAAACAGGCAATTTTTCCTATTGTCACAACGTTTTCAAAATACATCTGATGTAGAAGCTTCAGAAAGCGTCTACATGTGGGATAAGTTTAACCAATGTACAATGTTAATTATGTGCACCGTGTACTAGACCTAAACCATTATAGAAAAAGCTGATATAAATATTTAATGTCTGAAAAATTCTCCCGGACAGTCTTGCCATCTTGTTGACCATTGTAAACTGGTTCTTGAAGATTACCCACATTTTCAAAATGATAGCAATATTGTGCAGCACAGCACAGGCACCAATGATTCTGCAAACCTTCTGTGGTTTCATTCTGATCTGGGGGGAAATTAATACAATTTTCCCATAACTTTTTTTTACTAGCTTTTTTCTTTCTGATTAATTCAGACAGTTTTAAAAAGCGGTGTATAGTCGAGCGCTCTGTCTTCCGACAGCTCTTGTGTATTGGGGTTTTACTCAACATTCAACATTATGTAGATTACATTCGAGGGGAACACTTCTCCTTCATATGTCCGTCTAGCATTAATCGGTTATAATTTGTTTCTGTTTAAAGGTTTACATTAAAGTTGTTTGATGTAATATTTACGGTGGCATAGAGGTGACATGTGTGTGTTTTTATTTTTATTTTACTAAGTCGTGCGCACGAGATACTAAGTCGTGCGCACGAGATACTATGTCGTGCGCACGACTTAGTAACTCATGCGCACGACATAGTATCTCGTGTGCACGACTTAGTAACTCGTGCGCACGACTTAGTAACTCGTGCGCACGACATAGTATCTCGTGCGCACGACATAGTATCTCGTGCGCACGACTTAAGTATCTCGTGCGCACGACTTAGTACCTCGTGCGCACGACTTATTAACTCGTGCGCACAACTTATAAAAATAAAAACATACACATGTCACCTCTGTGCCACAGTACGGTGGCATAGAGGTGACATGTGTATGTTTTTATTTATCTCGTGCGCACAACATAGTACTTAAGTATCTCGTGCGCACGACTTAGTATCTCGTGCGCACGACTTAGTAACTCATGCGCACGACATAGTAACTCGTGCGCACGACTTAGTAAAATAAAAATAAAAACATACACATGTCACCTCTGTGCCACCGTAAATATTGCATCTTGGTTTATTGGACTTACATTCAAATGACTTTGGCATTCCTTTACACATGTTTTCTAAATGTAGATTTAATATATAAAATATATTGATGAATGCATACTTGCTGAAAATCACTTACCTCTGAGTGGAGAACATGAAACCTCCTCTTCCAAATGTTCTTTCTAGTATTGACCTAGTCGAACAATGGCTCCTGCTAAACAGTTCTTGATGTTGATTTTTGGGATTGTTGTAGGGTGTCATTAGGAAAGGCCGGCATAGCATAGCCACTGTCTCCAAGTTGTATGCCCGTCAAGCATTTGCCTGTGTGTGGCATGATGGTCTTTACTATAAATTACATAAACTAGGTATATGTTCTCATCTGTTAAAATATGTTGTTTCTATGCATACAGCTGTGTTATGTACAACGGTTTTTACTCGGACTGGTTTCCGATTTTACAAGGTACCCGGCAAGGTGGGGTCTGGTCACCATTTTTTATATCTTGTTTACATTAATTCCCTTATAGAACAGCTAGTAAACAGCAATTTGGGGTTTCAATTTGAAGGGTCTAGTTTGTGTGCCCGTCATTTGCAGACGACATGACCCTTCTCTCTTTATCTAGTAAAGCTTTATATTTGCTACCAGTATTCATACCAGTATTCATTTCTGTGGCGGTACCAGTATAATGCTAGTAAGTGTGCCATTGTAACATTTAATGAGTCTAAACGGTCATATTCACGTTGCTCTCGGGCTTGGTATGTTGGGTTTCAGAAATGTTGCGTCTATGTTCATCTTATAATGGTTATTTAGATATTGTTTTATTTCAGACGTTATTAATCTGTTACGCAAATATGACTTGTTTTATGTTTTGCAAGATTATGTTTTACATGGCAGATTTCCGTCAAAGTGCATTTGGAAAAGATATATAAACACAAGAATATCAAGTTATTTTTGTTAACTAATGGAATGAGAGAACTACTGCTCCTGAATTTGAGCTATATATACAAATACAGCAGCAGTTCTCCGTGAGTCCTGTATGGAATTTGGCTAAATACAATCAAAGTATCCTTTCTGTCTGCTTTTTCTGTGGCTCAGATGATAGTCTTTCTATCTTCCACAGACTCGACTTGTTCTAGGTGTGGAATAACAGAGCATATTTTAGTTAATTGTAACTGTGTGCAGCAGACTTATAAGCTCCTTTTCGAAGAATGTATTAATCAAGAATTCGTTTTTACTGTGTCTGAGTTTATTTACGCTCTACAGGGAGAGGAGTATGTTCGAGCATTGTTTGGTTTGGACCCAAATGTAAAACGTCTTCTTCAGGGAAAAATCTACATGGGTTTTTTATGTGGTCGCATCGTTTCTCCATGACGCATGAACTTGTTACAGGTACTATATGTAACTTTGTCAATTCTGTTTGAATATGCAAACTCCAATTTTTAGCTCGACTATTCGAAGAAAATGAGAGCTATACTACTCACCCTGGCGTCGGCGTCCACGTCACATCTTGGTTAAGGTTTTGCATGCAAGTACCTAAATACTACATGTATTGCATTGAAACTTACTACAACCTTACAAAACAATCACACCTATGTAGATTATCAAGTGAGATAACTCTATCCTGCATTGTATGCAAGTTATGGCCCTTTCTTACTTGGAAATTCTGGTTAAAGTTTTGCGTGCAACTAAATTAAGAGTCCATATATCTGTATATACTTGATGCATTGCATTGAAACTTTATACAACCCTTGCCAACCATCACACCTACATGTATGTAAACAATCAAGTATGATAACTCTATCCAGTATATTTTGCAATTTCTGGCCCTTCTTTTAACTAGAAATCTGGTTAAAGACGATATCCCAGTATTTACTTGATGCATTGCTTTGAAACGTTATACAACCCTTCCCAACTATCTAACCTATGCTGATTTACAAGTTAAATAGCTCTATCCTGCATTGTATGCAAGTTATGACCATTTTTGTACTTATAAAGTCTGGTTAAAGTTTTGCATGCAACTACATTAAGAGACCATATCTTAGTAACTGCTTGGAAAAGCAGCCAGCTGCTTGGGAAGATTGTTGTGTGGAGTACTAGTGTGAGAAAACCAGGAAATGCATGAGTAGGTGAACTGGCCGCCGTGACATAACTGAGAAATTGTTAAAAAACGGCGTTAAACCCCGATCAATCAATCCCAACCACCACATCTATGTAAACAATCAAGTATAATTACTCTATCCACAATTTTATAAAAGTTATGGCCCTTTTGGGACATAAACATTCTGGTTAAAGTTTTGCAACTACATTTAGAGTGTAATCTCAGTAACAACTTGAAGCATTGTTTTGAAACTTTATACTACTTTTCCCAATTTCACAACTATAAACACAATTAAGATAACTCTATCCTGCATATGGTGCACATTGTTGCCCTTTTTTTACTAGAAATTATGGTTAAAGGTTTGCGTGCAACTACATTAAGAGTCCATATTGTAACGGGAACGGTTATAGGTATACATATCACTTCTACGGCCTTGTCGTAAAAGCCGGCTTTTATAGTGACGTTGGTAGAGTGGTTGACCTTTTCATAAAGTACGTCTATCGCGGTTAGTGCCTGGATGGGTGACCCGCGATGGTTTAACGCCAGTACACGTTACAAATGGTGGCAGCGGTGGGATTTTTGGATTGATATCACCATCATCCCCGGACTCCGGTGGTTCCCAGTGATGTTACATATACTCCGCTGTGGTATACTGCTTGTGTTCAGTTGTGTGACTTCGGATCAAAGTCAAGAGAAAAGAGGGAGAAACGTAACGGAAACGGGTTATAGGTATAAATATCACTTCTACGGCCTTGTCGTAGAAGTCGGCTTTTATAGCGACTTTGGTAGAGTGGTTTACCTTTCAATAAAGTTAAGCAACGTTCATCACGGTTAGTATCTGGATGGGTGACTCGCGATGGCTTAACGCCGGTACACGTTACAATATCTTAGTAACTACTTGATGCATTCCATTGAAACGTTATACAACCCTTCCAAACCATCACACCTATGAAAATAATCAAGTTAAATAACACTATCGTGCATATAATGCAAATTATCACCCTTTAAGAAATTGTGGTTAATGTGTTGCATGCAACTACATTAGAGTCCATTATCTCGGTGACTTAAATAAGCAGTTGAATAGTCGAGCGCGCTGTCCTCCGACAGCTTTTTGTTTTGTACTATGTATCGTGTAGGGATATGCAGTGTAATATTGCATGTTTCTCCATGTATATATAGTGTCATTCCTATGTATATACGTTAGCTATGAAAACTTTATTGTGTTTCTTTTTGAAAAGTGGGCACTCTTCTTCCGTGTACTTATTTTGTTCCAGATGTTTTCAACCTTTTTTACCAGATGATAGGCATTGGCTCTGATATAAGTATGGTAATTTAAAGAGCTATTTTATTATTGTGTATAACCTTTCCTTTTTGTTCCTTTTGTTTGTTTATCACTGTGTTCATCTTTGTATGATCTTCATAATCATATATTGGAGGAAATAAAGATTATATACATTATCACAAACTACCTGTGTGTTGATACTGTGGAAGGATTTCCGATTAACAAAGGCTGGTTCATCCTCATAATGTGCCTGGATCCTGATATGTGTGCAATCTACGCACCCGATGAAGTTTGGAAAATGCGCCATGTCATAAAATCCCATCTTGACTCGCTTTTTATTTAATGGCCACTTGATAAAGTCACCTTTTTTGGCCAAAAAAGCGTCTGTCACATTACAAATACACCTGGAAACAGTGCTCTTGTCATATCCGAGGGTATCACCGATCACTTGCAGGAAAGACCCACTGGCGTAATGTAAGTTGTTGTTCCACGGTAAGTGCTGTCTTTTTGACGGTACTCCTCTGCAGATCATCCTTCAGTACAGTAGATCAATCAAAAAGCGTCTGTCACATTACAAATACACCTGGAAACAGTGCTCTTGTCATATCCGAGGGTATCACCGATCACTTGCAGGAAAGACCCACTGGCGTAATGTAAGTTGTTGTTCCACGGTAAGTGCTGTCTTTTTGACGGTACTCCTCTGCAGATCATCCTTCAGTAGATCAATCAAAAAGTCCAAAGATTGTCTACCGAACCTATATCTCTGTCTCAGCTCATTATCATTATAATTGTGAAATATGTTTCCTCTAAACTGTCTTTCCTTCCGTAATTGACGTGGTCGGTCCATAAAAAGGATAGTATTGACTGCCATTTTCGATGATATAACTCGTGGTTACAATATTTAACCGTGGTCTTAACCTCGGTTAAATTTAGTAGTGACTAAAATTGGAAAACATTGTGGCAAAAGGAGAAATCGCTCCTTTTGTCGCTATGTTTTCAAAAAGCCGTCTGCTGCAGAGGCGTCAGAAAGCGTCTATATGAGGGAAAGGGCTGAATTTAACCAGGAGATGAACAACAAAAAATAACCAAGGTTCAAATTTAACCGAAGGTTACAATATTTGACCCTTGGTTAAAATTTAACCACAAGTTGAACAACCGGCCCCTGGTGTTTTGTTACCTGGACCAGTAGAAATTTACCCTGGAAACGCCCTAATATAACTGAAATATTGTTGAAATCGGCGTCAAACACCATATAATCAAACAAGTGACAATCTAGTTTGCACGGAGTTAATAGCATGTTTATTCAGATTAACCCTTTCCCTCATACGACAATTCTGCAGCAGACGAATTTGAACATATTTTGTCAAAACATAGAAAATCTCCATAATTGAATGGATAACCTATGACTAAAAGTGGAAAACATTGTGGCAAAAGCAGAAATTTCACGTTTTGTGCAATTTCTTCTTTTGTCACTATATTTTCAAAAAGCCGTCTGCTGCAGAGGCGTCCGAAAGCGTCTATATGAGGTAAAGGGTTAAGATAACCGAGTTATTGTAAGGTGAGTGTTAGTTAAACGGTTTCTGTAATTTCGATTGGTGTATTCGCTATCTTTACACGTACTCAGGTCAACTCCTGTGAAGAGATTAATATACGGCACACTAATAACGCATGCAATATAGCTATAAAGAGAATAAATTAAACAATAACTCTTGACACCTGACGATAAATCTTCAAATACTTGAACTGAATCGTATCTTGAATTTAAACAATTTCCCTGAAACAGGGTGTTGGAACTTTCATACATGTACACTGGTTTTCGGACTAAGGTGGGTTACGGGTTTTTGGACAACATGTTTCTTTTTTATTTATTCCGGGCGGGTGTCGATCGGAAATTGATTGATTGATTGATTGGGGTTTAACGCCGTTTTTAACAATTTCTCAGTTATATCACGGCGGCCAGTTCACCTACTCATGCATTTCCTGGTTTTCTCACACCAGTACTCCACAGAACAATCTTCCCAAGCAACTGGCTGCTTTTCCACATAGACTTAGCCAATTGGTGGAAGAGGAATGACGCATGTCGCATTGACTTTTATCAATCCTCGGAAAGAAAGTTGGCCGAGCCGGGATTCGAACTCACAACCCCTGGATTGACAGCCCGCGTCGCTACCGACTGAGCTACCGGGGCTCGGCTGATCGGAAATTGGTTGAAATATTCATAACTGTACATTACTTCATCGTGTTTCGTTATTGTTTTTGTACATAAATTATTATTATTGTTAAGGGTATAACACATTTTTTATCCGAGTATTTATGCGGTCAGACCTGCAATTCAACTCTGTTTTTTTTTTTTTTTCAAATCTTAACAACCATTCTATCTGATATGAAAACCTATATGGACCAGTATCAAGATTAAACATGTTTTAAAACTCGCAATATCAAGCGTAAAACAGTGATAACCCAACACATAAGTTATTACGCGAAAATAAGTACTGATCCTAATTTCGAACAAGAAAATCGTAATTACACTAATTCAAAACCCGTTATAACGCGAAAAACCCAAATTTTAGAGACACGTAATACACAGAAAAATCACTTAAGACCAAAGTCTTCAAACTTCACACAATGATTTGACTACTTCTTAAGATTATCCCTATTGTTTGGGGGATACCGGTCAAAGTTCAAGGTCAAATACCAAATATGCTTCCACTAAATACTTCAAGAAACCTTCTACCCAGAGTCTTCAAACTTCATAGGACAATTGGACTCCATGAGAAGATGACTATTACTGTTATTTCGGTGGTAAATGTCAGATCGGTTTCTGCTCAATATCTCATGAGTAGATGATCACTGCTTGGGTCAAAGGTTAAGGTTATAGTCGCTGTTAATGGCAACTCGCTTTTCTTCTCAATATGTTTTAAAATTTCGTTATTGCAACTTTCTTGTTTGGACCTTGCGTCTATGCATGTTAATACCCATTGCTTTGTGTAATAACGTATCTTCGCGTTATTGCGTGTTTATTTACGCCTTTATTTGCCTTAATCCGGCCTTTTAAATGTTGTTTATGTAGGAATCCGCCGTGTCCCAGTTCTGAGCGTCGTGTTTTTGAACCGTGCGTCCCGAGTTCGATCCCCAGTCGTGGCGGTCATGGTGGCATTATTTAGCCTTATACTGGTTTTTTACGCATGGATCATGAATACGTGAATTAACTGAACTAATGCTGAAACGGCTTTAACCAACAAACTATAATCATGTAAAGCCAAAACAGAGATGCAACAAGACTCTTCTTTACGTTAGTCAGTCGGCTCGTACTCAATGAGGAAACTTGGTGTATAACATTTAACGATATTGCACGTGTTCCCCCCGCCAACAGTTGATAAACTGTGTGGGTTATCTTATCTATTGATGGGGTCGACTGTTCCTTAACCGAGACTCATAGAACACTAATCAACAGTTGCATTTGTTATTTTTTTCATTATAAAGGGGAACCCAACAGTTTTGGACTTTCGATTACTGAATAAACAGATCACCTCACGTACCGAGAATATATATATGAGCCGTTCCACGAGAAAAACAACATTATTGTCTCTGCGTAAATGTATCGATCAAGATCAGCCTGCTAATCCGTGCCGCCATATTCCGTCTGAGGCGAATACAGGTATAGAGTATTGATTCCAGAAACAGAAAATCCACAGGAGGCGAAAAGTGTCTGTCCGGTTAAGCCTGCGCAGCATGCTTAGGCTGATCCGGATCGATACTTTACGCAGAGTCCACAATGTTGGGTTTCTTAAAGAACGGCTCTTATTTTCTGCCCACCAATCAAAAATGATCAAACCTCTGGAGATTTCAGTGACTTCGAGAAGATCGTTCAAGTCTGCTTGTGTTCAGACTCGTATCTCGTTTTGAACGGAACACACCTTAGATTATTTGCCGTTGAAAGGAACACACCTTAGATTGTTTGCCGTTGAAAGGAACACACCTTAGATTGTTTGCCGTTGAAAGGAACACACCTAAGATTGTTTGCCGTTGAAAGGAACACACCTAAGATTGTTTGTCGTTGAAAGGAACACACCTTAGATTGTTTGCTGTTCGCCGACTCAAATCAATATTGTTTAACATGTAAATGTGCTGCAAACGCTTCTTTTGAACACATATACTGTCGTGAGCATATGCTTTATGTCACAAAAACAATATAGGTATTTAGAAACATAAAAGGCGAAATTGCATACCTTTTGTCACAGAATGCAGCCACAAAACATACAGAAGTTGTCCGTATTTAATCAAATTTGTTAAGTTACACTTGCGATCGAAGATGGTTTCCGTCATGATTTGACATGGTTTCACGAAAAACGTTTTAGCATGTATTCAATATATATTTCCTTCGTCGACAGCATTCACAATTAGCAATTTGTTTCACATTGCTATGGCTTCACCCTCCGTCTTCAATGAGACTGTCACGTGATTATTAGAAACACACATTTCAAATAACGAACTATTCAGATTACAACATGTATTTACCTGATGTTAAACAGTTATATTCTACTTTTCCCCATATAGACGCTTTCTGACGGCCTCTGAAGCAGACAGCTTTTTGAAAACATAGTGACAAAAGAAGAAATTGCTCAATATGAGCAATTTCTCCTTTTGCCACAATGTTTTCCACTTTTAGTCATAGGTTATCCATTCAATTATAGAGATTTTCTACTTTTTGACAAAATATGGTCGGAGTCGTCTGCTGCAGAATTGTCGTATGAGGGAAAGGGTTAAATTTTATTTGAATTGGCTAATCCATTGTGAAGAGATGATAATGTGCAAAAGATTATTTGACTGGATTAGTCTGCCAGGAAACAACATTAACACAATTACTTGATTAAGACGTTCTCAACAATATGCGAATATATGTGTCCATGTTGAAATATGATGTTTTGCAAAAGAAGTCACTTTTACAACTCTCATATGTTCGTTCAGCATAATCAGTTTGAAGCCCGAACTCGTGAAGTAATTCCTTTAACCCTTTTCCACATACAACAAATCTGCAGCAGACGACTTTGAACATATTTTGTCAGATGGATAACCTATGACTTAAAGTGGAAAACATTGTGACAAAAGGAGAAATTGCACGTTCTGTGCAATTTCTTCTTTTGTCACTATGTTTTCAAAACGCCGTCTGCTTTAACCCTTTCCCACATACAACAAATCTGCAGCAGACGACTTTGACAAAAATCTGAAAAAAATCCCCATAAAAGATAGCTTAATTGTTTTAAATAAAGTCGAAAACATTGTGTCCAAAGGAGAAATTGCTCATCATAAGCAATTTCACCTTTGGCTACAATGTTTTCAAAAGTTGTCTGCTGCTATTGCGTCAAAATGCGTCTGCAGGCGGGAAAGGGTGAAAATACACTTAAGTAATCAATTTTTTCTGATATGTCGTGTTCTGGTATGGCGGGGTGTTACAGGTTATGAGTTGAATTCTATAAAGTTGCACTCATACATCGTTGTCATGTGTGTGCATATGTGTATGTAATGTTCACTTGGGCGTATCATTTAGATGGAATTTACCGTTCTCTTCTAAATTAAATGAACATGTAGTTCTTAATAATTGAAAATCTGGACAAACATGTATGTACATTGTCTTACAGATCAAGAAAATTATAATTTTGAGAAAGGTCCTCATTTTCACTTAATGTTTCATAAGCGTCGTAAGTCCGTAGATTTAATTCCAATATTGACGGCATATACTGTTAAGGAGTCTGTCATGTTTTGTCTAACTTTACAGCGCCGAAATTTCTTAATGTAGACTCTTCCATGTTCAAAATTGGGCGAATCCTTTCTTCATGTAATAAGATTTTTGAAATATTTGGATAACTATAGCGCAAACAATCCGGATTTCTGAGATGTTACGAGCTGACTCACGTGAATCTGTATTGTTTGAAAAAACATCAAAATTGGCATTAGCACTGAAAGAGATAAGCACATAAAACGCAACCAATTCAGTGCGTACCGATTACACGTGACGAAACGTTCACAGATTAAAACAAATACAAGTTAAGACTAGTTTTATATGACACTTGTACCTGTATCATTGTTTACAACATATTATATATATATATATATATATATATATATATAACGCTGTTTTACACCAGGAGCGTGTCTTCTACATATTATGTATAGTGTACGAGTTGGTAGTTGGTAAAGTTAAATCTCGCTTAAGTGTCGCCATAGCCTGAACGGACAAACATGACAAAAGGTTATGAGTTGGATAACAAATTACAGGTAATTTTATGTGTGAAAAAATTAGTGTGTTTTCCAAGATGCATGTATATGTTTGTTTACACTGCACGTCTACATCAGTAGTTCAGTGTATTTCACGGAGTATCTGTACGACGGCTAAGTTAATTCTGGGACCGATTAACCCATTCGTGTAAACAACAAATATGCAGCAGACGGCTTTTAAAAAAGCTAGGCAAAATGATTGACAGTTTCTATAAAGGAAAGTATTATCAATGAATAGAGATGGAAACAGTGTAGCAAGAGGAAATTATTATCATTATGAGCATTTTCTCCTTTTGCAACAATTTTTTCATAATTTGCCTGCTGCAGAAACGTCCGAATGCGTTTATATGTGGGAAAAGCTTGTAACGAAGGAGCATATATAGTACTGATTGATGTCTAGTGTAGCAGCTTAGTTAAGGACTGGTCATGAAATATGTCACTGTAAGAAACCGTTCATCGTTTCATATGTACGCATTCATTAATGTAAGTATATGAGTATATGCTTCATTGATATTTACCTACCGTGATATGAACGAGCAGGTTCTTAACTTGGTAATTAGGTTTCAATGGTTTGTAGAAACTAAGCATTTTAAACGGTCCGTGTATTTCAAACCTTCATTAAAGATACATCTTAATTGTATAACATCGAAATGGATACATCAGCTGAATGGTGATAAGTCATGTTTGTTTTGCTGTTCGTGTAAAATGCGGCACCGCCTACGTGCCCCCTATACATATCTAACATTATAGCGTATGTAGTTGAACAGGGGCATGCGTGTTCGTAAAATAGTAAATAGCTTGCAAGCTTATTTCTACAAGTTCTTTGGGAATCCGCCGTGGTAGAAAGGTTAGATGTGTGGGATTTGGGACAAGGCGATCCGTCTTCAATCCCCATGAGTGAACATGTACAATGCATATTTCCTGGTCAATAACGAGGGAAGGTTCAATACCTTTTATTTTGCTCGAGAATGAAATAAGTGGGTTTTACGGCACTGCATCACAAAGATGTCAATTAGGACCGGATTGAGAAATGGAAATGAGCAATGGTGGCATTAACGTTCAGACAAGAAGACATATATAGCTCGATATAAAACAGGTGACCCCAGGGGCGGGGCCAATTTTGTAACCCAGGTACTTAATTTGAACAATCTAGGTAGAGGACCACCAGACAATGCTACACACCAAATATATAAGCTTTAAGCCTTTCGGTTTCAGACAAGAATATTTCCAAATGTGTTCTATATATATGTGTGTAACACAGCTGCTCCCCTTGGCGGGGCCAATCTTAATCCCAGGTACTTGATTTGAACAATATTGGTAGAAAACAACAAACAAATGCTACACACCAACTATCTATGCTCCAGACATTTCGGTTTCAGACGAGAAAGATTTTCAAAGTTTGATTGTTGTTCCTTTCAAATGCCATGTCAATTTTGAACGATTTTGAAAGATGACCACCAAATGAACATCCCTGTTAAGTTTCATCAACATTTGCGGTGCGGTTTAGTGCCGAGATGTCGTTGAAGCAGTTGTTTACGGACGACTGAAGAAGCGTTATCACAATAGCTCGCCTTTGAGCAATTCGTGTTTTACGTGTTTATATGGACTACAACTTTTAAAAATGTTGATAATAATTTGGAAGAAATGTTTCTTTGGTGACCCTGTACCAAATCAAATTATTTTGATCCGTTGAAAAATATGGTCACCAGTTGGCGGAGCTGGTTTCTCTTCTATATATTTAATCATATTGATTGATTAGGGTTTATCGCCGTTTTCAACAATTGTTCAAGTCATATCACGGCGACCAGTTCATCTACTCATGCGTTTCCTGGTTTTCCCACACCAGTACACCACACAACATACTTTCCAAGCAACTGGCTGCTTTTCCAAATAGACTGTTAAACAGCCCATTGGTGAAAGACGAATGACGCATGTCACAGTGACTTTTGTCAAACGTCGAAAAGAATGTTGGCCGAGCTGGTATTCGAACTCACAACCCCTGGATTAACAGCCCACGTCGCTACCGACTGAGCTAACAGTGAAACACTTAATAATCTTCTTGTCCAAAAGTACTTGTCCAATTTGTAAATGAGTTGGCATAATTTATCTTAGGTGACCCTTCACAAAGATTTTCAAATTATTTTGAACCGTTGAAAAATGTTCTATTAATTAACCCTTTTCCTCATACGACAATTCTGCAGCAGACGACTTTGAACGTATTTTGTCAAAAAATAGAAAATCTCTATAATTGAATGGATAACCTATGACAAAAAGTGGAAAACATTGTGTCAAAAGGAGAAATTACACGTTTTGAGCAATTTCTTCTTTTGCCACTATGTTTTCCAAAAGCCATCTGCTGCAGAGGCGTCAGAAAGCGTCTATATGAGGGAAAGGGTTAAATTAGGTGAGCGATGTTATATCACAATGTGTCCGCATTTAAATTTCCTGATGAAAAAAAAAAAATTGAAAATGTCCACCAAAGTGTTACTCCGCCATTTACTTCCACGGGTGTAGATGCTTTAGGTCGCTGGACAATGACGACAAATCTTAAAAATTAAACAATTATTAATTACTTGTCTCACTATTAGGACTTATTCGTGAAGACATAGTGGAAGAGCAGAGCTACTCAATCTTCATTAAAATATTCGCATTTATTCGCGGAAGTTTTAAGACTATTTTTTCTGAAATTGAACATTGTTATATCCCTAACATCTAATATTGTCAACTACCTTGTTATATCCCTTACCTCTAATATTGTCAACTACCTTGTTATATCCCTAACCTCAGACAAGCAGGTTAGTTACGTCTGCAGACTTGGACTTGAACATATTGTTGAAAAAACATACCCGATGTAGCATATCACCCAGCCTTTCCACAATATTAAATACACTTGCGTTTTAGAATTCAATAATAATTAATTCAGATAATCTATTAAGTACATCAGTAATTGTGTGCATTCAAAATTCATATCAAGCAAAACGATCATACTTTGTTCATAGTTCATCTCATGGCATAATACGTGTTTTTGTTTTTTTAGGAAATTGTCTGTAGTTGTTTTCTGTGAATCAGAATTTCAGAAAATAACCACTGTACACTTTCAAGAAACATCCAGCCAAATTCGTGTAATCCTTACCCACGTGCAGACACATTGTGGTGCATATCTGCAGCATAGTTTGACAACAAAAGAAAGAACTCATTGTAAGCTATTTCTCTTATTTTAAACAGTTTTCAGTCAAACATTAATGTTTTATTGATAAAGGGTTAGTTGTATTTACATGGTTTTAAAATAACCTGCTACAGATTAGTTGTAAGAAGATTTGAGTAAGGTTTTAAAAAAAATATGTAACCAATGATTTTTTTTAATCAGGACTAAGCGAAAGTTAAATTTTATTTGACAAACAATTTTATTAATCTTCTTGAAAACAAGTTGAAATGATTTGTAACTTGAGATTTGCATATCGCAACCTATTTACCAAGATTGACGTTTTTACATTGTTACATATGTGAGAAAATGGCAATACAAGAAAAAATGAAAACTTGAGATAACTCACAAAGTTTAACACACTGCACTGCACTGCACTGCACAGCTAACTACAACCAAAGTTTTAAGTTATGAAATATGTGACAAAATGGCCAGACAAAATCAAAAAGTGTGTTTATTCATTGTGTACTATATGGCACCATTGTTTAAAGTAACATATCGCATAGGGCAAAGTGAACGTTTACATAATTTAGTTGCTATACATGTGTTTACCACCCCCCGATGTGAATGGTTTATTATGTAACTAACTTTTAGGTGCATCAAATGAGTTTTCATATCAGATATTATTATACATTCATTCTATATGTAAACAAATAAAATATTTATACCAATAACCTGTGAATAACCTATGTTATTATATAACTAACTCACCTTAGCACACAGTGCTAAATGTGAGCAGTTGCAATTGCTTTTGTCAGTCATCTTTATCGTGTCACGTATCATCAGTTTTCTTTAAATAACATTTGAATTCGGATGAAATAAGCCATGGTCAATGCAAACCAACCATAGAGCATCAGAAGATTCTGACAAACACATTTAACTTTGGATCAGATAACATGGATTCTTGTAAACATCTGTGTATCTACAATTTTCATTAGTTCAATGAATTTCAAATTAGTTTTCCTTTGGTGACCCTCTACCAAAAAAATGTTCAATATCTGTTTTAAACGTTTGCGTCAATATGTTTAGCTGTACATTATTATTGTCCCCTCGCGCTGAGGTCGTAGAGGTGATATAGGGGTCTGCACGCACGTAAGTACGTACGGGTAACAATGACGTCATATAACTACTTCATTTCCAATCCGATTATTCTGAAACTTCACACATGTGTTCACAAGCTTCGCCCTTTATACGAGTTTGCGTTTCATTGACATATGTCAAAGGTCAAGGTAACGGAGACTATATTAGTGTCCCAACGACTTCGTCGCTCTAACGACTTCATTTTTCATCCGATTGTTATGAAACGTAATGCATCGTCTCTTGTGCGAGTTCTCATTTCACCGACCTAGGTTAAAGACCAACGCCGCAGTGAGTAAACGATGTCATCGCTCTAACTCATTCATTTGCAGACGGAATTCCTTTATACTTCATACACAGGCTCATTGTAAAGAGACCTTGGACGGGTCCTCGTTTCATCGAGCTATGTAAAAGGTCAAGGTAACAGAGACGATAAAACGTCGATTGGACAGGTTTACACTTTATTTACCTAGGGCAAGGTAACAGTTACTATAGATAAGTACTAAACGACACTGCGTTGGGATTTTTATCGTCGGCGATGCTCTAGTTTTGTATAGACGTTATCAAACATACGACTTAAAATCTACCTGGTTATCCTTAACTTACTGCTGAAGAATATTTCCCTCATAAACCATATGTTTTGGAAAAGCAACACGTTAAAAGACATTACCGGAACTTCGAAAAAGGAAAAAGGAGTTTTGCTTTGTAAACACCAAATAAAGAAGTGGAAGACTACTTTTAGCGCAGAATAGAGTTAACCCTTTCCCTCATACGACAAATCTGCAGCAGACGACTTTGAAAGTATTTTGTCAAAACATAGAAAATCTCCATAATTGAATGGATAACCTATGACTAAAAGTGGAAAACATTGTGGCAAAAGGAGAAATTGCTCGTTTTGAGCAATTACTTATTTTGTCACTATGTTTTCAAAAAGCCGTCTGCTGCAGAGGCGTCAGAAAGCGTCTATATGAGGGAAAGGATTAAACAAGGAAGACAAAAAGTGTTCGTTATTAACAATTTATCTTTATCTGCGATGTTCGTATATATGACTTCTACAGTGGACATTGTAAGTCGTCAGGGAAACGGTTAGATGATATACATGTAGTATCGCTGACAGTTTACATTCCATGGTTCCCAGAAAGATCTAAAACTATTCAAAACTATTCAAAACTACCTGTGATTGTTGCCTTATGTCATTTAATCAAAATAGAGCATTGATTGAACGACATGAACAATCATGTATCTATGGTGATAAATTACAAGCATTAGAGGCCAGAGTAAATTCAGTTGAGTATGCTTTACATTGTTTATTACTTGGGCCTGATATAGGGGCATGGCTCCCTTTAGGCACTGTAGGCCCGTGCCTACACATTTTTTTCTAAATATGCCCCCAAAATGCAGCTGCGGCGATACACATCTGCGGAATGTATCGACCAGATCAGCCTGCGCTGTCCGCGCAGACTGATCCGGCCGACACATTCCGGGGGGGGGGGGGGGGATAGATAGAGTAGTGATTCCTGAAACAGACAATCCACAGGAGGCGAAAAGTGTCTATCTGGGTACGCCTGTGTGGCATGCTTGGGCTGATCCGGGTCGATACTTTACGCAGAGTCCACAATGTTGATTTTCTCACGTGCCGCACACATTGATTGTTGCCAAGCTACGCCCCTGGTTAAGCTCTGCTCGTCGTGAGACATTGCCTTTTTCATATTACTGTTTGATTACCCCTCCCCCTTCAATAAAACAAAAGTCCCAACCCTGCACGTAAAATAGTCCCTGCTGAATCACCTAGATTTTAATTCAACTTGTTTCATTCCCAGACGAAAGAAACAAATACTTTTTCTCTTCGTCAAAAAAAAGTGTTTTAGTGTGATGTATTACTCGATATAGCTCAAGTGTCTTGTTGTTGAAACTAACCTAAATGACAGCTGAGATATTTATTGCTTAGAGAGTTTACTCACTCAATGAAAGATATTTTACACTGTTGAATATAGTTTATGTAAATGAGAACTTACTCAAAATAATTAGTTTCTTGCTTTTCTTTGTATTCCTTTATGTAGACCTACTACACATTTTAGTAAATAATTATTAGCATCTGTAAATAATTATTATTATCTAACATTCTAGTATCGCTATTTGACATTCAAAGATTGGTAGCGAAGCAGACGTTCATCCTGTTCCATGTGCATATCGACACATCTGCAGCAGACGACCTTTAAACGCATTGTGGGAGAGAAATTGCTCATAACAAAACGTTTCTGCTTATACACGCGCACTAGTTTTAACTCTGTATGATAAGTATGCCTGTTATTGTCTAAATTTTACAGTTTTCCCTTATTATAAACACTTGTTCCAGTGACTGAAAATATATTGAAAATGTAAGTATCTATTGTTATTCCTCATGCTGTACAATACATGTGCATGAGAGAAATAAAGATACTGTTCTGTTCTGTTCTTATATATTGTTTGAAGCAGATTAAACTATGAATGCCACGTCAGGTTATCACATTGGCAATATTCTGTAGGGAAACAGACGTTGTATGCTGTCTGTTCTAAATTTCTCGCTGTCTCTAAAATGTTGAAAGGAGACCGATTATGTACTTAGGCTGATGACTATATAACAGCATACGTGATTTACATGTAATGCTTGTTGGAAAAAAAACCAGTCTCGAACTCAATTGTTTGAGATATAATAAGACCCCTTTTTGTCAGTGCACATTAACCCTTATAGCCTCATACAGGCGCATTTTGACGCTTCTGTAGCAGACAACTTTTGAAAACATTGTTACAAAAGGTGAAATTGTTCATGATTTCACCTATATTACAATGTTTTCAATTGGTTTCAGTCATCATAGAATTAACAGATATTTTCCATATTTTTACCAGGATGTTTTTACCGTCGTCTGCAGCAGATTTTTTATGAGTTGAAAAGGGTTCACATCCTTCAGTTAACCCTTGTCCTTCTATAGTCGACTTTCGACGACTCTGCAGAGGACAGATGTTGAAAGCAATACTGAAAGTGTTGAAATGTCACTGTTATCACAATGTTAGTCGTTTTGCAAATGGTACATAATTGAGCCGTCCCGCGAGAAAACCAACATTGTGGACTCTGCGTAAAGTATCGACCCGGATCAGACTAAGCACGCCCCGCAGGCTACCCCGAACAGACACTTTTCGCCTCCTGTGGATTTTCTTAGATGGAATGTGTCGGCCCGGATCAGTCTGCTCGGACTGCGCAGGCTGATCTGGGTCGATACATTACGCAGGGGCCATAATGTTGATTTTCTCGTGAGACGGCTTGAATGGTACATGTTAATTCTCAATTAGTTTCAAAGCAGACGGCTATAAACTGACCGTGTGAGGTAAACTGTTATGCAACTCGGACAATTGTGCCTGTCACCGTTTTTGAGTTGCCAAGACACGTCTAGGACTAGATAAGGGGAAGTAAACCGGTCTTTTTCCAACAATATTTCTCTTATTTCTCAACCAAACCCTGTGTTATCTGTACTCAGAAGATTCGTCTCACTGAGACGATTCTTTTGAATACCTACACTATAGGGTTTGAGTGCCACATAAGGATTTTAGAACATGAGAAATGCACCTTAGCTAGAGCTCTACAAGACAAATTTAGATTACTCGTTTTTAAATAGAGTGGTAAAATGGAATTCCTGTCGTTCTAAGTTACATTGAATTGAAGATCTTCAAATCTAAACTTCTATTACCTTGATACATATTTTAAAGAGATTTTAACAATGGAAAAGGTTAGTAACCGATTTTATATATATATCTTTTCTACAAGCACATTGCAAAAACAACTATACCTTTCTTTAAATTACACTTAATTAATCACTGTTTTCTGATATGTCGTGTTCTGGTATGGCGGGGTGTTACAGATTATGAGTTGAATTCTATAAAGTTGCACTCATACATCGACGTCATTTGTGTGCATAAATGTTTATGTTATGTACAGTTGGGCGGATCATTTAGATGGAATTTACCGTTCTCTTCTAAATTAAATGAACATGTAGTTCTAAATAATTGAAAATATAGACATACATGTATGTATATTGTCTTTTGAGACATCGAACGTATGCTGCTATTGCGTCAAAATGCGTTTGCTTAAAAATAAAGCAGTTACTTTAAAAGGTTTCATAAAACGCTAATAACATTCTTTTTAAACACCTTTCAAAGTACAAAAACAAAGTCTCTAAAACTTGTTTGTACCACCTATCTTCAGGGCGACAACACACGTGTTTTAGTTCAATCAGAATTCGATCCCCGGTCGGGTCAAGACAAAGACTAGCCTATGGTATTAATGGACTAGCTGATGCATCGGTGTCAGACTAAAATACCGGTAGTTCTGGTAGTTTACCTAATACACGCCGTGATGTAACTGCAAAACTGTTGAAAGCTGTGTAAAACACCATTCAAATAAATTAGGTATTTCGAATGTCAAGGTCACAATATATAATAGTTATGTATCATAAGAACGGTTTTGTCACGAAGATGACGCGTTAGAAATATGAAAGCCCTATGTCAAACGAGTCAAAAGCTGATGTTCGATTTTCGACATATTCAGTCAACAATTAGATATGTCTTACGACACACTACTGGACTTCTCTGGAATGGACGAAGCCTACCAAATAGATGCCATACTACAGGACTTCTCGAAAGCTTTCGACAAAGTATCCGACCAGAGACTTTCTGTAAAGATACGGCACTGCGACGTCACAGGGAATACACTACAGTGAATCCAAAGCTTCCCGGACAATCTCAGTCAACAGATCCTTGATGAAGCTCATGCTATTTCATCTGCCCCAGTAACTTCAGGAGTCCCTCGAAGCACTGTCCTTGGTCCGATGCTCTTCCTTCTATACATTAATGACCTCCCCGAGAAAGTGTCGTCAACCCCCGCCTCTTTGCATACTAGTCTCCTTTATAGGAAGGTCCGCACCAGAAGGGTGTAAATAGCCCTACAGGACGACATTGACTGTGTGCGGAGGTGGGAGATGTATAATTGGCAGATGTCATTCAACCCTTCCAAGTGTAAAATTGTTCGATTCACCACAAAACGCCACCGATCAAGGCCAACTACACAATCTATTGCAACATCTGGCAAGTACTTCGGAGTCACCCGATCGGACAATTTATCATGGAACGGACATGTGGACGACACTATATATAGCATAGAAGACCAGCAACTGGCTCGGCTTTCTGCGAAGAAACCTAGCTAAATGACCAAGGAATCTCCGGTAAAGCCCAGTCCTATACTAGCCTGGTGAGGCTAATCTAAGAGTGTGTCTCCGCTGCCTGGAACCTTTACACCAGTAGGAATATTCCACAACTGGAAGCGGTCCAGCGCAAAGTAGATATTCGCAACTGTGGACTACAAGACCACCGGCAGCACAAACCAGATGATGTCCAACCTGGGCTGGGAGCCTCTACAAAAGAAATGGTCAGACAACCGACGGATGACGTACAGGATCACCAATGGCCTCGTTGTCATCCCAAGTGACAGCCACACTATCCATACTTGGCCACTCCATGCGATACTTGCTGACTTTCTGCAGGACGGACAACGTAATTCATTTCTTCCTTTTATACTTTCGTGCTGCGCATCTCACAATGACCCTGTACATATTTCATATGAGATGATGCTCCAGAGTGCGCCCTGTATATCACCAGGAAGAAGAAGATGTTTTCTCATATTGAGCCAGTTCACCTTTCAACTCAATACAAACATTATACGGGTAAACAAATCGACGGCGAAGCCGGCGATGTTTCCCGTCAATAGGTAATGTGTATGAACTTTGCAAAATTTTGCTATACCGTCTTTCCAAAAATTGTGTCCAGAGTGGATTTTTCGATGCAGTCACGATTCTGCGTGATTCGCGAATACCAACTGCGTAGATCAATCTCCTTTGCAGAGAGCCGTCTCTTTACACTCGCTTACAAAAAGTAAATCGTAGGTGATTTAAAATGTTTATTTGGTTCGAAACAAATGAAGAAAAGAACAAACCGAGATAAAAACTAGTTTTAATAGAAAAATTACTTTGAACGAACACTCTCTGTCTATAAAAAGAGTTTCAAGAACGACACCTCTGCGAATCAGAAAGAATCGGGTCTTTCGTACAAAACTATTTCGTCCTTGACAATTTTAAATGTGTCACATAATTCCCTAAAGGCATATTGCTTCCGATCTGCATATTGTTATGGATCGTTGACACAAGGGCGCTCATCATAATATAATTGCAGTTGCTTCAAAAGCACGGTGAATCGCTCGTTTTGATTGGTTCAAAACCGATCACGTGACTAAAAGGAATTGCGTTTATTTTCCAATAACTGCAATTGATCACATGACCAGTTCACGGAACTACTTTCGGAAAATACCTTTAATTTCGACAGTTAACCGTAAACAATGCCACAAATAATTATGCCGAGGTCATATTCAGCTTAATTTTTTAAAAGTAATAATAAATAACACTCATGAGATATTATATCTATCACATAAAGTGTGACTTATGAGGCGTATTTCGATAAAAATGTACTTAACGTTTACAATATTTCTAGATGAAATTTACGGGTTTTGGCGCCAAAGCGACTAACGTATGACGTCAAAACGTTAACGTGACGTCATTTTCCTAGTATTAGGTAATTTTCCTAGTATTAGATCATGTTATCGGCGTAAAGAACATAAAAAAGAGATCCCAATTTTCAATTTATATGTCCCTTTTCAAACAATTCTTTCGATGAAAAATAGCTGTTTTTTTCTTAAACTGCAATTATAAGGGTTTAATGTATGTTTTGGTACAGTTATAAGAGTATAACACGAAATAGCCAAATTACACAGCTGACATAATGCCCTTCGGGCATTATTTGCTGAGTAATTAGGCAATTTCGTGTTATAAATAGAGAATAACTAACTGCATGTTTTTGATATAGAATTTATGTCACAAGGGAAAAAAGGGGTAATTTGGTTAAAATCACGAAACCGTAGGTTGAGTGATTTTACACCAAATTACCCCTTTGTTCCCGAGTGACATAAATTCGATATCAAAAACATGCAGTTAGTTATTCTATTTATTATATATCTGGAATAAATCTAAAAAAGAAACATATAAAAAAAAATGACTTGGCTTTAGGCGTATGAATGTTACGTAACCAAATACTGCTGCTTCTATTTGGCGCCAAATGACTAGCGTTATGACGTCAAAACCGCTGACGTGACGTCATTTTCCTAGTATTCGGTCTCAGTTTTTTTTAAATTCCTAGTATTAAACCCACTTTAAATTCCAAAGATGTTCCAAATCTAAAAAAAGTAGTTCCGGCAAAAATGATATCATCACTAGTGATGATATAAAAAAACTAAAAGTGTTATCGTCACAGTGTTAGTTAACATTTTTTTAAAAATTGATATTGATTTTATGTCACTTAAATTTCAATGCAAAATTTGGATAGGTATGTAATAAACTCTTATAACTGTACCAAAACATACATTAAACCCTTTATTATTCAACTACTATAATGTTAGTGTTATGCATAACTGCACTATGGATATCCGGCGACATTGATGCATTGCATCAACTTTCTCTTGTACGTACTCGATAAAGGAACGAGCACAAGTAATTTCATGTTTAATAACACTCGTCTTCTATTTCTAAAACGAGTTCAAATAAAACTCATTTTATTAGTGGTGCAGAGGTAGAGCGTCGGCCTCTTGTATCAAAGGTCCCTGGTTCGAGTCCCGTGATGAGCGGGTCCTGACTTTGGGATTTTGTTTTTGTTTTTGTTTCACAATCGATGTAAAATAAATAAGTTTAAACTAAATGAACCAAAAGGAAAACGACAGAAATTATAGGAAACGTTAGTTTGGCTTGTCACAAATGTAGTTCCGTGAATTATGGAATCGAAGTACTTTATGAAGGGCAAGTTGATTATTTGTTGTACCTGTCATCATATTTTCATGGATGTAAAATCTTAGCTATATTTTAAAGTTAAATATAAGCTTAACTTGATGATGATTTTTATTTTCTTTGCTTAGGTCGGTAGGACTCGTAATTGACGAAAATAACTGATCGTGCTGCAAGCAAGGGGCTAACTGCAGTTCGCGGGGAATTATTCACCGATCACAACATATAATAAATGTTTACCCGAAATAGGTAGCACCTATACTCATATTACTTTTCTTTACAGAATATTTCTATTTTTGCATAGATGTTTTCAAAGTCGTCTGCATCATATTTGTTGAGTGTGTAATGGGTTAAATTAGTACAGAGTGGAACAAATAGATCATAACTGTATGACTAGAGAAGTGTCCTTCGCTATTGCGAATCAAACATGCCAACCGGAAGTCAATAAAGTTTTTCTCAATTTAATTTTTGACAAGAAATGTCTTGGCTGTCAGCACACTGGGAACCCAGCACACAGTGTTCCTGTAGACATTATAAAGTACTTTTAAAATTAAGGGATGATCATTCAGGCCTAATTAAAGAAAGAAGAAAATAAGGTTCAGCTGCCAGTTTAACCAGTTTCGGTAACATTTTTCATGACCATCCAAAGTAACTTAGTTCCTGAAGTCATTAATTAACCCCTGCGGCATGACAGTTATGGTGGAGTGCCTTTGTCATCAGGCGCGTAGCTGGGCGGATTTGTGGACTACGCACCATTCTAGGGGCATGCTCCCCCGGGAAAAAAACTGTCTATATGGGCTCAGGTGACTTCTGGCATTTATTTCACAATATCTAAATGAGCCTACGTAATATCCATATGTACGGCATATCTACACAAAATACCCTTAAAACGTTTACAGCATTCGGAATTTATTTTTACCAACTTTGACTGGCACTTCAACAAAAGTGAAACATCAAAGAAACCAAACTGAGTGATTGCAGTTCATATGCCCCGGCTTTGGCATTACCATAGTTAAGGAAGAGGTCATCTAAGCTGTCAACGACCGTCGTATACGAGCATTTGTAAGTGTTAAGTGCGACTGTAATTTAGTCTGTGTGTTTTATGCTTACTTAGTTTCATTAAAACGCAACAACCGTTTGCCCGAGAAATAAAACGAACGCCACTTCTTGAACGGTCTTTATCATGTTTCTGGCAAGTGGCTCCTCGGACGCATGATATAGCAAGGTTTACACAGTGAGCTTTGCAGTTGTTGTACACTGCGTCGGCAATTATCTGCCGAATTCGCTCAAACACCACGGAACTTTCCGGACATGTTGGATGCTCCATCGTAGCCTAACCGACTTGGTTGTATGGTCAAACAGAGCGCCACTTGCTCCATATTAAACGCGTCAGTGGCTTCGTCTGTCATAAACCCAAAGAACGGAACACTTTTGCATTTGCGCAAAATTTCCTCTCTGATTTGATCCCCGCATATCGTGATTACTTCATGTTGTATAGCGGATGAAGTGTATTGCGTCACCGTTCTTCAAATGATCACGCAGCACAGGGTTATATTTGGCTTGGTATTCTAAAAGTGCTTTAAAGTTACTATTTGTATCCTCATGACCATGTATAGCTAGCTTGTGTTTACAACAAAGGATATAATTGTATCAATTATGCCTTGTAATACATATGTCTATTCTTGCTAACTAGGACATCATTGGCATAGGAAACTGATTGGGCAATGCTTTCTTAATTTCAGACATAACTGCAGTGAAATGTTCAGCCGCTTCAAGCGAATGCGCATGTGTCTTGCACTTAATGCGAGTGGTGATGACCTTGCCAAGATTGCTTGGGTCGGTTAATTGTTGCAGATTGCGACACTAGCGATCTCTTCTCAGATCCAAATAAATGGCATGGACCACAATTCGCTCCAACAATAGACTTCGAATATCGTACTCCCATGTACAATATGAAAAGACTATATGACTGTATACAAACTACATAGGACATATAATATTATCAATAAATATAGATTAATCATGTGACAATTCGATCATGTCTGAATTGTTCTGGTTGTCCGTTTTCACCCTTACCCTCCTTAGGGTCCAGTTTTTATTGCATTTTTCGCATTTGTTTCATTTTCACTTTTGGAACTCTCAAAATATGTCTTTAGCTACGCGCCGGGTCATGGCAAATTTCCTAGCCTAGTACGGGTTTGTTTACCCAGCGATCATGAATAAGTAAAATGACATAAAAATGTCGCCGTGGTTTAACTGAAATACTGTTGAAAACGGCGTAAAACCCCACTAAACAAACAAACAAACATTAACCAATGCCCCCTATGTTTTCGTTCGTGCCTTGTATTAGCAGTTAACTGAGAAGTGTTAAACCATTTTGTTGATGTAGGATGGGTTACCCGAATACCGCTGTACTTGTGCTCTTCAATTTGAAACTGTATGTGGTGTGATTGGTTTTTGTTTTTTGTTGTCTCAAGTGTAAACATATTGAATATTTTGTAAAAATGAACATGATAGTAATATGTATCCTTCGGCCATTGCAATCTTTTCGTGACATATAAGAAATCAATTTTTCAAGAGATATTTTTTGTCTGCATAACTCGTCAATGTCATGGAAGCGTTTTTCTAAGTTTACATTTTACTTCCGGTTACTTTCCTTTATATTTTGGCAATATAAAACTAGGTCACAAACTGGGGAGAAAGCGTTTTGTCGTTCACAACTGATAATCAGGCGTACATTTGAGACATATTTTCAAAATATTTCTTATTTTTGTTTATGTTACAAGTTTATGTTGATATGTATGTACTTATCTAAAATAAAATAATATTTTGACCACTCGCTTCTTCATATCGAAATGCGCATGCGCGAAAAATGGATGCTAAAGGTCACAAAACTAGGTCACAACAGGATACTCATTATGATCATTTCATCTTTTTCCGCAATTATTTC
The DNA here is from genome assembly GCA_031761405.1 of Serripes groenlandicus. Taxonomy (NCBI): domain Eukaryota; kingdom Metazoa; phylum Mollusca; class Bivalvia; order Cardiida; family Cardiidae; genus Serripes; species Serripes groenlandicus. Next base: position 113,932,543 of record JASEVX010000001.1, on the reverse strand, counting down.
AAAAGTTGTCAGGTGCAAAAGCCACAAAATGCTAATCAAGGGTTAAACAAGTTTATATGTGAAACAATAAGTTGATTGTACACTTGTCATATCTTGTACATGATAAATATATTAGCAGAAGAAAAATAAAAGATACCTTGAATAGAGACTTGTTTAGCAGAAGATATTTAGTGCAGCGATCAGAAACAAATAACAGAAAACTTGATATAGAGACTTGTATATCAGAAAAACATCTAGTGCTGCAATCAGAACAAATAAATGGAAACTTAATTTAAAGACTTGTTTGCTGGAGACATCTAGAGCTGCGTTAAGAAACAAAATTAAAAACAAATAAAAGAAAATTGAAAATAAGATTTGTATCTTTGGCAAAAGACATAGATCTGGTTCAGCAATCAGAAAAAAATAAACAAAACAAAACACTTAAAATGAACAGTGCCCCATTTATAATAAGGTAATTATTACATATGTGGAGAGATACCTGCATACACATTGTATTTTAGGACCCAAATAGGCACTACTTTAAAGAAGTTTCCTGACTCTTTCTGTGATATATTATTAAACTGTGCAAAGCCAGATCAGACTTACAGTGCAGATGTGCTGACTGATCTGACTCTACACTGGTCACAAATGCCTCAAAGGTAGTTATTGTAGAGCTTCACTCAAATAGAGACTTTTGTCAGAGCTGATCAGACGGAAGAAAAAGTGCACAAAGATATCAAACAGAATTTTCACTAGAAATTAAAAGATGTGCTGGACTTACACCTCTGAATTAAATTTACAAAATATTTCGACATTGTTTTGCTTGCACTTGAGACAGTTTAAATAAATGATGACATGGAGTGCTTCACATTGATGATCTTATGTGAAAAGCAAAGTTCACCAAAATACAGTGTCTTCTTCCAACAAACAGTAAGAGTTGATAACATTGAGGTAAACATTTTGAAAATCTTTATAAATTATACATGTTTAAAACCCTTTCCCTCATACGACAATTCTGCAGCAGACGACTTTGAACGTATTTTGTCAAAACATAGAAAATCTCCATAATTGAATGGATAACCTATGACAAAAAGTGGAAAACATTGTGGCAAAAGGAGAAATTGCACGTTTTGTGCAATTTCTTCTTTTGTCACTATGTTTTCAAAAAGCTGTCTGCTGCAGAAGCGTCAGAAAGCGTCTATATGAGGGAAAGGGTTAAATGAAAGTATAATTATTGAATAGAAATAAAACATAGCTTTTAAAAATCTTCATTTGGGGAGGCATCAAATTGTGTCTGCATAGATATATCAAAGGGTTAAACATTGTCTTTTAATATATAAATATTATGTTTTTTTCTTTCCAGAAATATGCAAGTGTCTCCTATGCCGGATCTTCAATTGAGGTATTAACTAATTATTTTATCTCTGTACTTAAAACACATGTGAAAAATAAGGCAGCAGCTATTTTGAATATTCATTTGAGACCCAGATTTAACTATTTACTATCAATAAATTGCAATTGATCTATCCCCTATTCACATATCTTTATGTAGTTATAACTTCCTGTTTTGCATTTATTTATGAGTTGGTAATTTGAACTTCAAATTAAAATTAAATGGAAAACAACATATCTTTCAATAACTATAGTTAAAAGATGTAACATAAATACCCTTGGCAACAATTTTGTGGTCATTGCATGCTGTAACTTTACGTAACATAATTGAGTCATTTTGTAATAAAAATGCACAAACATATAAGATAATATAAGAAGCTACCGATTTCTAATGGTAGTAAAAACTTAAACAAATTTGGAATAAAAGCCCCATTCTCACTGTCACGAATTGGCGCCCCGGTCATTCCGGATGAGGGTCTGGGAGAAACCTTGTCAAACCGGGAAGACAACAGCGGCTGCACCATAGAAGTTTAGGATGCTCCGTAATGAACCCTATTGTTCCGGCTCGATCTGGCAGACCGTCCCTGATGTTTTAAAATGTTAATACAACAGGGAGTCACCAGGATAAATATTCAAAAATGGCGTGATCGGGCATGTCTGGCACAATACTGATATATGCTGGTGCAGGGCAAGTAATTGACCATCGCAATGTGATTATCTGGGGTTGGTTGGGAGTACTCTGTGCATACTAGACTAATGGGGTCCACTGGGGCTCCACCAGGGCTATTTGGGTTATACCGGGATGGTCAAGCTGGCGCGACACCCTAAATGAATGGTGCCAAACCAGGGTATTCTGGGATCTAAACCAGGGGCACTCACGGTAAATACGGGAATGTGAGAATGTAATTGATATCCTGATTCATTCTGGTTTACCAGGCTTATGGTATTTTTGTTGTTAACTGCTCATATATAGTTTTTTTATAGTTATTTTTATCTTCATATCACACATGGCTTTGATTTCTAATTGAACTTGATGGTATTTGATGCTTTATGCAGAAAACTGCAATTAAGAGACAGGACAATAAAGGAAAGGGGCATAATATAATCTGTTGAGTGTCACCCAAGGGGCATAAATTGGAAGTGCAATCTTGTGATTGAAATAGTTTGGTCTTTAAAATAGAAATTATAGCAATCATATAATTCTAAGCTGTTTTAAAGCAAAGTTTGGTTGTTTCTTAGTTTTATTATAACAATAATTGATACTAGATTATAGATTAAATTAGAGCGAAGGCTCAGATATTTCAGTGTAGAGCCTTTTCTTTGAAACCACTCAATGAATAGACATGTGGCTATTAAAGCCACCCTTACAGTTAACATATGACTATTAATGTTTACCTTGATTGAATATTTCCAATTGTTTGTGTAGTTAGTTCCTGGTGAAAGGCCACCAAGAAAGAGAAAATCAAGACTTATTATCATAGCAGTGGTAAGCATTGTTCTCTCAGATTTTTTACTTAACCCTTTCCCACATACAACAAATTTGCAGCAGACGATTTTAAAAACGTCAAAGCAAAAGCACCGAAAATCCCTTGAAATGAAAAAACAATAATTGAATAGAGTTGAAAACATGGTGTCAAAAGGAGAAATTGCTTGTTTTTAGCAAATTTCTTCTTTTGTCGTCAAGTTTTCAAAAAGCTGTCTGCTGCAGAGGCATCAGAAAGCAGCGTTATGAGGGAAAGGGTTAATTGTTTTGAAGCTGCATATTTGTTGAAATAGTTGAAATAGGTTAACCCTCTCCAAGATACAGAAACTTTCTGACACAGCAGACGACTTTTGAGAACACTGTGGCAAAAGTCTTTTCAATAATAACACTTTCTTTGGATTTTTAGCTCACCAGAGCACAAAGTGCTCAAGGTGAGTTTTTGTGATCGCCTTATGTCCGTCGTCAACATTTGCTTGTTAACACTCTAGGGGCAACATTTTGCATCCAATCTTCATGAAAGTTTATCATAACATATATCTCTATCAAATCTAGGCCAAGTTCGAAATTGGGTCATGTTGGGTCAAAAACTAGGTCACTAGGCCAAATTTAATGAAAATCTTGTTAACACACTGGAAGCCACATTTTTGGCTTAAACATGTTGAAACTTTGTCAGAATGTTTGTCTTAGTGATAGCTAGGCCGAGTTTGAATATAGGTCATGTCGGGTCAAAAACTAGGTCACTAGGCCAAATTGAAGGAAAATCTTGTTAACACTCTGGAAGTCATATTTTAAACTTGAGCATGTTGAAACTTTGTCAGAAAGTTTGTCTTGATGATAACTAGGCCAAGTTTGAAACTGGGTTATGTCCTGTTAAAAACTAGGTCACTAGGCCAAATTGAATGGAAATCTTGTTAACACTCTGGAAGCCGCATTTTAAACTTAAGCATCTTGAAACTTTATCAGAAAGTTTGTCCTGATGATATCTAGGTGAGGTTTGAATATGGGTCATGTCCTGTCAAAAACTAGGTCACTAGGCCAAATTTAAGGGAAATATTGTCAACACTCTGGAAGCCGCATTTTAAACTTAAGCATCTTGAAACTTTATCAGAAAGTTTGTCCTGATGATATCTAGGTGAGGTTCGAATATGGGTCATGTCCTGTCAAAAACTAGGTCACTAGGCCAAATTTAAGGGAAATCTTGTTAACACTCTGGAAGCCATATTTTAAACTTGAGCATGTTGATACTTTGTCAGAAAGTTTGTCTTGATGATATCTAGGCCAAGTTTGAAACTGGGTCATGTCCTGTCAAAAACTAGGTCACTAGGCCAAATTGAATGGAAATCTTGTTAACACTCTGGAAGCCGCATTTTAAACTTAAGCATCTTGAAACTTTATCAGAAAGTTTGTCCTAATGATATCTAGGTGAGGTTCGAATATGGGTCATGTCCTGACAAAAACTAGGTCACTAGGCCAAATTTAAGGGAAATCTTGTTAACACTCTGTCAGAATATTTGTTTTAGTGATATCTAGGTCAAGTTCGAATATAGATCATGTCGGGTCAACAACTAGGCCAAATTGAAGGAAAAGCTTGTTAACACTCTAGAAGCCGCATGTTGAAACTTTGTCAGAATGTTTGTCTTAGTGATATCTAGGTCAAGTTCGAATATGGGTCAGGTCAGGTCAACAACTAGGTCGCTAGGATAAATTGTAGAACAATCTAGTTAACACTATAGAGATTGCATTTTTGACTTGAGTAGCCTGAAATTTTGTCAGAAAGATTGCCATTGGCGCTGAAAGAGTAAAGTCTTAAATAGCCCTTTCTCAGGTGAGCGATTCCAGGGCCTCATGGCCCTCTTGTTAAATTTTTGTTTTGATTTTATCAAAGTTGTCTCCTTCAGATTTGTTGTACTTGTATGTTGAAAAGGGTTTCTAACCAATAACAAAAATGTTAAGCAAAATAGGCCCATCATGAAAGGTCAGTCATTTAAATGTTGACATGCCATGAATAGATCTGTCTTTGGAATTAAAAGAAAAGAAATTTTAGGATAGTAATCTTACAGTCTACAAATGTATCATTTAAAGTTGCACAACTGTTACCAGACTTCACCTATTTACAAAGGGTATAGCACACTTTCTTTCAGTGAATTCTAAAAAAATACTCTGACATTGGCAAAAGATTAAGTACCTGTTTAGTGACATCCTGTTTCGTGAAGCCGGGTTGATTTTATTGGTCGGATTGCTCTAGCAATTCCGGTCTATAGATTGGCGATGTCTGTCCGTCAACATTTTGGTTAAAGTTTCAGCACTGGAAAGTGTTACAAACTTGAAACTTTGAAGGTAACCAGTAACAAGTTCTATTGATACAATACTCCGGATATATTCATAACCATTCTCCAGAAACAAATGAGCAGCGAGTCAATTGAACCAACTGTAAGGCATTTGTGGTTAGTGTAGGTCCAGATTGCACTGCTTCTCTACGCATCCAACGATATACACATCACATAATATTGATTGACCCCTTTCCCTCATTTAGACGCTTTCTGACGCCTCTGCAGCAGACAGCTTTTTGAAAACATATATATATATAGTGATAGGTTTAATATCCATTCAATTATAGAGATTTTCTATTTTTTGACAAAATATGTTCAAAGTCGTCTGCTGCAGAATTGTCGTAAGAGGGAAAGGGTTAATTTATTGTTGTCTACACTTACTGATAGTCATAGAAGCTTCCAAGGAGGCAATGACATTCTTGCTCAGTCATAGCACAGACTTTAAAAATGGCTACGTAACGGTTTTCTCTACTTGACGCTTAGGTTTGTTCGGATTAAAATGATGTGGTGAAACTAAACAAATGTTGAAAGCTGCATAAAACACCATTCAAACAACAGAATACATATCACATAATATTTATTGATTAATTTATTGTTTTCTTCAATTGTCAAAACAGTCTTACTTTGGTTTTCGTAAAGCGAGACTCAACAACAATTTTCTCATAGTCATTGACATAAAATGAAGATCCTGAAGAACCTTTGCAGAGGGAGCCGTTTGATCTGGACAATTTTTGTCCAAACAGCTCATTTGTCATGTTTCACTACCAGAGCTCTAGATAAGGGGCTCTTTAACTGTTCAAAATTGTAACTTGATACACAGACCCTATATTGTGGACAATTGAGACAATTTTTGTGTCACCCTGCATAGCATGGTAGGCACTTAGGGATTACTTTTTTTTTGTTCTGCGTCTGTCTGTCCGTACTGGTGGCCGAGTACTTGTGGGGTGTCTGTTTTTCTAAAGCCCACCCACCACCCTTACCCACAAATACACATCATGGGTACGTCCCTCTGTCCGTCACACTTTTTCGTCACACTTTCAATGAGCAGGTGCAGGTGACACACATGCTCCGCGGAGAGTTCCATTCTAGTTTAAAGTACCCAGAACATAGGATTTGGTTCAGAGTAATAAGAGAGTTTATGTAGGGGAAAGACCTTTTTACTCCTCTTATATAATTCTATGTTTAACTACTTACATTATTATAATATATCCCATGTAGATTGCTGTCCTAGTCGTAGCTCTAATTATTGGATTAGCTGTTGGGCTTACAAAGAAGAAGGAGAAAGGTGATGCCAGCAATGCGCAGCAAACTGAAAGTGGTCAGACTACAACAAAACCTCTGTCTGCTGATTGGACGCAGCAAACTGAAAGTGGTCAGACTACAACAAAACCTCTGTATGCTGATTGGATGGATGTGCCATGTTCCAATCTTAGTAGTCCTCCCAAGTGTCCCTGGAAAGGGTAATTATCCGGCTTTAAGCAATGTTATACAGCATTTGCATAATAAAGTATGCTCGCTTTAATTTAAAGCTGTTATCTACTCCTTCACTATTACAGGGACTACTAATACGTATTAGTTGTCCCAGCATGTATTTAGTAGAAACAAAACGTAGGGGTGATGGTTAATTGCTGTTACAGGAACTCAGTTGGATAAGGATTTATGCTATTTGATAGATGGTGGCCTAATCTTCATCTACAGATGTTATCCTGTCTTAATACAGTCGATTTACAAAGAGATATGTTAATGTAAACTTTATTTTGATGATTGACGAAACTTATTGCAATTATTTTGGGACACTGTTTAACAATCTGACCGATAGGCTTGCATTACATACTGCAAGATTTAGAGAATATAATTTGTCAATCTAAACAATGATACATTAGCGCTTTACGATCAAGAACATTTGAAAACCAGTCTTTTCATCTAGATGCTTTCATATATTGCAACAATTAAAAAATAAAGCGTTTATAATATTGAGATTATAAAACAATCATTTACCAGTCTGGTGAGCTATTTATAGGACATTTTTTGATCGACCAAACAAAAATATTCCAATATTTTTGTCTGTTTAAATTGAATAATGCCTGCGTTAAATTTATCCTTTCCAAGCAGATTTGTACGCCAAATTCATTTATAATCTGTCAACCATGCAAGGCTGAAGCAGTCAACTTAAAAAAAATCTGTTGATGCAAAAATATGGAAAATCTCTTGAAATTTAATTTTAATCCTTGTATTCTGTTGAAATAATGTGGCAAAAGGAGAAATTGCATAGTATGAGCATTATTTTCTTAGAAATAAATTCTGTTAAAAGATGTCTGTATTATTGTGAGAAAAGGCTGGTACTACTATTGATGATAATTATTAATTTCAAGTAGAAAATTAAGGCCAGATATGTTGCTCAAACTGCAAATTTGGCGCAAGAAAAAGAATGTCCAGGGTGAATCCTGGCTATAGTGAAAGCTAGAAAAATCTTCTCCCAAAGTGTCTGGCAGATTTTTGAATAATTTTGTATAAATGTTCCTTGGATGACCCTCTTTGAGATTCCTACCAGCCATGGTTATTGTTAAAAAAAACCATTCCCGCCAGGAGGCAGGGCTGTTTTACTGTATATGGCTAAAGTGAAAAAATAAATCAGGTGAGCCATCCAGGGCCATCATGGCCCTCTTGTATTAATGAACCTTGTTACTCGAGAATAAACCACTTTAGCTTAGTTGGTGTACGTAGAAATTGACCTGCAAATCCATTCAATCAGGTCCTAATGGACAGTATTTATCAGATGATTCTTGAAAACCTCTGAGACTAAATAATAAATAGTGCAGTGCCAGAATAAACTTTTTTCTAAGAGTATATATGGCTCTAAAGTGGCTAAGAATCAATTTAAAAAGTTGCCTCAATGTAGAATTGAGTCAATAAAAGGTTTGACATGGTTAAAATTGGATTGAATTTTATCAAATATATGGGCATATTTTAGTTCTTCTATGAGATTTTATTCCTTTCAGAGTGAATCCAGTGCTCCTTATATCCACCGACGGATTTTATAATGGCTATTTGCAAAGGAATATCTCTCCTGTGTTACAAAAGTTACGCAGCTGTGGAGTTTACACCCCGAACATGAGATCAGTGTACCCGACTGTTACTATTCCAAACCACTATGCTTTATCAACAGTAAGTTTATTTCTCTTTGAGGAGTATAGGGGTTGTTGTATTTTAACCCTTTCCCTCATACGACAATTCTGCAGCAGACGACTTTGAACATATTTTGTCAAAAAATAGAAAATCTCTATAACTGAATGGATAACCTATGACAAAAAGTGGAAAACATTGTGGCAAAAGGAGAAATTGCATGTTTTGTGCAATTTCTTCTTTTGTCACTATGATTTCAAAAAGCCGTCTGCTGCAGAGGCGTCAGAAAGCGTCTTTATGAGGGAAAGGGTTAAGCTCAAGTCAATAAAGTTGGGGAAGGTTTGCAATACCCCTGATGTCATCATCAGCGCCAGCATCCTTTGTTCAGTAAAGACCTATTGTTTTAAGTATAAGGGCTACATTAAACAGACACCAGTAACATATCTTTAGAAGCAGACATTTAGTTGCATTATTTAGCTTTCTATACTGAATTTGATATACATTGTATGTATATATTTTGCTTTAGAAGTTATGTTAAGGTCCTGTCTTGGTAAAGACATTTGGTAAAGACATTTGGTTAAGATATGTTGTTCTTTTTGTATAATACTACATTGAAGAAATTTGCAAAAGTTATGCATCTTTAAATACTCATAATTAGTGGCTGCTTTTTTCCTTTCTGTGCTGAATGTGACCTATATTTTGCTTGAATACTAGAGCTGATTTTGGTTATGAATTGTGTTTTCCGTGGACATAATTGATTTCTTTAACCCTTTCCCTCATACGACAATTCTGCAGCAGACGACTGAACATATTTTGTTAAAAAGTAGAAAATCTCTATAATTGAATGGATAACCCTATGACTAAAAGTGGAAAACATTGTGGCAAAAGGAGAAATTGCACATTTTGTGCAATTTCTTCTTTTGTCCCTATGTTTTCAAATAGCTGTCTGCTGCAGAGGCGTCAGAAAGCGTCTATATGAGGGAAAGGGTTAAACATATCCTCCATAGCCACTTGGCCATTTTAAACTAAATTTCATATGAATGTTCTTTGGTGGTTCACTTTCTAAATTGTGTCAAGAATTTAATTCTATGCAGAAGTGTGGATGCTGCTGCATCATAAAGGGGGTAACATTACAATTCTTAAATATTCTTCGTCTCTGAACTGATGATCTTATTTTCAAGATAATGTGGCATTAATTTTCCTTCAAAATTTGGTCAGCTCAGCCAAAGTACTTGGGTGAGCTGCACATGGCCATATAGAAAACTTGTTTGAAAAGAGGAAAAACTATGTAAACCTTTTTTTTTTGCAAATATCAATGAAGATTACCCTTGTTATCTTTGTTTCAGGGTCTATATCCAGCATACTCTGGTATAGTAGATAACACCATGTATGACCCAATCTTTAACAGAACATTCACACCAGATAATGAAGAAGTCAAAAATCCGGATTGGTGGGGTGGTGAACCGGTAACAGTTTTATCTGATTTGTAACCATTCATATTATATTATGTTTTAAAAGATCGAAGTCTGTTTTAAAAATGAATAAGGAAAAATAATGAAATACTTTTTTGTTATACAAGTGTATTTAATTTACATAAGAAGTAAAAAAATAATATATATATATAATGCAGGGCTTCGGAAATTTTGAAATCCCAATCGGTGCGTTGAGTTTTTAACCCCCCCCCGTAAAAAAAAAATGATAATGAAACTTAAAAAATATATACACTAATTTCATGTTTATTGCAGGTTACCTTGCATAGATGGTTGAATAACAGTGTCATCGATCGTGAATGTCAATGTAGAAGTACTTTACAAATCATAATTTTCCCACATTTGCAGACGAACATGTTTACATTGATCGTTCGTACTTAAAATGTTTCGACCCGTACTTATTAGAAAATGATTGGTGGGGCACAGAAGATACATTTCTCTTATCTGTACCGTTAACATTGTTTTGTCTACATAAAAAAAATTACATCATGTGTCTTTGTTGTTTTGGAATTACCATCAGGGGTGTAAAAATGGAATGAAGGATCGGGCGAGTACGAAATTCTAGACGCTAGTCCGTCAGAGCGAGTGGGTTTTCAAGCAAGATACTTAAAATCAAATTAGACATTTTTCAAAATATTCATTCATGTCCTTAATCATAATAATATTCTGCCTTGCTTAGCTTTTTCTCCACATAAAAACATTCGTGAATTTGCGTTTCACAACAGGTGCTCATTTCTAGTGACGATGTCCATTGAAGCATCCCAAATACCGTATGCGTATGAAGCCAACAGGTGCTCGTTTCCTAGTTATGGAGAATCACTGTAAATGTTATTGTAATTTCCCTCGATATGTTAAAATAAAGGAGCATAAATTCCTTCTTTGGCGGACATTGCAAGTAAATTGTGTTGAGCCCTTTCGTAATGTATCGTAAGACAAATGAAATGAATTGAAGTTATATTTCTGCCTTATATTTTTAGTGACATATTTATTTTTACGAAACGATTCGTAAATATCTCTTTTTCCATGCCACTAGGTTACAAAGGTAACGTGACCTATAGAAATTCCCTAACAGCCAATCAGATGCATGAAATCATTACCGCATATGCATTCAATGGGATTTCCTTGGGTTATTACGTCATCCCAGAGACCTAAATAGAATATATATATCTCTGGTCATCATCATTGATTAAAACCGAGGTATTCCGATTGGCATTATCTATCAGTTTACACGATTGTCAAAGATAATTGGATCGATAATCTGGTTTATGTCACAGTAAGTGACTATCTCGAAGGTGTACAGACGACTCTGTTTACAAAGTGACCTGTAGCGGAGGTGTTATATAGTTAGCTTTATAGAAATTCCTGGACCGATTTTATATTGGATTCAATTTATAAAAATTCCTGCACCGATTTAGTTACTAGTTTTAAGATTGAAACTGGTCCGCCGAGTTCAAAATCGGTTTAAACCGGCAATTTATCGGTTTTGCCGAGCCCTGATATAATGTATTATCCAATTACAAGATCTTGCATACTTTAGAAGTAAAATTCAATAATACAATAATTGCATGCACAACTTTAATCTTACTCTGGTCTTGAGATAGAGAACAGAAATGAAACTTTCCTGTATTATTCATACGCTCTTGCTTTCAAAGATTGAATGAGCCAATTGTAAATAAAACCTTACCTCAAAATAACATTACATTTACATGGTTTATTTACATGGTGTTAAACAACGCTATACTTTTACTACTGGCCCATTTTATCCTGACACCAGGGAGTCAATCGTAATGCTAACCCCACAACCATGAGCGTCATAGGGGGAAAGCCATTACTACCATTTGTAAGGTCTTCGGCATGACCCCGCCATGGATTCAACTCGTAACCTCCCGCACCAAAGGTGGATGCTCTACCACTAAACCAACGAGGCAGTCTCATACACATGAACTTATTTATCATAAGAAGTTTAGCATCATTGTGTGCACATCTTTGGTGCTTTCATTCTTTCTTATCTAAAACATTGTGACAAAAGAAGAAATTGCTCATGTTTTCAACTTTATTCATTAATAGAGTTTCCATATTTGTGACAACATGTTTTCAAAGTCGTCACCTGCGGATTTGTTGTAAGAGGGAAAGGGTCAAGTTGGAGGAAATCATCTCAAACACCAATATAAACCCTGTGTGGCCTCCGCTAAAATTATGAGCCTTTCCAAGGCAAACTTCTCTTACAGAACCAATATCCAGACTGTTACCATTGCATTTCAGAATCTTAAAAGAGCACTGAAGAATTATAAGTTGAATAACTCTTTTCAATGTCATGATTTCCTACTTTGATTACTTTCAGCTGTGGATAACTGCTAAGAAACAAGGAAAGAAAGCTGCATCCTACATGTGGTATTGGGTGGCCAGTACAGTCAATATTTCTGGTGTTCTACCAGACTATGTAGTACCGTATAATATGTAAGTTATAAAATATCTATAGGTGCTACCTACTTACGAAAAAAGGTAAACATTTGTAAATGAAAATTAGATGGCATACTTTGGCCATAAATATCCATTTTAAAATTAATTATCTAGACGATGATAATAATTTGTGTTTATTGCATGAATGATTGATATATTATGAATGGCAGGTAAGGAAGGCATAGGCTATTTTCTCTTTTATCTTAATGCCTTTTATGCAAACTCTGATAATGTTCTCCTGTGAAAGCACTGGTCCTATATCAAAATAGTTCCACAGCAATATTCCTTTTGGTGACCCTTTACAAAGAATACTCAATTCATCTTGATTGATAAAAAAATCATGGCGACCTTGGGCCATTATATATCCAAATTCCCTTGACCCTTTCCCTCATACGACAATTCTGCAGCAGACGACTTTGAACATAATTCGTCAAAAATTGGACAATCTCTATAATTGAATGGATAACCTATGACTAAACGTGGAAAACATTGTAACAAAAGGAGAAATTGCTTCTTTTGTCACTATGTTTTCAAAAAGTCGTCTGCTGCAGAAGTGTCGTATGTGGGAAAGGGTTAATGCCCTGATCAATCTCTAGATGAAGCTTAAGGTTATCTGTACAAACCTTTGTCAGACCAATACTTCAAAATATAATTGCATGGAAACATATGACTTGTATTGAAAATCGAATGAATAGTTGAGCGATAAAGAACCTTCATGATCCTCATGCTATAAACCCTTTCCATATTCAGGCGATTTCTGATGCCTCTGCAACAGATGACTTTTGGAAACATTGGCCAATTGAAATGAGCAATTTCTCTCTTTTGCCACAATGTTTTCAGTTTTGATCGATACTTGTTCTAACATTTATAGAAATTTTCCCTATTTTTGCCTTGATGATTTCAAAGTAGTCTGCTGCAGGTTTTTCAAGGGTTAAAAAATTGTCATTAAATTAAATCATTGTTCTCTTCATTTTTAAATAATATAGCAAGCATGTTTGTTAGTCGCCGGGCAGAAGCCCGCGACTTCTATTTTTAATAGGTTTTCGGAAATCACATGGGAGGGGGGATAATTATTAGAAAGAAACACATTTAGATGTCTTGAACATATTACAATTGTGTTTGTTTAAAAACACTAAGTAATGACACATCTAAAATGAAATAAATATTCCGATGTTTTAGGTATTTTCAGTTTCTTTATTTTGACTCGCTTTTATGTTTTTTTTACAAAGACAAAACAGTCCCTATTAGCTAGACTGAAATACTTTATTTTACACTATATACTACATGTAATCAAAAGGCGATAACTACAAACCTTTACGTCGCACAGTCTAACGTATTTACATACCCACACCTGCTTGAAGCAGACTGTTTGTTATGTGTAAATATCGAGATGAAAATAACCTCGAATATTCTCCTTTTATTGGCAATTTTAACTTCCTGAATGTTATTTTCATGTTCAAAGAGATGTCTTGATTTGTGAAGAAGGCATTTTATAATGTTTATCTATGTATATCTAAAATATGAAATGTTTCTAAGCTAAAACTGTTGATCGCGTGACTCGCGAATACCAACTGCGTAGATCAATCTCCTTTGCAGAGAGCCGCTCTTTACGCTGACTTACAAATAGTAAATCATAGGTGATTTAAAATGTTTATTTGGTTCGAAACAAATGAAGAAAAGAACAAACCGAGATAAAACTAGTTTTAATAGAAACATTACTTTGAACGAACACTCTCTGCCTATAAAGAGAGTTTCAAGAACAACACCTCTGCGAATAAGAAAGAATCGGGTCTTTCGTACAAAATTATTTCGTCCTTGACAATTTTAAATGTGTCATTTAATTCCCTAAAGGCATATTGCCACCGATCTGCATAGTATTATGCATCATTGACACAAGGGCGCTCATCATAATATAATTTTAAAACATGAGTAGTTTGTTATTTTCATTATAAAAAAGAAGGAAAGAATTAAAATAAATTAACATGTTGTAGGGCTCAGTTTATGTTCGAAATTAAGTTTAAATTATACAACAATTTCAATGAGATTTAACTGTTTAGTTGATATTATATTTCGAAGGTGGTCTAATTTATAAATATTGGACTACACTTCAACATTTGTTTGTTAAAGTATGACATAATTAGGATGCCAAGCTAATATCATTTTGAGAAAACGAATAGAGGAAAGTTAAAAGACGTGCTATTGCATGCAAATCCTAAATTGTCTGTTTTGTGGTTTTATTGAAAAATAATAAAATTCAAATATTCTGACAAACATCTTGAAAAGTGTATGTGGAATTCACAAATCTTATAATTATTCCTTAATGAAAGCACTGTATACATACTAAGACTAATGATTGGCAAGATTTCTCATTTCCATTACTGTTTATGATCAATAATTAGTTGGTTGTGTGTATGGTCAACCTACTTTGGAATGGAGATTGATCATAAACAATGAAAGGCTTCAATTATCATTCACTTCGTTGACAAAACAATGCAAGTTATGATACATTTTCTCTTGACCCCCACCCCTGATGTTCCAATATGCCCCTCAGTTGATAACTGTTTATTCAACTACTATAATGTTAGTGTTATGCATAACTGCACTATGGATATCTGGCGACATTGATGCGTTGCATCAACTTTCTCTTGTTATAATCAGATGAAACTACATTGGATGTCCATGGTCTATGAAAATTCACTTTTAAACCATTTCTCTGATAAAGATGATATTTTTACACATTTGCAGCATTCTACTTTTGAACAACATGCCAAAAGAAGAAATGTATTCTTTTTCCACATGTTTTCAAATCTTTATCAGAATTAGCGGTAGACATTATTTTTCAGATGTTATTTTTGTCCTCTTTTCATGTCTTCAAAGCAGATAACTCTAAAAGAATCGTGTCAGGTGAACAAATACATGTAACCTTTTACTGGAAATTACTGTTAAATTTTCTTCATTTTAATCATATGAGAAAATTAATCTGATATAGTACTGATACAGCGTTGAAGAAAACTCAATGGGAAAAAAGTAATTTTCTTAATTTTTAAAATATATTGTAACAAAGAAATTCTTTTATTAGATCGGTACCATTTGAAGACAGAGTTGATACCGTGATTGAGTGGTTGAAACTTGACGAGGACCAGCGACCAGATTTTATTACACTCTACTTCATTGAACCAGACGAGACAGGTCATGAATATGGACCAAACAGCCCTCAGGTACAGGAGAATTAATGATGAAAACAAGAGAAAGTTGATGCAAGGCATCAATGTCGCCGGAAAAGACTGCATTGATTTATTTTTTAACACACATGTATTCTTGACTTTCATTAGTCTAAACATACACATAATGTTTTCATAAGGACTAATTCCAGGATTTTTGAAATTCCACATAGATCTACAAATTTCAGGATTTCTTTTGGTCAGGATTTTGGATGTTTTGTATTTGTCATTAAAACCACAACAAATTAATACATTTTGGGATTTAAATCTACATGCAATAAAAAGCTATTAAACCCTTTCCATGTCTGAAGCAACAATGAAAACCTTTAAACGCTTAAAACATTGAGAAAACGGTTAAATTGCTGAAGACATGAACTTCCTCCTTTTTAATAATAATAAATATTTCACAGATGTTAAAATTTATCCTCATATGTTTAAAAAGTAGACCACACTTGTAACAACATATCAGCTAAATTGTTTATCTAAATCGTTGATGCATACAATATATGTTTGGCGAAAGAGAAATGCCAGTTGCGAGTCCCATTACTATTTAATAGGTGGCAAGTATGAAATTAATTGGGTGCGAAAGAGCAGATTTTCTTTATTTCTAAATCTATTGTTTATCAGAGTTTGTTCTTCTCTTAATTTGTTTCAAGCCAAATAAACATTTAATATCACATATATTTAATCATTTAAGTGTGTAATATTAGCTATCTATCTGTAATAAGGTGTTTGAGCGTTCTTTCGAAATGTTGACCCTCGTGTCAGGCTTCATCGAGTCGTAGTGTCAGACATCGAAGAAAGTGAACAAAAAATCAGGCAAAGCTTTAGTGCATGTTTTATTCCACTGCATTCGAGAGAAAAAAGCATTTCTATATTATCTTTCTTTCTCCTAAATTCGACCCATTCACTCGTTTCGTGACGTTTAAGAAATCAATTTGTCGTGCGACATTTTTAGTCTGCATGAAACAAGTCACTTTTCTAAATTTACATTTTACTTCCGGTTACTTCGCTTTGTTTACATTTTGGCAATATGAAACTAGGTCACGAACTGAGGAAAAGGCGTTTCGACGTTCACGACCGATAAACAGGATTATATTTGAGACATATTTTCTCAAATTATTTCTTATTTTTGTTTCTGTTACCAGTTTATGTTGATACTTATCTATTAAAAAGAGAATTCGACGTGATTTTTCATATCGATAGTCTGCTACAGACAGGTGCGCGTATGATAGACTGTGCGACGTAAAGGTTTGTAGTTATCGCCTTTTGATTACATAGTATATGAAAATAAAGTATCGCAGTCTAGCTAATAGGGACTGTTTTGTCTTCGTAAATAAAACACAAAAACGTAAATGCCAGTCAAAATAAAGAAACTGCACATACTTAAAACATTGGAATATTTATTTCATTTTAGATGTGTCATAACTTAGTGTTTTTAAACAAACGCAATTGTAATATGTTCAAGACATTTAAAAAAAAAAAATATAATAATAACCCCCCCTCCCATGTCATTTCCGAAAACCTATTAAAAATAGAAGTCGCGGGCTTCTGCCCGGCGACTAATTAATGAAATGTTGCATCTGTAAACTGTAAAGGTGTTTAGTAAAGCCATAGTTGTAATTTCTATATAAATGCTAAAATAGAATTCTAGCAAAATTGGTTTTAGCTCTTATACTCCTTTGTTTGGTACCAAAACGGCCCCTTTCACCTGATTTTATAGTTTACAAGTTTGCAATCTTTATTGTATGTAGAGAAAGTCCACTGGCCAAATATACAGCATATACATTTATACAATCAACTATTTCCCTATATACATCGTTTATCACAATGATGTTAAAACCACTGTGTGATACTAGTAAATTTCATTTCATCAGGATGTTTTAAACATCCTGTACCGGTACATGATTTTTATGTCATGCAGAATATTCAATAATTATTTTTATACTCAAATATTGTCTGAATATGACACAATAGTGTTCCACACTGTTTTCAAACAGGTTTTTCCAAACAGTAATTGTATAATGTACCATATACTTTTATTGTCTGCATAGGACCCATTTACATGTATTCCTAACTGTTTTCAACTGATTTTATCATAACAGCAAATGACTATAGTTTATACAAAAGTATTTAAAAGTCTTAAATCTGTACATAAGCTATTTCGCAATTTTTTCAAACAAACTTGATCTCATTTGAACAATTGCACAAAGGCTAAATTAATCCTTCCCCATATACAACAAGTCTGCTGCAGAAAACTTTGAATACATCTGTGCACAAATATGGATAATCACTATAAATATGAATATGGCTTTTGAATAGAGTTGAACAAATTGTGGGAAAAGGAGAAAATGCTTATTACGAATTTTAATCCAAATTTACTTTAAGTAGAGTTATAGCCCTCCCTTTGAATAAGAACATTTAACAGATTCCAGAATACCAGTGAGAACGTCCACTTCTCATTAATTGTTTACCACATAGATAAGTTTTGTTTCAAGGTTGATGAAATGGTAAAAAAGATGGATGCCACATTTCATCGCCTGATGAATGGTCTCTATAGAAATGGCCTTGACAGCTGTGTAAATGTGATAATCACATCCGATCATGGTAGGTTTAACAAATTGAAATACAATATAACGTTTGTTGGTGATCACTGATGTGGTTAGAATGCCCAACTAGATTTTATTCCTGGTCGGGACATACCCCACACTTAAAAATGGAAGTCGCCTCCATTCTTGGCACTCAGGGATGCTAGAATAGCAATATGACTGATACATTGGTATCAGTTAAAATTTACCAGTAGTACTGGTTACTTACACTTTCGTTGCTGTGAATAACTTTAAATGTTGAGAGCTGCGTAAAATACTATTAGGATAAAAAGGTTTTTGAGCTGATTGGCAAAGTGTCAATTCTGCTTATAGTATTGTTCCAGCAATAACAAAAGGAGATAGCTAATGCTTTCTAGAGCTAAAAGAGTCGCTTGTATGAAAAGATTAAAGTAGGCTTTTGTGAACAGTTCAAATCTAAATCAGCATTTGCAGCTGCAGAGTCTGATCAAGATCTACACTGTTCACATATTAATTACACAAACATTGACAGAAGAGTCTGTTAACTTGGGTAGATTCAAATAAAACTGAGAAAAATTGACAGGTAGCTAGAGTCAAAAGTACAAAAATGCCAACTTGTACCTTTCCCATTGACAGGCTCGTTTATGATCATGTTTGCTTAACCCTTTCCCACATACAACAAATCTGCAGCAGACGACTTTGAAAACATTTACATAAAAATATAGAAAATCTTCATAAAACAAAGTTTTATAATCAAGTAAATTGAAAACATTGTGGCAAAAGGTGAAATTGCTCATTATGAGCAATTTTACCTTTTGCCGCAATGTTTTCAAAATTTGTCTGCAGCACAGGTGTCAGAAAGCGTCTGTGAGCAATGTCACCTTTTGTCGCAATGTTTTCAAAAGTCATCTGCAGCAGAGGCGCCAGAAAGCTTCAGTATGTGGGAAAGGGTTAAAACTGATATGCTGGTTTTTATCATGACAAGGTATGTCAGAGACCTCCTGTGAGAGACAAGTCACTCTACACAAATATATAAATAATATTGACAAGATGTTGGTGACACATGGAACAAGGGGAAGTATACGAGGAAAGTTTACACCAGTAAATGACACCGTCTTCAAAAATGATGCAGGTAATATTATAAACTTTTGAATCCATATAAATTCACTCATTCATGATAGATGTAAGTACTCTTCCCTCATTCGACAATTCTGCATCAGACGACTGTGAACATATTTTGTCAAAAAATAGAAAATCTCTTTAATTGAATGGATAACCTATGACTAAAAGTGGAGAACATTGTGTCAAAAGGAGAAATTGCTCGTTTTGAGCAATTTCTTCTTTTGTCACTATGTTTTCAAAAGGCCTTCTGCTGCAGAGGCATCAAAAAGCGTCTATATGAGGGAAAGGGTTAAAGCTACCCTTACAGTTAACAGATGAAAAGTAATGTTAACCTTGATTGAATATTTCCAATTGTTTGTGTAGTTAGTTCCTGGTGAAAGGACACCAAGAAGGAGAAAATCAAGACTTATATAGCAGTGGTAAGCATTGTTGGAAAGGGTTAAGCAATCAAATGATATTCAAGTACAGCACAACTCAATCAGGGGTTCAATAAAATAGTATTCAATAACTGATTAAGATGGGGGTAGATGGGGTGCAGCCAAGTTGGCATATTTTAGTCTGCAGATTTTTCCTTTTCAATAATTATTAGACATTCAATTTTTTCCAATGTGTTTTCAGTTGCTTACTGCAGATTTGTTGTATTTAGGATAGGGTGATTAATACGTTGGAAAAGAAGTAACTGGTTAAATGGATATGCCAACTTTGTCTCAACACTGATTTTGAAGATTCTAATACTATCATGTGAGGTTATTTGTAAATGGAAACAGCTTTTAGAAAACAATTCATTAGAAATAGGACAATTGGCATTTCATTAAAACAATGTTAGAAAAAACAAAAACGTTTTATTTTCATTGAGGACAAATAGGTTGGTATATTTGTTTCTTGTCCTGAAAATATGTTAAGAAATATGTAAGTAAGAAAATGGCTATCTTAAAGCAAGATGAAGTCATTATATTAATTCTTCCTTCTAGGTTTGAGTGCTGAAGAAATCGTTGGAGCTCTTGAATGCAAAAACTTGCATTTGAATGTGTTCACCAATGCCACACTTCCTGTACGCCTTCACTATACAAACAGGAGAATAGGCGATGTTGTCATGAGGATGGATGATAGATGGATAGTAAGGTGGGAATATACTTCCATTATATTCCCAGATACATAAGTTAAATGTATACCTTATATATTTAACCCTTTCCCTCATATAGACGCTTTCTGACGCCTCTGCAGCAGACGGCTTTCTGAAAACATAGTGACAAAAGAAGAAATTGCTCAAAACGAGCAATTTCTCCTTTTGCCACAATGTTTTCCACTTTTAGTCATAGGTTATCCATTCAATGTCAGAGATTTTCTATTTTTGACAAAATATGTTCAAAGTCGTCTGCTGCAGAATTGTTGTATGAGGGAAAGGGTTAATAAAATAAAAGAACATCATACATTGTTACTTGATAATGGTAGCTGTGGCACTGAATAGATAAATTTACCTAAATATAGAATATTTTCTTGTCATATGCTTTGAAAACATCTTACCATGAATATGTTTCATTGGAAAACTGTATAAATATGATGATATTGGTTTGAAAACCTTTTTTGAAAAGTAGAAAACCATTGTTTAGAAATCTAAGTTACTTTAGCGTTAAATCTGGTGATGGATTGGCAAACTATCCTAAAGATCTGTGTTGGGAAAGATTGAGGCTCTTGGTTTAACCCTTTCCCTCATATAGACGCTTTCTGACGCCTCTGCAGCAGACAGCTTTTTAAAAACATAGTGAAAAGGAAGAAATTGCTCAAAACGAGCAATTTCTCCTTTTGCCACAATGTTTTCCACTTTTAGTCATTATAGATATAGGTTATCCATTCAATTATAGAGATTTTCTATTTATTGACAAAATATGTTCAAAGACTTCTGCTGCGGAATTGTCGTATGAGGGAAAGGCTTAAAACTTCAGTTAGACATTTTAATTTGTCTCCTAAACCCTTTCCCATGTAATGATGCTTTCTGACACCTTTTCAGCTGACAACTTTTTGAAAAGATTGTTGCAAAAGCTGAAATTGCTCATAATGGGCAATTTCCCCTTTTGCCAAATTGTTTTCAACTTTTTTTACTTTTACATTTTATGTTATGCTCATGTTCAAAGTGAGTTAACAAAGTTGTGCCCAGATGCTCTCAAAGTCGTCTGCTGCAGATTGATTGTATGTTCCAAAGTGTTCTGTGTTTGATGTACATTTATGATACTCAGTCAGACTGTATATCAACATATGCAGTTGCACACCTCTGTTATAATATCAGCATCCACTCAGCTAACTCTTATGATTTTGTTTCTGTTTTTCTGTATTTTTAAGCCCGAATAAAGAGAAGTATTGTAACAAAGGGGGTCATGGTTATGACAACATTTTTGAATCAATGAGGGTAAGTTAATTTTGAATTTGAGTAATTTCTGCTTTTCCCACATTGTTTATATATCTGTATTCAATAATTACACAATTCATTTATACAGATTTTCCATATTTTTGTCTTGATGTTTCGAATGTTGCCTGCTGCAGATTTGTAGTATCCCTCACTTATTGTATTGTTTGGTAAAAACATTGTTTTATATGTCAGATTTACTTCAAACCTTGAACATTGATACTTAGTCATCATGGGTATGCAATAATGTAACATTTAACAGAACATACACTAGCTTGCATATATTTGGAGTAATCTCCCATTTTTGGGGTTTCTAATATGTCAATTTTCTTACTTACTTTTGATTGTATCAACTTCAAACTGGATTTGTAGATAGCTTGTCATCTGTAGATGTACAGTGAGGTACCTGCTGCGTTAGCTTAGGGGATAGGCATCCCGGTTTCGATACCCAATAGCAGCGATCATGCTGGAGTGCCCTTCTGTAAGGCACATTTCCCACCCTATACTAGCACTGGTTTGTTTTCCTAGGGAGCATGAAAAGTGAACAGTTGACATGATATGATTGAAGTAATATTCAAAGTGGCTTAATTTAACCTTTTCCCACATATAGATGCTTACTGACGCCTCTGTCTAGCAGACGACTTTTGAAAACTTTGTGACAAAAGAAGAAATTGCTCAAATGGATATAAACATTGAGCTAAACACACAGTACTATAATGTCTCAGGACAAAAGAAATTAGATTTCCCCGCCTTATAGTAGACGGATTCCACCTGAGAGTAGACAGATTATGCTATAGGGTAGACAGGTTCCATCTAAAAATAATTTTTCCAACTTAATTTAAAAGAATTCCGCCTAAGCTAATTTAAGAATTTCGAGCCATATTCCCCCTAGTTCAGCATTTAAGGTGTCAATAATATTCTTATTATGGATTTAAGACGGAATCCACCTTGTGCCTTGAAGGGATTCCGTTTATTGTCAGGGTAGAATATTTTATACGGGAGATCATGGATTTATCAACTTTTGTCACTGATGTCAGCCATTTTTGTACTTATTCAACTTTAACCCTTTCCCTCATATAGACGCTTTCTGACGCCTCTGCAGCAGACAGCTTTTTGAAAACACAATGACAAAAGAAGAAATTGCACAAAACGTGCAATTTCTCCTTTTGCCACAATGTTTTCCTCTTTTAGGTTATCCATTCAATTATGGAGATTTTCTATGTTTTGACAAAATACGTTCAAAGTCGACTGCTGCAGAATTGCCGTATGAGGGAAAGGGTTAATAGGCAGCACATGTGACCCTAGGAACACTCTTGAATATAATTGTTTTCCTAGGAACATGTAAAGCTGTTCATTCAACATTTCTATATTGCCTACCTTGGGGTCACTTGTCAGTTTTCTGTCTGTTGAAACATCTGTCTATCATGGCTTCATTTACTGATGTATTGACAGGTTACATGAGTGTTCCTTTAGACACTCTATAACCCTTTCCCACATACATCAAATCTTGCATCAGACGATGTTGAAAACAGTATGTAAAAAATATTGAAAATGTCCATAAATGAGAGTTGAATTATTGAAAAGAGTTTGTCACAATCTTTTCAAAAGTCGTCTGCTGCAGCTGCTTCAAAATGCGTCTTCAATTGGGAAAGGATTAAGGTGATTAATTATTATTGCTATACTTTTGTTTATTATAGGCTTTGTTTTTAGCCCATGGTCCAGCCTTTAAACATAACTTTGTAGCAGAGCCATTTGAGAGAATTGAGTTGTATAATCTGATGGCAGGTGATTATTTAAATCTGTTATAAGTTTTCTTTAAATATACTTGTAGTTCATTTTGTGTTCAGTTAGCATA
Organism: Serripes groenlandicus; assembly: GCA_031761405.1. NCBI lineage: Eukaryota > Metazoa > Mollusca > Bivalvia > Cardiida > Cardiidae > Serripes > Serripes groenlandicus. Next base: position 113,909,120 of record JASEVX010000001.1, on the reverse strand, counting down.
TTCCCATACATCAGTTTTTGTTGCTACTCTTTTAAGCAACAGGTGACATATACAAAGAAGGGTTGTTTTCCTTATAAAACAGTTTTAGAACCAACTGTTTTGAAGTCTTTTTGGAAAATAAGGGTTACACAAAAGAAAAAAAGCTTCAAAACAAGTTTTGCGTGCAACTTAATTCAGAGTCTATATCTCAGTAACTACTTGATGCATTACATTGAAACTTTATACTTCCCATCCATCACACCTATGTAGATAATCAAGTTTGATCATTCTATTTAGAGTCTTTATCTCAGTTACTAATAAGCAGTGGAATAGTTGAGCATGCTGTCTTACAGACAGCTCTTGATTTACTTGGTGTCATAAATTGCCTGTTTAAAATCATATGAGAACAATGATGTGATAGCCAGAAATTTGGTTATTTAAGTATAACCCAGAATTTGAACATGCTTCTCCAGTTTTGCAAGCCAATAATATTACAGACCAATATATTAGGGATAACCACAACCTATCATCTGTATTCAATCATTACCTGATTGTGTTTCCCTTATTTTAAGCTCACCTGAGCATGAAGTGCGGGTTGAGCTATTGTGATCACTCAGTCTGTTTCCATATGTCCGTCCGTATGTCTGGTTGTTAACATTTTCCCACAAATGACTTTTCCTCCAAAAACAATGAACCAAATTCAAAATAATTTCACAGAAATGTTGCTTAGGTGGTCTTTTTTCAAAGTTATTCAAAGAATTTAATTCCATCTGGAACTTTAGTTTCAGTGGCATCAGAAAGTGGGAAAAGTGCCAAAACTTTAAAAATCTTCTTGTCCAAAAGTGCAGTCATGATTTGAATAATATTTGGCACAAATGTTTCTTGGTCTCTACCAAGACTGTTCAAATTATTCAGATCCATTAGAAAACATGGCCGCCAGAGGGCGTTGCTTATTTTCTTTATATGTGTTTAGTAAAAATTAAAAAATCTTCTTGTGCTGAAGTACTTTCCTGATTTGAAAACAATTTGGCACCATTGTTCATTTGGTGACCCCCTACCAAAATTTTTGAAATGATTTTGATCCGATAAAAAATATGTGCACAAGGGGAAATGGCTTGTCTTCCTTAAATGTATAAAGAGTGAAAACTTTAAAAATCTTCTAGATCAAAAGTTCTTACCAGATTTTAAAAAAAGTTGTGTAAATGTTCATTGAGGAAACATTTACTGAGAATTACCTAAAATATTTTTCCAATTATTCAGATCTGTTGATAAACATGGCCACCAGGGGGCATGGTTCATTTTGCTTATATGTAGCTAGAGAGTAAATTCTTTGAAAACTATTGAAGTTCTATTAAATCAGGTGAGCGATATAGAACCATCATGGTCCCCTAGTTTAATTTATCCATTTCAGAAATATTGGACCTGAAACCAGCACCTAATAATGGTACAGCTGGTTCCCTGAGTTATATGCTACAGGGGGAGCCAAAGGTTCCTGACTATGAACCCAGCTTTAAACCAAAAGACTGTAATACTATGACAACAAAGAGGCGATCAAATTGTGATTGTGGAGTAAATGTAATTAGTTATTTCACTTACAATATTGTGTTATTAGTATTGGTCCATATTATCCATTATTGCATTCAATAAAATTGTAGCTGGTATCTTTGAAAACATCAAGGCAAACCATGGAAAATCACTCCAAATGAAACTTTCAATATTATCTAATCAAGGCAAAAGGAGAAATTTATCGTTTTGTTTCAATGTTTCAAAAGTTTATTGCTGCAGGAGTGTCAGAAAAAATGTATGTGCCAGTGGGAAATTGTTAAAATGTTACACAGCCATTGAAATCTAAACTTAGACTGTTGACCTTAAATCATGTTTTGGTAATTGTCAGATTAAAGAATATCCGATGTAAATAGTGATAATTTTTAAAATTAAAATAAATAATGATTTTATAATCAAAGCATGTAACATGTTCTGTATTTTGGTACACTAAATCTTAAATAACAGCTAGATAAGGGGAGTATTTCATCTTCTGAAATACATATTTTGACCTCCAAAACATTTTGAGTACCACAACATACTGTTTAAACCATTCCCACATACAACACATGTGCAGCAGACGACTTTGAAAACATTTATTCAAAAGAAATGGAGATTATTAATGAAAAAACAATTATTGAAAAAAGTTGAAAACAGTAACGAAAGGAGAAATCGTTCAATGAAGCTTCAGAGCACTACGTAAGGAGCATTTTGCATGTTCTAACATCCTTATTTAACCCTCTAACCCTATGTTGTGGATACTCAAAAGAATCGTCTCAGTGAGACGATTCTTTTGAGTACCCACAACATGGGGTTTGCTTTTATAATAAGAGAGAAATTGTGGGAAAAAGCTGAATACCCCATCTTATCTGGACCTCTGAAGCATTAATAAGATAGATATTGTGAAGCAAAACCAAGTTTACTCCATCCATCCCATCTAGACCTCTGGTTATGTCATTTTAGGTTTCCTACGCACCAGCAAACAACATCAGCAACAATGTATTTCCATTTGGAGTACCAGCACTAGAAAGCAATGTGTCAATGTGCAGATTTGATAGTCACCAGTTCACCACTTTCTACAGTTGGGACAAGAAGCAGCCGGCTCTTGCATCTTTTATTATTACCTCTGAACAGGTATTTAAACAACTTATTTTCCACACTTGTTAATCCTCGTAGTTTAGTCCCGGCGGGTAGAGAATGATATTGTTGTCCTTATATGGTATAAAGTAAAACTTAAAAAATCTTCTTGTCCAAAAGTACTGGCTTGATTTGAAATTAATTTAGTACAAATGTTCCTTTTGTGACACTCTATCAAATGAATTCAAATAATTCCAATCTGTTGAAAAACATGACTGCCAGTGGGCAGGTTAAGTTTTCCTTTTATGGTATGTATATATAGTCAAAACTTTAAAAATCTTCTTGTCTGAATGAAGTGGCCTGATTTGAAAATAATTTGGCCCAAACGTACCATTGGTGACCCTCTATCAAGTTTGTTCAATTTATTGTTACCCGATAAAAACATGGTAATTATTGATTTCTAATGAAGTCTTAAATAGCACATTTTCAGGAGTGCTTCATCAAACGTTTATGCTTATTTTTAAATTGATCGTATCTCTATTTAGAATATACTGAAACAATCTAGGAAAATGGTTTGAATCTTTAAAGATAATTTAAAAGTCATAGCTCATTCAATCTTCCTTCTCACGTCCGGGCTATTTCTCACCAACTACTGACTCGAAATTGATGACACTTTATGGGAAGCTTAACTAACACGAGAAGATGTGCATATTATCACCATGTTCAGGTTTAATGATTAACACAGAGTTATTGCCCTTTTAATTTCTACATGATATAACATAGGAAAAGTTTGTCCAGGCTATTTCTCAGCAACCACTGACTTGAATTCAATGACATTTTATGGAAAGCTTCACTAACACAAGGAGAATATAATCACCATGTAACAGTTTGATGATTTATTACTGAGGTATTACCCTTTTGTGCGTGCTGTTTCTCAGCAACGACTGACTTGAATTCAATGGAACTTTACAGGAAGCTTCACTAACAAGAGGAAATGTGCATATTATCACCATATTCCAGTTAGATGAGTTTTTACAGAGTTATTGCCCTTTTAATTCCTTTAGTATGGGCTATTTTTCAGCAGCTGCTGACTTAAATTTAATGAAACTTTATGGAAAGCTTCACTAACATGTGGATATGTGCATATTATCACTATGTTATGGTTTTTATAATTTTTCTTAGAGTAATTACCCTTTTAATTTCTATATAATATGACATAGGAAAATTTTGTCTTGGCTATTTCTCAGCATTTACTGACTTGAATTCGATGAAACTATGGAAAGCTTCACTTAAAGAGAATATGTGCATATTATCACCATTCCTCTGACCTGGCTATACTTCGGTTCCTCCGATATCTTGTTACAGTGCTACAACTCCTAAGCTGGTTCCTGTATCCGTCCTGATCCCAAACTCAAATATATACTGATTTTCAAGGAAAAACTGACGGGTATTGTTATACCCTTGGCGTCATCACAAAACTTTAACCTTACCTCATAACTCAAAATCCATTCAACATTTTCGAATGAAACTTGGTACACGTTCCTAGGAACAATATGCATGTCAATACCATGTCACATAACTCTAGCCTTGATAATTATGCAGAATGCCCCTTTTTCGACTTAGAAAAAAAATCAGACGAGCATTGGTATATGCTTGCGGTGCTCTTGTCAGTATATTTATCCCTCATAATGTACAAGGATTCAACTATCAGCTGCTTCCCGTATCTGTCCTGATCCAAGACTCGCATACTAGTATATTTATTCCTATTTAGGCGCAAGGATACAAGTCCTCAGCTGGTTCCTGTATATGTCCTGATCCCAGACTCACACATATTCATTTCTATTAAGGCCCAGGGATACAACTCCTTAGCTTGTTCTTTTTAGCCATCCTGATCCCAGACTTATATATATTTATTCCTATCAAGGTACAGGGATACAACTACTCAGCTGGTTCCTGTATCTGTCCTGATTCCAGACTCACATAAATGTATTCCTATTGAGGCCACAGGATACAACTTCTCAACTGGTTCCTGTATCTGTCCTGATTCCAGACTCACATATATTTATTCCTATTAAGGCCCAAGGATACAACTCCTCAGCTGGTTCCTGTATCTGTCCTGATTCCAGACTCACATATGTTTATTATGTCTCCTCCCTCCGGAGGAGACATATTGCTTTTGCCTGCGCCGTCTGTCTGTCTGTCTGTCCGTCTGTCTGTCCGTCTGTCTGTCTGTCTGTCTGTCAGGGCGTCCACATTTCTTGTCCGGCCTTTATCTCACAACCCCTTGGCCACATTTCTATGAAACTTCACAGGAGTCATTGGTACAACGTCTAGTTGCGCATATTACGAGGGCGTTTAATTTGACCTACTTTTGGATGAGTTATTGCCCTTTCTTAAAATTGCCATTTCATTCTTGTCCGGCCTTCATCTCACAACCCCTTTGCAACATTTCTATGAAACTTCACAGGTGTCATCGGTACAACGTCTAGTTGTGCATATTACGAGGGCGTTTAATTTGACCTACTTTTGGATGAGTTATTGCCCTTTTTTTAAAATTGCCATTTCATTCTTGTCCAGGGCGTCCACATTTCTTGTCCGGCCTTTATCTCACAACCCCTTGGCCACATTTCTATGAAACTTCACAGGAGTCATCGGTACAACGTCTAGTTGCGCATATTACGAGGGCGTTTAATTTGACCTACTTTTGGATGAGTTATTGCCCTTTCTTAAAATTGCCATTTCATTCTTGTCCGGCCTTCATCTCACAACCCCTTTGCCACATTTCTATGAAACTTCACAGGAGTCATCGGTACAACGTCTAGTTGTGCATATTACGAGGGCGTTTAATTTGACCTACTTTTGGATGAGTTATTGCCCTTTTTTTAAAATTGCCATTTCATTCTTGTCCGGTCTTCATCTCACAACCCCTTTGCCACATTTCTATGAAACTTCACAGGAGTCATTGGTACAACGTCTAGCTGCGCATATTACGAGGGCGTTTAATTTGACCTACTTTTGGATGAGTTATTGCCCTTTTTTTAAAATTGCCATTTCATTCTTGTCCGGCCTTCATCTCACAACCCCTTTGCCACATGTCTATGAAACTTCACAGGAGTCATCGGTACAACGTCTAGTTGCGCATATTACTAGGGCGTTTAATTTGACCTAATTTTGGTTGAGTTATTGCCCTATTTTTAAAATTGCCATTTCATTCTTGTCCGGCCTTCATCTCACAACCCCTTTGCCACATTTCTATGAAACTTCACAGGAGTCATCGGTACAATGTGTTGTTGCGCATATTACGAGGGCGTTTAATTTGACCTACTTTTGGATGAGTTATTGCCCTTTTTTTAAATTGCCATTTCATTCTTGTCCGGCCTTCATCTCACAACCCCTTGGCCACATTTCTATGAAACTTCACAGGAGTCATCGGTACAACGTCTAGTTGCGCATATTACGAGGGCGTTTAATTTGACCTAATTTTGGTTGAGTTATTGCCCTTTATTTAAAATTGCCATTTCATTCTTGTCCGGCCTTCATCTCATAACCCCTTTGCCACATTTCTATGAAACTTCACAGGAGTCATCGGTACAATGTCTTGTTGCGCATATTACGAGAGCGTTTAATTTGACCTACTTTTGGATGAGTTATTGCCCTTTTTAGTCCCCTACCGGCGTGCCGAAGGGGACTATTAGGTTTGCACTCCGTCCGTCAGTCCATCTGTCAGTCAGTCAGTCAGTCAGTCAGTCAGTCCGGCAAATCAGTTTTCCGCACTTTTTTTCTACATGCTTTGAGGTATTGAGCTGAAATTTTGTATATGCCTTTGTAATCATGTGTCACAGATCAAGTTCGCGTTTCCTGGGATTTTGTCAATTTTTTAATGAGTTATGCCCCTTTTTGGACTTAGAATATTCATTTTCCGCATTTTTTTTCTACATGCTTTGAGGTATTGAGCTGAAATTTTGTATATGCCTCTGTAATCATGTGTCACAGATCAAGTTCGCGTTTCATGGGATTTCGTCAATTTTTTTATGAGTTATGCCCCTTTTTGGACTTAGAATATTCGTTTTCCGCATTTTTTTTCTACATCCTTTGAGGTATTGAGCTGAAATTTTGTATATGCCTCTGTAATCATGTGTCACAGATCAAGTTCGCGTTTCATGGGATTTCGTCAATTTTTTTATGAGTTATGCCCCTTTCTGGACTTAGTGCAAACCGGTAGGGGACTATGGTATTGCTTGCAATCCAGTTACTTGTTTAAAATAAATCACTAACTGACAAAATACAGTCAGCCAGACAAATACCCCTTGGGGGAGACATATGTTTTTCCCAAAAACAACCTCTAGTTCCTATTGAGGCCAAAGGATACAACTCCTCAGCTGGTTCCTGTATCTGTCCTGATTCCAGACTCACATATATTTATTCCTATTAAGGTCCAAGGATACAATTCCTCGACTGGTTCCTGTATCTATCCTGATCCCAGACTCACAAATGAAGTCAACCCTGATTGTACCATGTATGAGAATACTACAGCTTCCCTCGTACACACACAACTCTTCAATCCAGGTAGGCTACTAATAATATGACATGTGAAATAGAAATGTGTTTTCATTATATTTGACAAGAGGACAAAATTATAATTTATCGACTACTGGTCATATGATTTTAATAAAGAATGGAATAAATTGTGAAAAAAGAAATTCTAATATTGAGCAACTTCTCAATTTTCCACTTTTTTTCCATAACTGCTAAAGTTACAAAGATGTCTAACATTGTGTGTATTAGGTAAAGGGATTTAAAACATTCATATAATCAATTTCATAACAGTGATGAAAATATGGTCTTGATTTATTTTTTATCTCACCTGAGCTGGGTGTGCTAATTGTGTCCGGTCACATTTGCCAGTAAACAACTATTCCTTAACCAATGCACCAAATTCCAAACAATTTCACAGTAATGTTCCTTCAGAAGTCCTCTTCAAAATTGTTTAAAGAATTAAAATCCATTGAAAGAAAAAAATAAACTTCTCAATTTTCCACTTTTTTTCCATAACTGCTAAAGTTACAAAGATGTCTAACATTGTGTGTATTAGGTAAAGGGATTTAAAACATTCATATAATCAATTTCATAACAGTGATGAAAATATGGTCTTGATTTATTTTTTATCTCACCTGAGCTGGGTGTGCTAATTGTGTCCGGTCACATTTGCCAGTAAACAACTATTCCTTAACCAATGCACCAAATTCCAAACAATTTCACAGTAATGTTCCTTCAGAAGTCCTCTTCAAAATTGTTTAAAGAATTAAAATCCATTGAAAGAAAAAAATAAACAATATTCTTGTCCAAAAGTATGGGCCAGATGGTACAAATGTTTCTTATGTGACCCTTAGACTACCAAGATTGTTCAAATTATTCAGATCTGTTGAGAAACATGGGTGCCAGGAGATTGGGCTTGTTTTCCTTCTTTTTTTATAAATATATAGTGAAAACTTTAACAATACTTGTCCAAGAAGATATAAGACAGATTTGAAATGATTTGGAAAAAATGTTCCTTCTTGGGTGACCCTCTACCAAGATTGTTCAAATTTGTCCGATCCATTGAAAAACATAAATATTGTTTTCCTTAAATGTAATTGTAAAATCTTTAATAATCTTCTTCTCCAAAAGTATTGGCCAGATTAAAAATGATTTTATATATAATTGAGAAATAGTATGTTATATACACATGTAGCTGTTGCATTAGTCAGTCAAAGAGTGAACCATATTAATGATGAATTATCTCTTAAAGTTTAACCCTTTACTACATACAAAACATTTTCATTAGACAACTTGGAACAAAGGCAAAAAATATGGAAAATCCTATAAATTTAAGTATCATTATTTAACCCTTTCCCTCATACGACAATTCTGCAGCAGACGACTTTGAACGCATTTTGTCAAAACATAGAAACTCTCCATAATTGAATGGATAACCTATAAAAAAAGTGGAAAAAATCATGGCAAAAGGAGAAATTGCACGTTTTGTGCAATTTCTTCTTTTGTCACTATGTTTTCAAAAAGCTGTCTGCTGCAGAGGCGTCAGAAAGCGTTTATATGAGGGAAAGGGTTAATAGTCATCTGCTGCATATGTGTTAATTCAATTCAACCCCAATTTTTCGTGATGCATCTAAAATGTTTCCGTTCACTTTTTTGTAGGTCTGTCAACATCCACAGAAAGTTTGAAAGATTCACAATTGTCAACCAACATGGTGCCAATGTACTCTGGATTTAAAGATGGTTCGGACTTGACTTTTGATTGTTTCTTACACCTGATTACTTTAGGACCTTGAACCTTGTGTTTTCTGATACATGCAAGGGTACCTGTAACCTTCTTAAGAGCAATTTACAAAAGTCATTCTGACAATTTGTGCAAAGAAGCTGCTTGGTTTGCCTGAGAACGTATAACCAATGCAGTTACAGCATATGTCAGGAACACGGTAGATGAAACGTGTTACTTTGACTTGACTGATAAATTGTTAAATCTCAATATAGAAAATTAACCCTCTGCAGCAGACAACCTTTAATATTTTTTGGCAAAAATATTGAAAATCAGAGTTGTAAACATCGTCACACAAGAAAAATGGCTCATTATAAGCAATCTTTTGCCAACATTTTTCAAAATGTTGTCTGCTGCAGCGGTTCAGAGACCGCCTGTATTTGGGAAATTGCTCATGTAACATATTGTCATATTTCTGTCATTTAATTAGGTATTTGGCACTTTCTATGGCGACTGATAAAGGAGTATGCATCAGAATACAAAACAATGCATGTCTCAATTGGTCCAGTGTTTGATGCTAACTTTGATGGCAGGGCAGATGGTACAGATGTTGCAAATAGGTTACCAGCATATTTTTAGATTTAACCCTTTTCCACATATGATAAATCTGCAGCAGACAATTTTGAAAACACTTTGTCAAGAATATTGTGCCTCTCTATACTTGATAGGACTTTTATTCAATAAATTTGTGGCAAAAGGTGAAATTGCTCATTATAAGCAATTTCTCCTTTTGTCATAATGTATTCAAAAATGTTATCTTCTGCAAAGGCTTCAGTAATTCTCTGTATATGGGAAAGAGTTAACCTTTTTCCTGAATTGTATTAAGCTTTTATAACAATATTAGCTGCAAACACATCCTATTTTACCTTTAACAGGCAAAATGATAACATATTTAACCCTTTCTCACATACAACAAGTCTTCAACAGAACTCTCTGAATACATCTAGGTCAAAATATAAAAGTTCTCAATAAATGAAAGTATAACTATCTAAATGTGATTTTTTAAAACCTTTATTGCAAAAGGAGAAATTGTTCATGATTCTCATTTTGCTATAATGTTTTTAAATGTTGTCTGTTGTACATTGGTCAAAATGCTTCTGAAGTGGAGATAGTGTTATTTTTCTAAAAGAAGTAAATGTTATCACACATATTTTAAAGTGCAATTTTTCGTGCCACTGCTATGAGACAAGCTTAATCAATCTATGTTAAAAAAGAGTAAGGAAAACAAAAAAAATGATGAACAGTAAATATGCCCATGCTTATATAGAGTTTATAAACTATTGAACTATTGATGTAGGAATTCTTCCCGAGTGATAACAGTCCATGGCAATTATTTCTCACTATGAAGTAATGATTTTTCTTATCCCAGATATTTCTATAAATCTTTGCAGCATATGTAATACAATATAACTTTTGTAAAATTGCTTGTCTACATCTTTGAAAAGGGCTCAAGGGCACTTTTAGTCACCAACCTTGTGCAATGAACATGGAAGACTGTGGCTCAGAGGTTCAATCATGGTCTTTTGATTCAAAGGTGCCAAGTTTGAATCTTGTGAGCGCCTGTCATAAGTCGGAATCTATCCACATACTCAGTGCAAGTACTGGTGGAGTATCCAGGAAGCAGACATTAAAAGTGATTAATATAAGTTGTAAGACATTGCTTCACAATTGATGTAAAATTTATAAATTTAAACTACATTACTGAAATTTCTTTTGACCCTATACAACTTTGTTTAGTGATAAAGTGAATGTTTAAACTTTCTAATTTCCCCCTTAGGTTTGTGAAGAATGGATCAAGTGTTGTGCTGCCAACCCATTACTACGCTATTCTGATGAAGTGTTCACAATCAGTACCAAGTATCTCCAGTTGTCAACCGGCTGACATACAGACTCTGGCATTTGTGTTGCCACATATCAACAAAACAACTAACTGTGAGGTAGAGTATAAAGCAGATGACTATGAAAACATAATATAATAAGATGAACATTTCCATGAATGAGATTTTAACTATTAAATGGAATTAAATTAAACATTGTGACTAATTGTTTCCCAAAGTCATTTGCTACAGAGTTTTCAGAAAGTTTCTGTATCTTGGAAGCGGTTAATGAGATTGTTAATATAAGTTATTAAACTTTTCAGACATAAAACACTTTTGCAGCAAACAACTTTGAAATCAAGGGCATACATATGGAAAATCTCTGTAGATGAAAGTTTAATCATTTAAAGAAAATATTTAAAGTTTAGCTATTTGTCACAATGTTTTTTGCTGCAGATGTGTCAAAAAGTTAAAATTTAACTTGAAAAAGAATGTTTTGGAGAAAATATAAGAACAACTTATCTGTAACATTAATTAAAATTGTGAAAGGAAAGAATCCGCACATTATGAGTGAGGGGCATGGTTTACATGGGCTACATGTCTTTGGCTCTGTGAGATTTATATGAGCTGTATGTCTATGGCTGTGTGAGGTTTATTTGGGCTGCATGTTTAGTACTCTGTGACATTTATATGAGCTGCATGTCTATGGCTCTGTGACATTTATATGAGCTGCATGTCTATGGCTTTGTGAGATTTAATAGCTCAGTGTTGCAGTTATGATAGTCATTAAAGGTTTTCATTGCAAACATATATAAAGAATTTATACCAGTTAACTACATGTTAAAGAAGATCAAAGACCATTATCTTAATTTGAATAACTCGGTGTTGCAGTTATGAGAATATAAACAGTTTTACAAAATCATTTCATAACCATTCTAATCTATCTACAATAAATAAATATTGTTTAGGAATTGAAGAAATTGATTGTAACGAAAAATTTCTTTTCCCACAATGTTTTCATTTTTTTAAAAAGAGAAAATTACCTATATATACATTCTCTGCTTTTTACAGCCGGATAAGGATTATCTGAGAGACAATGTTGTAAGAATTAGGGACATTGAAGTTCTGACAGGGTTTAGATTTTTAACTCGCCTAGACAGGTCAGAAAGTGCAAGAAAAAGAACAGCATTACAAACTGAGCTCTGGCCAACAACATTACTCACACCTTGGGTGGATCTACCTTGTCCTATACCAGATGATACCAAATGTCCAGCAGGGTTAGTATTTAGTCTTTTCTCACATGCAGACAAGTATTGACATATTTGCAGCAGAAGACTTTTGAGAACATGGTGACAAAAGAAGCCACCTTCACAGGAAATGTCTTTTTGAAAACATTTTGAAAAAAAAATCTAAAAGAAGCAATTTCTTATTCTTATCTCACCTGAATCTGAAACTAAGGTTTGATTTCAAAGTAATTTTATCTGATGATACTTTGGTTTTCCTCTTCAAAATTTATCATAATTGTCTTAATGATAAAAACATTTTTTTTACAGAAAATTACCATTGCTGTTGATTTGCCTGGATGGATTTAGAGCTGATTATTTAGAACGTCATTTGACACCTGTTATAGAGAGACTAGCCAAGTGTGGTGTGCACACCCCCTACATGAGATCTGTTTATCCCACTGTCACATTCCCCAACCATTACACCATAGTTACAGTAGGTGGATTTCAAAACGAGCTATTTCTCCTTTTACCAGTGTTTTAACTAAATATTTAAATTTTTATTTAAAGAGATGTTTGAAATTTTAGCCTTTTTGTTTTCAAATTCGTCAACTGCAGATTCTCATATATATATGTCATCTTATCTGCATTTAATTTGAAAACATCTGAGTCAACAAGGTAGTGTGAAGACCATTGGAAGCATAATCATTATATGAGTGGCCCAACAGAAAAACTAACAACCCATTGGTAATTGTCAATCAGTGTAAAGTTGTACTATATTATAAATTAATAATGATTATGATTCAGCTACAATAACAGTACAATACTGAAATTATCCTTGTTTTGGCAGAGTTTGAATTGTGCAGCTTTTATAAAATGTATGAGAGGATTCAGAAAACAGAACATTCTTCCTCAATTTCAGAATTTGATTTAATCTTTTCCTGCATTCAGATGACATTTAGCGCCTCTTAAAAAGATGACATAATGCATTATGAGCAAATTCTTCATTTGTCACAATGTTTTCGAAGAAATCTGCTGCAAGCTTGTTGTATTTGGGAAAGGGTTAACTATATAGTCATGAATGATGTTCTGTGCATAACAATGTGACAAAAGAAGAAATTGCTCATCATGAGCAATTTCTCCATTTGTAACAATGTTTTTAACTATTTCAATTATAAAAGTTACAATTCTAGAGATTTTTCATATTTTTTACTTAAAGTTTTCAAAGTAGTCTTCTGAAGATTTTTTGAAGGGTGGAAAGGGTTAACTTATAATTAAGCCTACTGTCATCATCTTCACGGTAAATGATATTGCAAACATCATTTAAAAATGATACATATATCAGGAAATGTCTCCTTTTTTACTGTCATTTAACTGTAGAACAATTATTATTTTTGCATTATTACAAATAATATCAAAAATAGAATCATATTTTGTGTTATTTCATTTTGTCAATTTCAATGATCCTGTCATCAATGAATGTGTAAAAACGTATATAAGGTTTTTTTCTATTCATTTTACTTTCCTCTATCCAGGGTTTATATCCAGAAAGTCATGGAATTATAGGCAACTCTATGTATGATGAAGACATTGACAAACTGTTCTCACTGTCAGCAACTACTGCTAAAGATCCAAGATGGTGGAAAGGAGAACCGGTATATTTGTTAAACCCATTACTTAGTAGGCCGGTCTTAGCTTCACTGACTGAAAGCCAGTCAAGCTGATGTCATTGTTAATTGTCTGTTGTGTCAGTTTTCTTATTTGTTTTTTGCTTCTGACCACTGAATAGATTGAGATGATACTTCACAATAAGCACCGTTGCATAAATTCTTTCAAATTTATTTTGATTTGGGATAGGAATAGCTTCTTATCCCCTCGACTAACAAAGTTTGCGATGGGGATATAGTAACGGGACTGTCCGTTCGTTCGTTCGTCTGTGCGTCCGTCCGTAACAAACTTGTGACCACTCTACACTGAACATCCTTCAACCGATCTTAACCGAACTTGGTATACATTTAGCATATGGCAAGGTCTAGAAGCCTATTTATTTTCAAGGTCATAGGTTTAAGGTCAAGGTCAAAATTGGACTTTGAATACCAAGGGGATGCATCCGCTTTGCGGTGCCCTTGTTATTGATTATATTTGCACCTTCATTTCATCAATTGATAATTAAACCAATGTGTAACAAAAACTTAATGATTTAATTCTAAATAACTGGAAAAACTATAAAAAAATAATGATCTATTACTAAGTCTCCTACCAGTTTCACCAAGGGTGGCTTCATACAAATGTTATGGGCCTTTGTGTTTCGCAAGCATATCTAGTTTCCTAATTAGTGAGCTGCTGTCATGTATATGCAATGAAACTGTATGTAACTCTTGTAGAAATTCATTATTAGATTTCATTTTGCCAACAATCAATCTTACTTTAAAAAAAAATTAAAGAATGAATTTGCTTGACTCAGTGGAGAAGTACATTACGTGTGTTTTATTGATGATAGAAGTAAGACCACATTAGTTATTAGTGTGAGTCATGGGGCATTGAATTATCTAGATTGACCGAAAGGGGTAAATCATCCAAAAAAAAGTTTAAGGAATGCTTGTTAGTTTGATGAAAGATTGACATTTATTTCATCTCTTGAGCTTGTTTTGATATTTTAACTAACCAAAACATATCAAAATCCTCTTGTATGTATAAAACATGAATGAAATATTTCCTTATCACAGTTAAATATCAACTTTTCTCAATCTTAATAACTGAATACCACTACACATGTTTGTTCTTTTTGTTCTCATGTTATTGCAATTTATTAGAACATTAAAGAATTTTAATCCTTTATAAAGAAACAACTGTTTTAATTCATGTGTTTCAAATACAAGAATGGAAAACGTCTTGTCTAATTTACAGATATGGAACACCGCAATGAAGCAGGGTTTGAAAACAGCAACATACTTTTGGCCAGGGTCAGATGTCAACATATCAGGTATATAGAGATGTAGAATAGGAAGCGTTTACAGAGGACGACTTTTGAAAGAATTATGGTAAAAGGAGAAATTGCTTATAATGAGCAATGTTTCCTTTTGCCACAATGTGTTTAACTATGTTCAATGATTTCACTTTCATTTATAGAGATGTTCCATAATTTTGCCTACATGTTTTCAATGACTTCTGCTGGAAATTTCTCGAATGTCGGAAAGAGTCAAAGTAGAAACCAGATATCTGCAAATAGGTAGTTTGTCTCTTTTTTTTTTTTTTTAAATATTGGAGATTGTGTGTTGTATGTTTTATTTTTCCTGTATAAAGAAGTACATGTACTAATAAACTGAAGAAATATATTTTTTAGGGAAGTGCAAAGTAGATCTAAGAGATTTCAACTTTTGAGAGAATTTTACTTTAAAATGTTACACCGTGAAAGTAGTACATGTATCCTGTGTTGCATTCTTTCTTGGAAGGACAACACTGAGATGTTTTGTCTGTTGACTGTTTGTGATGCTTTGACTCTGGGTTAAAATAATTAGCTATTGGCAGGAGTAGCATGTTTTCCTTTAAACACTCCTATCTACTTTCAGGAATGTACCCAGATATCTACAAACCCTATGATGGGTAAGTAATGTATGAATCATTTATATCATTTGATTACTGTAAACAGAGTATTTTGTGTGACAATGAATTGTTGTGATTTGTCCTTTGAGACTTGTTCATGATGTGATAAGATTGAGAGCAAGCATATCTGCATTTGAGCCGTCCTGCGAGAAAACCAACATTATGGCCTCTGCGAAATGTATCGACCCAGATCAGTCTGCGCAGACTGATGTGGGCCCACACATTCCGTCTCAGGGGGATAGAGGTATACAGTAATGAATCCTGAAACAGAAAATCCACAGGAGGCAAAAAGTGTCTATCCGGGTAAGCCTGCGTGGCATGCCTAGGCTGATCCGGGTCGATACTTTACGCAGAATCCACAATGCTGGTTTTATTGCAGAACGGCTCATTTAAGTTCCATGTATACGGGTAAGGGACAAAATTGATTTCCCCGAAAACAGACTGAATAAAATCTGTTGCATATTAAAGTTTTCATATCAAAAATTATGTTTGTAGGTTATTGACAAAAAAATTCTCATTTTTCAAACCTCTTGTGTCTCCTATAAAGTTAATTATGTCAACAAGGTACACTAGAAAAAAGCATTCAAATAGTTTGGAAAATAGCTTCAGTGCATTATGTGTGTTCCTAATGACGATATAAGACAGACAATATAATGTTGTTTCCTTTCAGTTAGATATTTTTTTGTGATGTGCTTACACCTACTGCATATATTTAATCCTTTCACACATACAACATATCTGCAGCAGACGACTTTGAAAGCAATACAGCCAAGACATAGAAAATCTCTATGGATCGAGATTTAATTACTGAAAAGAGTTGAAAAAATTGTGGCAAATGGGGAAATTGCTAATCGTGAGTAATTTTTCCTTTTACCACAATGTTTTCAAAAGTCTTCTGCTGTAGAGGCGTCAAAAAGTGTCTGTATGTGGGAAAGGGATAATGGAGAAGGTTATATGATTTTCCTACAGATAACTTTAACGCTCATCATAGAATCCTATGTAAAAATATATTAAAAATAATAGGCAGGGTAAATGAAAGTATATCTTTTAACAGAAATGTGAATTCTGTTATGAATAGAAAATTTATTAATTCCTCCTTTAATAGCCACCTTTCCAACATTCAGATACATTTTGATGCAAGAGTAACAGAAGACGATCAATGAAGAATAATTTCATCTTTTGACTGTTTTAAAGTCTATTGAAATACTTTATTTTCATTGATAAAGATTTTCCATATTTTCTCCAGATTTTATCAATGTAGTCTGCTACATATTTGCTGTATGTATACAAGGGTAAACTAGGGAAATAGGATAAACAGAGCTAAGGGTGAGTTAACTGGTCCTTTTCCCACAATATTTGGTTATTACTCAATCAAACGCTATGTTGTTGAGACGAATCTTTTGAGTACCCACAAATTGGATTCGAGTGTCTAATAAAGATTTTAGAACATAAAAAGTGCCCCTTATCTAGAGCTCAGTAAAAACACATGTATTTTGAATGTTATTATCCAGTAAAGCTGGTTATACATCCCGTGTTTATGAAGTGTTAGACTGGTTAACTTTGCCTGTTGATGAGAGGCCAGATTTTATAACTCTGTATTTCGATGAGCCAGACCATGCTGGCCATAATGGTGGACCTAACAGTGAAGAGGTATGTTATCAAATTGTCAACTGTTAGTTATATCACCCTTTTTTTGCTGCAGACAATCTTTAGATACACCCATATGCAGTATTTAATGTGACATTGGGAATAAATTGTAGGTAATTGAGAAACTTCTCTAAACAAGCAATTGCTCCTATTTAGCGTGTCTGTTGTTTGAAGCAAAAAGTTGGGTTATTGTGATTTGTTAATCGTCTTAACAAATCTTTAACCTTAATTCATAACTCAAAAAACTTCAACATCTTTAAATGAAACTTGGTTCACATGTTCCTACGAATAACATGCTTATCTATACCCTAGTCAAATAACTCTGGCTTTAAGCTTTAATAATTATTCAGTAATGTCCCTTTTTTTACATAGAATAAAACAAAGCGTTTGCGTTTGCTATGCCGCACTCTTGTTTCAAAATGTTTTCAACCCTGTATCAAAATCATACTGACATTATATCTAATTGTAATTTTTTTTCCTTATATGTTTCTCACAGACAATTCTTAAAGTGTATCTGCAGCAGATGACTTATTAAAGATTGTGACCAATTTGTACATTCGTAAAAAGACTTTCATTTCAGTACAATAATAGTGCTCTCTTCTATAGAAACTGTCAAAGTCATCTGCTGCAGAGTTGTTGTATGTAGAAAAGAGTTTAACTATGAATGTATGATTTGCAGGTAAATGGCCAGTTAGAGACTGTTGATGAATTAATAAACATTCTGATGACCAATCTCTATGAGAGGGATCTCCATAATTGTGTTAATATGATCATTGTTGCTGATCATGGTAAGCTTAATCATTCGCCTGATATCAAAACTCTTAATATGCGGCACACTTCATGTTCTATAATCTTCATCTGATTTTCAAACTCTCTGTTGTGGGTAAATTTATACTTAAAAGAGTCATCCTACTGAGATGATTTTTAGATCACGGCTCAAGGTGATCTATTCTGATCACTTTCTCTCCGTCGTTAACTTGAAGCTTCAAACATCATCTCATCTTAAATTACTGGACCAATATCAACCAAATTTCACATGAATGTTTCTTTGTTGGTCCTCTTTCAAAATAGTTCAAAGATTCAAATTCCATGGAGAACTTTGGTTGCTGCGGCATCAGAAAGGGGGCAAAATGTCCAAACTAAAATTCTTCTTCTCTGAATCTGCTTGTCAGATTCCAATATAATTTGGTAGAAATGATCCTTGGGTGTCGCTCTACAAAAATTGTTCAAGCCATATTGATTGGTTGAAAAACAGGCCGCATTAGAAAAGGGACAATTTAAATATTCAATTTTTATGAAAGTGCTTGTCTGATTTAAAGAAAATTGAATAGAAATCTAACTTCAGTGATCCTCTACTTAATTTGTTTAAGCCATATTGATTGGTTACAAAATCAAAGCAACCAGGTGTCATCACAAAATGTGTAAATTGAAATTTTAGCTACAAATGACAACTTCTACCTTTCCAGTGGACCAATTTCAACTTTACTTCACAGGAATGTTCTTTTGTTGGTCCTCTTTAAAAATTATTCAAAGACTTACATTATGTGTACAACTTTGATAGCTGTGGCATCAGAAATTGAGAAAAATGCCCAAACTTTAAAATCCTTTTCCTCCAGAATCTGCTTGTTCGATTACATGATAATTTGGTAGAAATGTCACTTGAGTAACCCTCTACAAAAACTGTTCAAGCCATATTGATTCGTTTGAAAAACAAGGCAGCAAGGCGGCTTCAGGGAAGAGGCAAAATACAAAACTTTATAATTCCATTCTTATTAAAGTTCTTGTTAGGTTTCAAGATAATTTAGCAGAAATGTTCCTTTACATAATTTATTCAATTAAATTAATTTTAGCTTCAAACAACATCTCCTAAACCACTGGACCGATATCTACCAAACTTCACAGGAATGTTCCTTTGGTGGTGCTTTTTTAAATTTTGCAAAGATTTAATGCCTTATTACAAATGGCCTTTACTGATAAACTATTTCCTAGCCACTCCTTGCAGTTTCATTTGCACTCCTGATCAAATTTTCCCAGATATTTGCATTTGCAGTTAAATATTTTCTACTAATTTACTATCACTCAGGTGATTAAATTAGGGTCATCTTGGCCCTCTTGTTTTAATTACCTACAACAGAGGGTTTAAGTGAGAGATTTCAGAGATGTTGTTGAGCAAAGTCAAGTTTACTCTTGATATACATCTGTGGTAGAAAACAACTTCTGAATAATTAGAAATACAAGAGAAAGTTGATGCAAGGCATCAATGTCGCCAGAAAAGACTGCATTAATTTATTTTTTAACACACATTCATTCATGACTTTCATTAGTGTAAACATACACATAATGTTTTCATTAAGGACTAATTCCAGGATGTTTGGAAATTCCATATACAAATTTCAGGATTTCTTTCAGTCAGGATTTTGGATTTTTTGTATTTGTCAATAAATCACAACAGTTTGGGATTTAAATCTACTGTATGATGCAATAAAAAGCTATTTAACCCTTTCCATGTTTGAAGCAACAATGAAAACCTTTAAACTTTTAAAACATTGAGAAAACGGTTAACTTGCTTTAAGACATGAACTTTCTCCTTTTTAGCTCGACTTTTCGAAGAAAAGGCTAGCTAAACTACTCGCCCCGGCGTCGGCGTTGGTGTCACACCTTGGTTAAGGTTTTTGTACCAATCCCCATTTTTGTCAAAACCATTACAGATATTTCTTTGAAACTTACAACACTTATTCACCATCATTACTTCTATCAACAGACAAGAGTACATAACTCTGTCGAGGTTTTTGTAAGAATTATGGCCCTTTTTTTAGTTAGAATTTTGGTTAAGTTTTTTGTACCAATTTACTTTTTTTCAAAACCATTACAGATATTGCTTTGAAACTTGCAACACTTATTCACCATCATTACTTCTATCAACAGACAAGAGTTCATAGCTCTGTCAAGATTTTTGTAAGAATTATGGCCCTTTTTCGACTTAGAGTTTTGGTAAAGTTTTTTGTACCAATTTACTTATTATCAAAACCATTACAGATATGGCTTCGAGACTTACAACACTTGTTCATTATCATAAACTCCGTCAACAGACAAGAGTACATAACTCTGTCAAGATTCTTGTAGGAATTATGGCCCTTTTTTGACTTAGAATTTTGGTAAAGTTTTTTGTACCAATTTACTTTTTTTCTAAACCATTACAGATATGGCTTCGAGACTTACAACACTTGTTCACCATCATAAACTCCATCAACAGACAAGAGTACATAACTCTGTCAAGATTCTTGTAGGAATTATGGCCCTTTTTCGACTTAGAATTTTGGTTAAGTTTTTTGTATCAATTTACATTTTTTCAAAACCATTACAGATATTGCTTTGAAACTTACAACACTTTTTCACCATCATTACCTCCAGCAACAGACAATAGTACATAACTCTGCCAATGTTTTTGTAAGAATTATGGCCATTTTTTGCCTTGGAATTTTGGTTAAGTTTTTCAAAACCATTAGTGATTAAGTCGAGCGTGCTGTCCTCCGACCGCTCTTGTTATTAATAATTATAAGTATTTCACAGATGTTGAAATTTATCCTCATAATGATATGTTTAAAAAGTAGACCACACTTGAAACACCCTATTAGCTAAATTGTTTATTTAAATCATTGATGCATACAATATATGTATGGCGCAAGAGAAATGCCAGTTGCAAGCCCCATCACTATTTAAAAGGTGGCAAGTATGAAATTAATTGGGTGCGAAAAATCCGATTTTCTTTATTTCTAAAATTATTGTTTATCTGAGTTTGTTCTTTTCTTAATTTGTTTCAAGCCAAATAAACATTTAATATCACATATATTTAATCATTTAAGTGTGGAATATTAGCTATCTATCTGTAATATTAAGTGTTTGAGCATCTTTCGAAATGTTCACCTCGTGTCAAGATCGAGTCGTTGTGACATCGAAGAAAGTGAATAAAAAATCATGCAAGCTCTAGTGCATGTTTTATTCCACTGCATTCGAGAAAAATAAAGCATTTCTATATTATCTTTATGTGAATTTTATATTTTGTGTTAAATAAAAGGGTTTAAGTGTGTAGTGAATCAAAAGTCTTCCTTCTTCAAATCTACGCAGTCAGTATGCGCTAGTCACGTGATCAACATTTTTCAGAGCATACTATATTTAGCTTAGAAACAGTTCCCATTTTAGATATACATGGATTAACATTATTAAATGAATATTGATGTCTGGATGTGGTGGCAAGACATGATTGCCCGGTTAGCTCAGTTGGTTAGAGCGCCAAGCTAGTGTTATGGGGGTCGTGGGTTCGAGCCCCACATCAGGCGGACATTTTCTCCCTCTTATGTTACTTTAATGGTGTCAGAAGTAAACTGGAATACGCCTGGAGGTGCTGTGGGAGTCGTGAGGTTGATGCCTGGCTCCCAAAAGTTAAGAGGGGGAGGAGTGTAGTGTCTGGATGTGGTGGCAAGACATGATTGCCGGGTTAGCTCAGTTGGTTAGAGTGCCAAGCTAGTGTTATGGGGGTCGTGGGTTTGAGCCCCATATCGGGCGGACATTTTTCCCCTCTTATGTTACTTTATATGTTCAAGACATTTAAATTTGTTTTTTTCTAATAACAACTCATCCTCCCATTTCATTTCTGAAAAGCTTTTAAAAATATAAAACGCCGGCTTCTGCCCGGCGACTAATAAGGTTAACCCTTTCCCACTTGTAGATGCATTTAGATACATCTGCAGCAGAAAACATTTGAAAGTATTGTGGCAAAAGGAGAAATTGCTTATTTGTACTCAAAAGAGTCATCCCAATGGATGATTATTTTGATTATCTACAACAAAGGGTTTAAGTGAGAAATATCACAGATATTTTCTACCAAAGTCAAGTTTACTTATTATATATGCCTCTGCTTTGAAATACATTTGTGGAAGAAAACAACTTCCGAAAAATAGGAAATATAACTTTAAGCCTTTCCCACTTCAAAATGCATCTGCAGCAGACAACATCTGAAAGTATTGTGGCAAAAAGGAGATCTCTGTTACATACAAATTTTGAAAACATTGCGACTAAAGCAGAAGTTTTCAATTCTATTCAAGTATTATAGTTTTATTTATAGACATTTTCTATAGTTTTGTCAACCTGTTTTCAATGTTGTCAACTCCAAATTTCCTATAATGTGTGAAAGGGTTAAACCCAATGCATATGCTATTGGAAAGGGTTAACCCTTTCTCACATATAGATGCTTTCTGATGCCTCTGCAGCAGACGACTTTTGAAAATTTTGACAAAAGAAGAAATTGCTCAAGCCTTAAGGGGCAATTTCTCCTTTTGCCACAATGTTTTCAACTCAGTTCAATAATTAAGATTTCATTAATAGAAACTTTCCATACTTTTATCTAGATGTTTTCAAAGGCATCTACTGCAAATTTTCTGTATGTGGGAAAGGTTTAAGAGGCCATCTGATTCATAGACATCAAAATGTATCTGTCAGGGAATGGTAAGGAAATATTTCACTTTTAACAGGTATGTCAAACCAGTCATGTGACAGAAAGGTAATGTTAAAAGACTATTTGCCAGATGTTAGTAACATGTTGGTTTTTGATAGAACCATGGCCAACATATTCCCTGAGTTTAAGGCAGATAACAGAAAGGATGCACATAGGCAAAATATCAGTAAGTTTTTAGCTCACCAGAGCACTAAGTGCTCAAGGTGAGTTTTTGTGATCGCCTTTTGTCCGTTGTTCGTCGTCCGTCGTCAACATTTGCTTGTTAACACTATAGTGGCAACATTTTGCATCTAATCTTCATGAAAGTTTATCAGAACATATATCTCCATCAAATCTAGGCCAAGTTTGAAACTGGGTCATATCGGGTCAAAAACTAGGTCACTAGGCCAAATTTAAGGGAAGTCTTGTTAACACTCTGGAAGCCACATGTTTGGCTTGAGCATGTTGAAACTTTGTCAGAATATTTGTCTTGATGATATCTAGTGTACGTTCAAATATGGGTCAGGTCAGGTCAACAACTAAGTCAATAGGCCAAATTGTAGAACAATCTAGTTAACGCTATAGAGATTGCATTTTTGACTTAAGCAGCTTGAACATTTGTCAGAAAGTTTGTCTTGATGATATTGCCATTGGCGCTGAAAGAGTTGTGTCTTAAATAGCCCATTCTCAGGTGAGCGATTCCAGGGCCTCATGGCCCTCTTGTTTTAGATCACCTGTACCAATTGCTCAAAGTGATCTATTCTTATTTCTCTGTACTCAGACTTTCCTAAATGGCTGGACCCCTTTCATCCAAACTTCATAGGAATGTTTCTTAGGTGATCTTTCATCAACAGCATTCAAAGATTTAAATTTTTTGTAGAACATTGGTTGCGGAAACATCAGAAAATGGGGGGGGCAAATTCCTAAACTTTAAAAGTTCTTTCCTTCTGAATTCTTTTGTCTGATTTCAAGATAATTTGACAGAAATGATCCATGGGCAACCCGCTATAAAAAGTCAAACCATACAGATTAGTTAAAAGATATGGCTGCCAGGCAGCATCAGAAAGGGGGGAAAATAACATAACTTCCTGAATCTGCTTGTCCGATTCCAAAATAATTTTGCAGAAATGTTTCGATTGAAATTGTTTAATGCCCTAGTCATAGTGTCACGTTTTGCCCACCGAGTTTAGCTAAAACGTGATAAAACGTGATCAAACATGACAAACCTGAAGTAGAAGTTTTAATTTTGGACAACGTAGTACAACGTGGCGAGAACGTGGTACAGCGTAGTATAACACAGCAAAAACATAATAGAACGTGAACATAGTGCATCCCACCAATTGATACGTTCTGTTGCGTTTTCTGACACATTGTGCTGCGCCATGCTAGTTGTGGCCTCGTTGCTACCATGTTCCTCGTGCCGCATTATGTCATGCTATGATACGCTGTAACATGTACTACCTTATGTGTTATGCTATGTTGTTTTACCATGTACAACGTAGTGCTACGTTTCTGCTATGTTTTGTTACGAGTTGGCACGTTGTGGTACGCTATATATGATACGCTCTGTCGCGTCAATGGATTGTAATAATTATCCCCCGCCTATGAAATATGGAGGGGGATATTGAAATGGCGTTGTCCGTCCGTCCTTCCGTCCGTCCTTCCTTCCGTCCTTCCGTCCGTCCGTCACCTGCATTTTCTCAGTAACTAGCTGGTAGAATTTCATGAAACTTATAATAAATATGAACCACTATACTGGGATGATGCCCGTTTTTTTTTTGATTAGTCAATTTTCCTTGGAGTTATTGCCCTTGATTTTTTGAAAAATCTACGTTTTCAGCCATTTCTCAGTAACTAGCGGGTAGAATTTCATGAAACTTAAAATAAAGGATAATATGAACCACTATACTGGGATGATGTCTGTTCATTTTTCATTTGGATTAGTCAATTTTTCTTAAGAGTTATTTCCCTTGATTTATTAAAAAATAATCGTTCGCAGCCGTTTCTCAGTAACTAGCGGCTAGAATTTGATGAAACTTGAATGTAATATTAACCAACTTCCTGCCATTATTCCCCTCCAACTCTTTTTTGGATTCCTTAATTTTTTCTAGAGTTACTGCCCCTGATTTATTAAAAAATCCACGCCTACAGTTATTTCTCAGTAACTAGCTGCTAGAATTTGATGAAACTTGAATGTGATATGAACCAACATCCTGCAATGAACTTCTGAATAAATATGGTATCAAATCATTTACATTTATTATAACACTGTCTGATACATAATTATCCATGCATTTTAGCTCCACTTTAAGAAGAGTAAAGATATCTATTGTATTTGTGTCACTGTTGGTTTAAGAAGCAAAACCTAGTATTCACATTTTTCCTGTGTTATTTAAGAAATAACAAATGACACCCCTTTAGTTTTGTAATATTGATTATTAACCCTTTCACCGCATAAATACTCCGTTGAAAATAGTGCAGTTCCAGATAAGACGCCGCTTTTAAAGGTGGCGTCTTATCTTGGACTGCACTATTTTGCAATAATTGATGTTCCCGAGTAAGCAGTTTCGGAAAATACAGGTTTTTTTAATCGTCCCTCTGATTTATTTCGTTAAAATATTTTATCATAAAGTAATCCCAGTCGATATTTTATAATTTGGCGCGGAACGGAATAAACCAGTGTCATAACTTAATTCTTTCCCCTTGATCTTGTGCGAAGAAGTTGAAATTTAAATGTCAATTGCACATTAAACATAAAGACCTTCATGCACAAACAAGCCATCAATTACAAACAAGCCATCGTTGGCGGGGGATATCTTTTCACTGAAAATGCTTGTTTCAACAGTCTTGGTAGAGGATCATCAATGCGTGGCAGCAGCGAGGCATAACAAAGCGCAGCGTGGAACAACGAGGCAAGATTGTGGCGGCAGCAAGACATAACCCAACTTTGATATTCATTGTCACCTTTAAATTGTGTCACAACGAGAATGCAATGAGGCAACAGCGTGGCAGCAAAGTGGCACCCGGCTAAAATTTTCAAATCATGGGTGTCAGAAGCGGGGCCAAAACGTGACACTATGACTGGGGCATAAGTTGTATTGATTTTTTGAAAATGTTGCGACATGGCTGCATCAGAAAAGTGGCAAAATGACAACAAACTTAAAATTCTTCTTCTCTGAAAATATTTGTCTGATTTCATGATAACTTGGTGAATATTTCCAATGTTTCGAAGGTGAACCTTTACAAAATTAGTCCAGCCATCTGAATCGTCTCGTCCGATTTCACAATAATTTGTAAGAAAGGACCCTTAGGTGACTTTCTTCAAACTTTATTCAAGTCATATGGTTTGGTTGAAAAACATATTGCAGATATTATCCCTGTGTGACCCTCTGTAAAAATTGTTTTCAAATGTTTTCAATATTTCTATTTTGATCTATTTACATTTTCCAGTTTTGCTTATATGTTTTCAGTTATCTTTTTTATTATGTCAGAAAGAGTGAAGTAGTCAGTCAGTATTTCAGGTAGCTCTTTTCTTGTCCAATAGAGATCAAACTATGTTGTAGGTAACCCCGTGAAGGATATTGTAGCCAACCTGACCTGTAAACACTCTGCCATGAAGGCATTTACCAAAGATACATTACCCCGCAGACATCATTTCATGAATAACCCACGGATAGGAGATGTGATGGTTGATATGAAAGATGAGTGGATTGTGCTTAAGTATTTAGATTAAATTTATTTATTTTACATTTAGTGTGAAACAAGCTTTCAGCTTATATTAATCACTCTGATGTATGAGATATTTATCCCTTTCCCGCATACAGCAAATCTGCAGCAGACGACTTCGAAAACTGCTACTAAAAGAATACGGAAATTCTCTATATTTGTATGAAAAAGATGAAAACATTGTGACAAAAGGTGAAATACATGTAGCTTGTTTTGAGCAATTACCCTTTTGTCACAAGGTTTTCAAAGTTGTTTGCTGCAGAGAAAAAGCTTCTATATGTAGGAAAGGGTTAAAATTGATTGCGAAACAAGCTGTTAACTTTTATTAATCACTCTTATGTATGAGATATTTTTCCCATATTTCCTTTGTTGGATCACATATTTGACTTGTGAGAGTTGCCTTCCCTTTACATGGATATAAAGTCGCCTTTTGAGACATGAGACATATTTATTAGTCCCCTACCGATTGAAGATCAGTTTGTGGACTATAGGTTTGGTCGATTCCGTCTGTCTGTCTGTCTGTCTGTCCATCTGTGTCTGTCAGTCCCACATAACCTTGATGCATCTCAACCATGCATCATAGGATTCCCAAGTTACTGGGCACACATTTTCACCATGATGGGGTGACATGTGGAACACAAGACACAGGCCTGTACCTCAAAGGTCAAGGTCACACTTAGAGGTCAAAGGTTGAAATGAGAAACCATGCATCACATAATTCCCAAGTTAATGGGCACACATGTTCACCATGATAAGGTGACATGTGGCGCACAAGACACAGGCCTGTAACTGAAAGGTCCAGGTCACACTTACAGGTCAAAGGTCGAAATGAGAAATGTTTGATAGGACTGTATCCAAAATGTATGCAGTGCATTGCTGTTTTTTGTCAATTAATGTACATACAATACACAATGTGCTGCCCTCGTCCAGTAGGGGACTTTTGTATTGCTTTCAATATGACATTAACTTGTTTTGTATTAATGTACAATGTTTAACTTCCTTTACAAAAATTCCTGTTTGGCCCATTCATGTGCAGTGGAGAGTTTTGGAAAATATTGGAAGGAAATGAAAAACTCAACATAATGTATAATAATTGACGAAGCTCGCTTGCTTTATGTTTTTTTGCGTAATACATGTAAATTGTTTGGCTTTACAGTAGTGCTATGCTTTCTGTTCAAAGTATAATAGACTTTAAATCTTTTGTACAATCTATGATACACTGGCATTATTCAAGTGAGTTATCTTTGGAATCTTTTGTCTAGATGTCAATTCCTTCAATGACTTGTTTTTAAATTGTAAGAGTAAAACATAACAGATAAGGGATGTATTCAGATTACCTGACACAGTTCTTGGTGTACTGTTACCCCATCAGTTTGTTAGCAAAAGTAACGAACTGAACAATTTGTTAGGGTAATCACTGATGAAGATCTGTATACACTCAAGGCAATAGGTTAAACCTTTCCCACATACAGCAAATCGGCAGCAGAAGACTTAGAAAACATTGGGTCAAAATTAAGGCAAATTTCTATAAATGAAAGAAACATGATTGAATTAAGTTGAAAACATTGTTGCAAAAGGAGATATTGTTCATCATGAGCAATTTCTCGTTTTGCCACAATGTTTTCAAATGTAGTCTGCTGCAGAGGTGTCAAAATGCATCTATTTGTTGGAAAGGGTTAAATACTGATGTTATTTGAACTTTCAGAAAATATACAAACTGGTGTGATGGGGGTAACCATGGCTGGGATAACACATTCAAACATATGCATGTAAGGTCAATAGTATATTGTTTAACCTTTCCCAACATACAACAATTCTGCAGCAGAAGACTTAAAACAACTAGTATGCAAAATTTCTATAAATGAATTTATTATATACCTGCACTTTGTCCGGTGCAAATACATGCAGATGATCATGCACAGTTCAAACACAATGGATTAAAATTCCTTATCTGACTAGGTAAAATATGGTACCAAATATGGTAAGGGTACGTCATTGAAAATGCTTTTTCATCATTCAAAAGGTGCTAGTTGGATGTGGTTCACATGCCAATCATAAATTATATTGTATGTGTAAATTATGTTATTTCTTTATTTAGAATATAGAAAATTTGAAGTTTTTTTCTTTATTCTGTCTTATAAAGTTATACATGGTATATAATTGAAGGAAAATTATGATGCAGTAGCTATATATGTTTTGGCATTGTCTATTCGGGGCGTGGACAATTTGACATCTAGCGAGATTTCAATTGTACACGCCCCTCGTTTTATTATTTTATAGGGATTTTACCTTTTTTGTCTTAACCCTTTCCCACATACAACAAATCTGCAGCAGACAACTTAATGATAAAAAAACGTCGAAAATCTCTATAAAAGAAAGTATTATTACTGAAAAAAATTGAAAACATAGTGGCAAAAGGTGAAATTGCTCCTTTTGAGCAATTTCTCCTTTTGTCACAATGTTTTCAAAAGTTGTCTGCTGCAGATGCATCAGAATACGTCTACAAGTGGGAAAGGGTTAACATATTCAAAGTCACCTGCTGCAGAATTGATGTATGTTGGATTTGGTTAACTCATTACCTGTATTGATTTGAAAACATTTAAGGAGATAACTAACATCTAAAAAATATATAATTTCATTGAGATAAAAGATTGCATATACTGTGGGATAAGAAGACATTGCTTGTTTGAGCAGATTCTTCTTCTTTTTGAAATATTTTGAAAAGATAATGTTTTAACACTTTCCTACATTATAAAATTCTGAAGGAAAACATCTTGGAATACAAAAATGTTTGACTGTCAAATCATCGAATAGAAATAAAATAGTTATGGCAAAGAGAGATTATAATTCAACTTGAGCAAATTTCCTTTGGCTTTATTTTTTCTTTTTACAAATATTGACTGCTATAGATGTGTCACATAGTGTTTGAATGTTGTAGAATATTAGTATAACATAAACAATATTTAGCTCAACATGGCAAGATTTCTGAGATCAATAGCACTTAATTTAAAAATATGTAAGTTTTCTCAACAGCACTTTGTTAGAAGAATAATTGCTCAAAATAATTTCATCTCTTTCTTACAATGGTTTCTTTCTCAAAATAAAAAATGAATGTTTATTTTTGTCATATTTTACAATATTTTATACAGTATTTTCTTTGTTGGATGAGCCTAAAAATCTTATTTCAGTGTCTCAAATTTAGACACCTTTTGACACATCTGCTGATTTAATAAAATATTGTGTAAAAAAGGAAAAATTGCTCATAATGACCAATTTCACATTTTGCCACAATTTCAACTGAATTTGATGATAACATTCCTTTATAGACTTTCCAAATTTATGCCTAGATTCTTTCAAAGTCATCTGCTGTAAATTTGTTGTATGTGGGAAAGGGTTAGTAAGTTCAGTAGCTATTTATTCATTTCAGGCCCTTTTCCTGGCCCACGGTCCTGCATTTAAATCTGATTATAAGACGGATGCCTTTGAAAATATTGAACTTTACAATCTAATGGCAGGTAAATATGAGCATATTATGTTTTTATTGGTTAAAATATTGTTGAATTATCCAAATAAACTCCTTGTTGTTTACATACATTGATTTACTAATTATGTGTGGAAATATGTTTCTAATGTCATAGGTCATAAAATTTCTTCATTATTTAGGCAAAAGCATGAACAATTTCTATAACTATTACTCAATTTGAAATTTTGTGACAAAAAACTATAAATTTAGCCTTTTAACAAAATCAGCCAATACAAATCTAAGATCAAGCACTTCTCATACACTTTCCATCACAAAACCACTTATCAAATTTTTAAAAAAATCATTAGCTTAATTACTCTGGACTAAAACTTTGGAACCTTATTCCATTGCATATCAGACAATCTGAAACACTGCAAAAATTGAATAGTGCATACATAACATGGTGGCACTTTGTTAGAAAGAATAATCTTGCAATTATGTTGTAACGTTTTGTGTTATTTACAAATGAAAATGCATGTATTTTCTGTCCTTTTGACACAAATGTTTCCTTTTCTTAATTGTCAATACTTAAAACATGTATTGTTCTTGTATATAGAGTGAAATATGTTTATTGTAAATGTTGATGCAGAGGCCCATAGGGAAGATTGGATTTACCCAACTATGTTGCACTTTAAATAATGTCTTTATTATTTCTTTTATTATTATAAATTGCTCTTTTGTCACGATGTTGTCTGCTGCAGAGCCTGGTGTCATCACCATTAATTATTGATGAGTTATTGCAAGTGTGTCATTGCTAATAATGAATGGATGAGTAGCAGATTATGTAGACCAAGGTAAGCCAGCACAAATGTATCTGGAGAACATCGTTCACAATTGGCATTTAATTTAAAGTTATTTTAATATAAGAAGCAAATATTATTTAAAGTAGCTTATAGCAGCAGAAGAATTAAGGAAGTTAGGCATGATACAATCAGAAAAATATGACAAAATAATGGAGATTACTTGTTATGCCCCAAATGTTTGTGTCATTTTGTGATCTCTTACTCATTGTCTGAAAAGAGATTAACATCCCCTCCTTATCTTGACATTTGACAACAGATGTCCTATTAACCCTTTCCCTCATATAGATGCTTTCTGACACCTCTGCAACAGACGGCTTTTTGAAAACATAGTGACAAAAGAAGAAATTGCTCAAAACAAGCAATTTCTCCTTTTGCCACAATGTTTTCCACTTTTAGTCATAAGTTATCCATTCAATTATAGAGATTTTCCATTTTTTGACAAAATATGTTCAAAGTCGTCTGCTGCAGAATTGTCGTATGAGGGAGAGGTTAAAGTCTCCATATTTTCTCATTATGTCTGCCCCCATACATGGGGTTGACATATTGTTTTTGCCCGTTCCGTCCGTCCTTCCGGGTCTCCGTCCTTCCGTCCTTCCGTCTGTCACACTCAGAAACTGTTTCCGCTCAATAACTAAAGAACGCTTGGGCGTACGAACTTCATACTTGGTATGCAGGTTGGTCATGACCAGTAGCTGACCCCTATTGATTTTAATAATAGAATGTCAAAGGTCAAGGTCATGGTGACCATGTGAGATAAAAAATGGTTTCCGCTCAATAACTGAAGAACCCTTTGGCCGAGAAACTCCATACTTGGTATGCTGGTTGGCCATGCCCAGAAGAAGACCCCTATTGATTTTTAGGTCAGTACGTCTAAAGTCAAGATCACAGTGACCTTGAGCTGAAAGGTAACAGTGACAATGAGCTGAAAAAGTGTTTTTGCTTGGGCCCAGGAACTTCATACTTTGTGTGCAGGTTGGTCACCACCAGCAAATGACCCCTATTAATTTTAAGGTCACTAGGTCAAGGTCACAGTGGTCAAATCATGTCCGTCACACTTGTTTCCAATCAATAACTGAAGAACGCTTGGGCGTAGGAACTTCATACTTGGTATGCAGGTTGGTCATGACCAGTAGATGACCCCTATTGATTTTGATGTCAGAAGGTCAAATGTCAAGGTCATGGTGACCTTGTGAGGTAAAAAATGTTTTCCACTCAATAACTGAAGAATGCTTGGGCCGAGGAACTCCATACTTGGTATGCAGGTTGGCCATGCCCAGTAGAAGACCCCTATTGATTATGTTTGATTTTGAGGTCAAAGTCAAGGTCACAGTGACCTTGAGCTGAAAAAATGTTTTTGCTTAATAACTGTAGAATGCTTTGGCCATGGAAGTTAATACATGGTGTGCAGTTTGGTCATCACCAGCAGATGACCCCTATTGATTTTGATGTCAATATGTTAAAGGTCAAGGTCATGGTTACCTTCAGCTGAAAAATGGCTTCCGCTCAATTACTAAAGAATGCTTATGTCGAGGAACTTCATACGTGGTGTGCAGGTTGGTCCTAACCAGTAGATGACCCTTATTGATTTTTTGTTTGATTTTGAGCTCACAATGTCAAAGGTCAAGGTCACAGTAACAATGAGTTGAAACAGTTGTTTGTGCTTAATAACTGTAGAATGCTTTGGCCATGGAAGTTGATACTTGGTGTGCAGGTTGGTCACCACCAGTAGATGACCTCTATTGATTTTGAGGTCACTAGCTCAAAGGTCAAGGTCATGGTAACCTTCAGCTGAAAAATGGTTTCCGCTCAAAAACTAAAGAATGCTTATGTCGAGGAACTTCATACCTGGTGTGCAGGTTGGTCCTAACCAGTAGATGACCTTTATTGAATTTGTTTGATTTTGAGGTCACAAGGTCAAATATCAAGGTCACGCTAACTTTCAGCTGAAAAATGTTTTTTACTCAATAACTCAAGAACGATTATGCCCAGGAACTTCATACTTGTTGTGAAGGTTGGTCCTAACCTGTAGATGACCCCTATTGTTTTTGACGTCAGTAGGTCAAAGGTCAAGGTCCCGGTGACCTTGGGCTGAAAAATGGTTTCGGCTCAATAACTGAAGATTGCTTGAGCCCAGGAACTTCATACTTGGTGTGCAGGTTGGTCACCACCAGCAAATGACCCCTATTGATTTTGAGATCACTAGGTCAAAGGCCAAGGTCATGGTAACCTTCAGCTGAAAAATGGTTTGCGCTCAATAACTGAGGATTGTCACTGTTGCTTCATCTCCAGTCCAAAACTACAAAATTCCATCATTTCTTTTCCTCCCCTACGACCACACAAATGAGGAGACAAGCGCTTTTTCAAAAAAGCAATCTCTTGTTTCTCTTTCCCTTCACATAATCTTTTTTTTTGTTTTTTACACTAGCAACTTTTGTTTCATAGTTTACTGTGTGTGTCTTTTTAGAAATTTTGAACGTTACTGCAGCACCAAATAATGGTACACAAGGAAGTCTGTCACATTTTCTGAGAAACCCAACAGACATATCAGTTGATCCCCACCAACAAGTACCTGGTACATGTAATACTACAAGTGGTGTTTTATCAACAACTTGTCAATGTCAAGAGAGACATGTAAGTTACAAGTAGTATGTAATTGTTTGCAGAAACAGTTAATTCTTTTAAACCTACAGACGCTTTCTGGCAGCTCTGCAGCAAACAACATTTGAAAACATTATGGCAAAAGGAGAAATTGCTAATTATAAGTCATTAATGGTTTTGGTTAAATGCTTTCAGAATTATGCATTAATATTCTCCCTTTTATTGAGAAATTCCATGCTTTTGCATAGATTCTTTCAAAGTAGTCCGCTCCCGATTTTTTGTTTGTTGAAAAGGGTTAACCCACTCTCTGAAACAGCAACATTTGATCACTCCAGGAAAATCATTGTGAAAAAGGAAATATTGCTGGAAAGTAGTAACTTCTCTATTTCCCACAATGTTTCCACATATATCCTGAAATTATATCTTAAATGTTTCTTATTTTGACAGTAGATTATTTTATGAATATCATATCTGGTAAATTGTTAATATCACAAAAAAACAATTCCACTTTAAAAAATAACTAATAAATCATAAAATGCCCAAAATGTAATCATTATGTTTCTGCATTTGATCATTTGGAGCTTAACTCTTTCCCACATATAGAAACTTTCTGAAACCTCTGATGACATTTGAAAACATTGTAACAAAAGGAGAATTTGGTCAAAACAAGCTATTTCTCTTATTGCCACAATGTTTTCAACATTTTCTAGTATTTTTACCCTCATTTATAGAGATTTACTATATTTTTGCGTAGATGTTTTCAAAGTCGTCTGCTTCCGATTTGTTGTATATGGGATAAGGTTAACTCTTTCCCTCATATAGAAGCTTTCTGACACCTCTGCAGCAGACGGATTTTTGAAAACATAGTGACAAAAGAAGAAATTCCTCAAAACGAGCAATTTCTCCTTTTGACACAATGTTTTCCACTTTTAGTCATAGGTTATCCATCAATTACAGAGATTTTTAATTTTTTGACAAAATATGTTCAAATTCGTCTGCTGCAGAATTGTCGTATTAGGGAAAGGGTTAATATTATTGCGCGCCTAAGCACAAAGGATAAGTTTCAAAATAATTTTCACAGGAAAGTTCCTTATTTGGACATCTTTAAACATTGTTTCAATAATTAAATTTCATTGAAACAGGTTGCAGGTTGGCAATGGAAGGAAAATACTTTTTAAATATTCTTGTCAAAAATACTGTCCTTATTTGGAAATATTTTAGTACAATTATTCCTTGGTTGACCCCCTTTAATAGAATTGCTCAATTTATTCTGATCCCTTGGGGAGAGGGGGAATGGCTGCCAGTGGATGGGGTCCGTTTTCATTAAATGTATATAGTAAAACTGTTCGGCTAGAGATTTTCACTTATAAAATTTCTGCAAATAGTGCAAATGTTATTTTAATTTGTTATATACAAAAACAGATTTGAGATACTATTTGTTAAGAACTGCCAGAGCTTTGTTGTTTGGTATGTAGCACAAGGAAGTGGTTATCAATCAGTTTTGACATTATGTTCCTTGGGTAATAAAATGGCTCCATCTAAGGGGCACATGTTTAACATAGGAAATACATTTTACATGTATATATTTTATGTAGCAAAAGGTCATCAGTACAAACTTAAGTCACTCCATCATTCCATGGGACTTCCAGTGGAAGTTATATTGAATCTTGTGAGAAATATAGGACCAGCATGGTCCTCTTGTCTTGTTATCCCTCGCCAAAGAAAGATGGGATATTATTTTGGTGTTGTCCAGCAGTTCGTCTGGAGCCATATCTAAAGCTTGGTTCGATGAATTTGATTAAAACTATCAAAAAATGTTAACCTCCATAGTGAAATGTCAGACGGCAAATTGCCTCAAAAAGTTATGACCCTTGAAATTATATTGCATATGAACATTATAATTATCATGGTTTATATCACAATTACCTATTTAATACTCTAAAGGCCACATTGAACATCCAACTTGTTCAATAAAGTTGTTTTGAACTGTTTTGACAAAAAGTATCTTGTTCGAGAATACTTAGACAATATACACTAAAACGGCCGGTCTTGTATCTGCAACTGGCTAGTAGATATTTGCAGCTACTATTTGGCAAATGGCAAAAAAAACTTTTACAATTGCAACTTGCCATTATAGTCAGATTATTCAAAGCACATTTATAGCCCTTAGACATTTCATAGACATAGTGATAACTCAATTTTGCGGCCAGCATGACATTCATACAACTTTCTAATTCAATATGCTTTGTTTTATTAGGATTATGTTACATATATCTTTTAACCCATTACTTCACATGACATTTCAAATGTTGACTTTAACAGGGTTAATACTTTTTTTTTCTTTAAATTTATTCATAGAATATATCATCATCAGACATATATTTGGACAGTAATGATAATATCCTAATGTTTGGTGTGCCAACATATGAAAGCGAAGATAATCTGTGTTTATTGCATCAAGATGGATCATCGACTGCCTTTAGTAACAGATCTAACTCCCCTGTCTGGTTAACTACAATGATATCGGATAAAACAGTGAGTTGCTTTTCCTTTTTTTTTATTGTTGGGTATATTGATGTCTCCTGTCCATCCAAAGTTTTTTTTTTGAAAACATAGTGACAAAAGGAGAAATTGCTCAAAACGAGCAATTTCTCCTTTTGACACAATGTTTTCCACTTTTAGTCATAGGTTAGCCATTAATTATGTCTCCCCCTGTATACAGGGGAGATATATTGTTTTTGTCCTTGATGTCTGTCTGTCTGTCTGTCTGTCTGTTCGTCCCCAAAATCTTGTCCGATCCATATCTCCCAGACGGCTTGAAGGATTTTCATGAAACTTGGGTCACATGTTCACCTCATCAAGGCGACGTGCAGAACTCGCGTCTCGACAATATAGGGTCAAGGTCAAGGTCACGCTTGAAGGTCAAAGGTTTGAGGCTTTATTTCGTGTCCGCTCCATATCTCCGAGACGGCTTGAAGGATTTTCATGAAACTTAGGTCACATGTTCACCTCATCAAGGCGACGTGCAGAACCTGCGTCTCGACAATATAGGGTCAAGGTCAAGGTCACGCTTGAAGGTCAAAGGTTTGAGGCTTTATTTCGTGTCCGCTCCATATCTCCGAGACGGCTTGAAGGATTTTCATGAAACTTGGGTCACATGTTCACCTCATCAAGGCGACGTGCAGAACCCGCGTCTCGACAATATAGGGTCAATGTCAAGGTCACGCTTGAAGGTCAAAGGTTTGAGGCTTTATTTCGTGTCCGCTCCATATCTCCCAGACGGCTTGAAGGATTTTCATGAAACTTGGGTCACATGTTCACCTCATCAAGGTGACGTGCAGAACTTGCATCTCGACAATATAGGGTCAATGTCAAGGTCACGCCTGAAGGTCAAAGGTTTGAGGCTTTATTTTGTGTCCGCTCCATATCTCCCAGACGGCTTAAAGGATTTTAATGAAACTTTGGTCACATGTTCACCTCATCAAGGCGACGTGCAGAACCCGTGTCTCGACAATATAGGGTCAAGGTCACGCTTGAAGGTCAAAGGTTTGAGGTTTTATTTCGTGTCCGCTCCATATCTCCAAGACGGCTTGAAAGATTTTCATGAAACTTGGGTCACATGTTCACCTCATCAAGGCGACGTGCATAACCCGCGTCTCGACCATACCGGGTCAAGGTCAAGGTCACGTTTGAAGGTCAAAGGTTTGAGGCTTTATTTTGTGTCAACTCCATATCTCCAAGACGGTTTGAAGTATTTTCATGAAACTTGGGTCAGATGTTCACCTCATCAAGGCGACGTGCAGAACCCGCGTCTCGACCATACTGGGTCAAGGTCACGCTTGAAGGTCAAAGGTTTGAGGCTTTATTTTGTGTCCACTCCATATCTCCTTAAAGGATTTTCATGATACGTGGGTCACATGTTCACCTCATCAAGGCGACGTGCAGAACCCGCGTCTCGACCATACCGGTTCAAGGTCAAGGTCACGCTTGAAGGTCAAAGGTTTTAGGCTTTATTTCGTGTCCACTCAATATCTCCAAGACGGCTTGAAGGATTTTCATGAAACTTGGGTCAGATGTTCACCTCGTCAAGGCGACGTGCAGAACCCGCGTCTCGACCATACTGGGTCAATGTCAAGGTCACGCTTGAAGGTCAAATGTTTGAGGCTTTATTTTGTGTCCGCTCCATATCTCCTTAAAGGATTTTCATGAAACTTGGGTCACATGTTCACCTCATCAAGGCGACGTGCAGAACCCGCGTCTCCACCATACCGGTTAAAGGTCAAGGTCACGCTTGAAGGTCAAAGGTTTTAGGCTTTATTTCGTGTCCACTCAATATCTCCAAGACGGCTTGAAGGATTTTCATGAAACTTGGGTCAGATGTTCACCTCGTCAAGGCGACGTGCAGAACCCGCGTCTCGACTATACTGGGTCAAGGTCAAGGTCACGCTTGAAGGTCAAATGTTTGAGGCTTTATTTTGTGTCCGCTCCATATCTCCTTAAAGGATTTTCATGAAACTTGGGTCACATGTTCACCTCATCAAGGCGACGTGCAGAACCCGCGTCTCCACCATACCGGTTAAAGGTCAAGGTCACGCTTGAAGGTCAAAGGTTTTAGGCTTTATTTCGTGTCCAGTCAATATCTCCAAGACGGCTTGAAGGATTTTCATGAAAATTTGGTCACATGTTCACCTCATCAAGGCGACGTGCAGAACCCGCGTCTCGAACATACTGGGTCAAGGTCAAGGTCACGCTTGAAGGTCAAAGGTTTGAGGCTTTATTTTGTGCCGCTCCATATCTCCAAAACAGCTTAAAGAATTTTCATGAAACTTGGGTCACATGTTCACCTCATCAAGGCGACGTGCAGAACCCGTGTCTCGACCATACCGGTTCAAAGTCAAGGTCACGCTTGAAGCTCAAAGGTTTTAGGCTTTATTTCCTGTCCACTCAATATCTCCAAGACGGCTTGCTTATGTTTAGCAACCGTTGTTAACTGTTTTGAAGAATACTTTAGTCTTGAATGTTACAGCTGCAGTAAAAATATGTGTTTCTGTAAACCATTTGAAATCATGTCCACTTTGTACCAGGTCAAGACAAAACATTAGTAATTAAAAATTGAGTACTGTCCAACTTGGTCAAATTTTTGTTTGTCTGCTTTATAGGTTGGAATGTTTTGAGAGATTTTGACAGATATTTGAGGGGGAGACATATGTTTTTGTCAAAACAATTCTAGTTTATAGAGATTTTATATATTTTGACAAAATATGTTCAAAGTCGTCTGCTGCAGAATTGATGTATGAGGGAAAGGGTTAATGATCAGGGAAAGAAATGGATTCACTTGAAATGTTGTACCTAGGTAGATGGCATGAATAATTAGTTCAAGGCACAAAACTATAACTGTAGCTATTTTCTTTTTTGAGTTTTTTTCCTTCTGCCAGATTTTAAGCTCAACTGGCTAAATGTCTTTTTAACTTATGTCATGGAAAATAGTCTGTTGTGCGTTGATGCTTTAAATTTTGGTTTCAAATGACATCTCTGCAGCAGACATTTTTTTCAAAACATGGTGATGAAAGCAGAAATTGCTTAAAATCAGCAATTTCTTCTTCTCCCACAATATTTACAACTTATGTCAATGGTTCTTCCTATATTTATAGAGATTTTCTATATGTTTGCATAAATGTTTTCAAAGTCTTCTGCTGCAGATTTGTTGTATGTGGGAAAGGGTTAAAAAAAAAAATCCTTAGAAATCACTTGCCTGATTTTGATATAATTTCACAGGGATGTTCCTTGAGGGGGTCTCAATTGAATTCCATCAATTCAACTTGATTCGTCAAAATCATGGCATCCAGGAGAAGGACTTTTTTGCCGTATATATGGCTTTTGTTAAATGTTATACATGTTTGCCCAATATTGAAAATATTCCATAGAAATCTTCCTAGGGGTAACCCTCTACTATATTCCTTCATGTCATGTTTATTATTCCAAAAATATGACAGCTAGTATGTTCTGCTATTTCAGCCACTTTGCCTGTGGAGAAAACTTTTAAATTTATATTCTCAGAACATGTTGAGCTGATTTCAAAATTAATTTCTTAGAAATGTTCCTTGGGTGATCGTTTTATAAAAAATATATGCAACAGAGGGTATTGTTACTTTTGCCATGTGGCATTGGAGTGCTACTTGCCTTTTTGGGTTTCTTGTTTTTCAAACATAAGCTTGTTGAAATTAGTTTAAACTTTAGTCATACTCAATTTGATAATCATCCAACCAGTTCACTGAATTTCTTGTACCACCAATGTATCAAACTTTGAGCTGCTGAACTATACTTCTAGAAGTTACAAAAGAAGAGTGGTTAAAGATTGCATAACAATTAAACAGATGAACAATTTTTAGATGTTTACTTGTTGAGAGAGTAATATTCAAAATTTGTTCGCAGTAAATAGTAATGGCAATTTATACCAAAATTGTACTATGTAAATAGTTGCTAATTGATATATATATATATAACGGTATATATTATTTTAAAAAAGCTTGGATAATGTTGTATTTTCAGAGGTTGGGTTTGTTGAACAATTCCAGCTGTATTGCCACAGACAGCAGAGTACCTTACTGGAATTCATCACAATGTCAAAATGATTCAGATATGAATATGGAACCGTTAATTGACTTGGGTACTGATAACCTTTTTTACCTTTACCTGTATGTCAGAGGCTTCATAAATGCTGACTTATCAGAGGAAAGTGCAGATCCATATCAGACTGCACAGATGTGAAGGGTTAGCTATGTCTACATTGTTTGCTGATACCAGTAAGATGTCATACTGCTCCAGTGTAACAGAACATGTATATGAATTAAAATGTCAGTTTTTGTCGAGCCTGCTTGTGGTGAGTTATCGATATAGCTATCACAATGGCAGTTCATATTTGTATGTGCATGTGTCTGTCTGTCGGAACCTTGTCCGGCCCACACCTTAACCATGCATCATAGGATTCACAAGAAACTTGGCACAAACATTCACCATGATGAGGTGGCATGTCACGCATAAGACTCACCCCTCAACCTCAAATGTCAAGGTCATACTTAGAGTTCAAAGATCAAAAAGAGTACTGTTTGATAGGACTGTACATTGTCTGGCCTACATCTCAACCATGTATCATAGGATTCCCAAATGTTCACCATGATGTGAAGGGTTGCGCGCAATGCCTAGCTCTAACTTAATGGTGAAGGTCACACTTGGAGGTCAAAGGTCAAAATGAGAAACGGTGCATCATAGGATTTCCAAGTTACTGGGCACACATGTTCACCATGATGACAGAAGTGAAAACAAATTTTACGAAATAGAAGACTATTCTCTTTTCCCTTCCCCACTTGTAGACCCGTTTTGACACATAATTAACTATGCCCTTAATTAATTGCTATTAGGTCAACTCTTTGTCAGTCTGTGTTGCAATTTCATGGAGTGGGCTCGACATGTTGCCTGTGCGCATCTAGTTCCCTACTGTAATTTAACTTTTTGATGTTGTTAACCCTTGCCCACTTGCAGATTTATTTTGATGCATCTGCTGCAGATGACTTGAAATAATTTTGGCAAGTGGAGAAGTTGCTCAAAATGAGCCATTTCTTTTTTTGCCACAAATGTTTTCAACTTTATTCAATAATTGTTCTTTCATTTATAGAGCATTTCCATATCTTTGCCTAGATGCTTTCAATATGCAGCCTCGTCTTTTAATAAATCCAAGATTGTCTATTTACATGTGTTTTGTTTATACTTATCACTGGAATTGAAGATTCGGTTGGTGGTTGGGAGAGCATTATCTAGTTATTGGCCTGTCTATATGTGACTGAAGAAAAACTATAACTAGAGTTTGGTTTTATGATAAGAATTTTGTAATGATACAAATGTAAGATATTTTGACCTTGACATTGGCCTTTAATCCACTTGTTTAACCCTTTCCCATATACAGACGCTTTCTGACACCTCTGCAGCAGTCTTTTGGAAACATTGTGGGGAAAAAAAATATTAATGATGAACAATTTCTTCTCTTGTCACAATACTTTTAACTTTATTCAAAAATAGTTTTTTCATTTATAAAGATTTTCCTTTGTTTGCTAAACGTTTTGAAATTTTTCTGCTGCAGATTTGTTGTATGTTGGAAAGGTTAAATTGGTGTTTCACAACCACATCTTGTTTTTGGTTTGTTTTTAAGGAATCAAAAGGAATGGTAACACAACATATTTATCCACTTCCATGATACCAATGTATACAGGATTCAGTACTGGTAAGTCTTGAAACATCTAACACAATATTTATATATAACAAACATTCAGAGTTGGACATGAGCAGATCATTTTATAGTACAGGTGATGAATGTAACAAAATGAATAATCATAGATAGCTTTAAACAGTTTTATCAAGAAAACAATTAGTTTGACACATTTTGTAGAACACAAAGATCCAAAGATGAGAGCCTGACAGACATTTTCCACAGGATTTATGCTTTTATTGTGAATGCAGTTAAAATTGTCAATCCTTTCCCATATGCAGATGCATTTGGAACCCTTTTTAGCTCACCTGTCACGTAGTAACAAGGTGAGCTTTTGTGATCGTCCGTAATCCGTCGTCAGTCGTCTGTCCACAATTTCTTGTGAACACGATAAAGTCTTCATTTATGATCAGATGTTTACCAAACTTATTCAGTAGCTAGATATCCTGAGAGCTCAGTTCCTTTCGAAAACCAGCCAGATCCGTTCATGCATGATGGGATTATGGCCCTTTAAAATTGGCAAAATTGCTATAATTGACCTTGTGAACAAGTTAAAGTTGTAAACGCATTTTTAGCTCGTCTGTTTTTCAAAGAAAAACAGTCGTTGGGGCTATTGTGATACCGTTGCAACGTTGCATACCTTTAACCTTCCCTCATTACTCAAAAAATGTTCAACAGATTCAAATGAAACTTGGTACACATGTTTCTAGAAACAATAC
Organism: Serripes groenlandicus; assembly: GCA_031761405.1. Classification (NCBI taxonomy): domain Eukaryota; kingdom Metazoa; phylum Mollusca; class Bivalvia; order Cardiida; family Cardiidae; genus Serripes; species Serripes groenlandicus. Next base: position 113,866,796 of record JASEVX010000001.1, on the reverse strand, counting down.
CCATGTCTATGCCATGTCTCATAACTCTGGCTGTAATTATTATTCGGTAATGCCCCTTTTTCGACATAGGAAAAAGCAGACGAGTGTTGGCATGCGCTCTTGTTATACATACAGCAGACAACTTATGTTTACAATGCGGTAAATGGAGAAATTGCTCATGATGAATAATTTCACCTTTTGCCACGACGTGTTCAACTCCTGTCCATAATTATATCTATATTTATAGAGATTTATTATATTTAATCTAGATGTTTTTATAGTTGTCTGCTTCAGATGTCTTTCATGTGTGAAAGGGTTAATATACAAAAACTATCCTTCATACAAACTGTCTTGTTGCCTTTGCAGCAGATAACTTTTGAACACATTTGGTGGAAAAGAAGAGAAAGAAAGAAAAGGCCTATTCCAAAATACTTTTTCACTGTATGGAAATATTTATTTTGTATTCTTTAGATGGAATTTCGTTTTTCAACATGTTTTTTCAAAGCCAGCAAGGTTGCAATGTTGGATATTTAATTATGCTTTTGATAGCCCTGTCTATCCCACATACAACAATTCTGCAGCAGACGAAATTGAAAACATTGTGGCAAAAGAAAAAGTTGCTTGTTCCTAGCAATTTCTCCTTTTGCCACAATATTATCAAGATTTGTCTTCTGATAAATCGTAAATGTGGGAAAGGGAACCCTTTCCCTCATAAAGACGCTTTCTGACGCCTCTGCAGCAGACAGATTTTTGAAAACATGGTAACAAAAGAAGAAATTGCACAAAACATGCAATTTCTCCTTTTGTCAGAGTGTTTTCCACTTTTAGTCATAGGTTATCCCTTCAATTACAGAGGTTTTCCATTATTTGACAAAATATATTCAAAGTCTTCTGCTGCAGAATTGTCGTATGAGGGAAAGTGTTAAACGAAAAAAAATATGTATGTATGCTATAACAGGTATCTGGATGTCTGTAAAGGAACTGATCAATGATTACGTAGAAATATATGGTAATATAAGTGTGATATCCGGTCCTTTATATGATTATAATAATGATGGACTACTGGATCATACCATACATATCAAAAGGTTGGTCAGCATATTCTTTATACATTTAATCAACTATATGATATTTTTCTTCTTATGATGGACTTCTGGATCATATTATACATAGCTAAAGGTATATCGGCATATTTTTAGCTCGTCCGTTTTTCAAAGAAAAAAAGTCATAACTCAAAAAGCGTTCACAATTTTCAAATATGTTCTTCCCATATATATACCAAATCACATAACTCTGGCTTGAATAAAATTAAAGAAAAAACAGGAGCCTTGGCGTTTGCTTCATGGCGTTCATGTTATACTTTTTATTATTGTAAATATGATATGATCATTCTAATTATGAACTGCTGGATCATATTATAAAGAGTTAAAAGTATATCAACTTATTTTTATACATTTAATCATAATTTTGATATGATTGTTCTAATGCTGGACTACTGGATCTATAACAGATATCAAAGGGTATATCAGCATATTAATTTTAACCATTTAATTGTTTACTTAATATGATAGTTTTAGAGTCGTCTGAAGGCTGTTCCAGGAAAGAATAGCAATTTAAGAAAGCTACCAATAAAATTGTAATTCTGATTTATTCATTTATTAGTATAATAATTAAAAAGTACCCAAACCCTTCAAACAAAAATAGCATGTTTTAATTAGTATTTTCCCTTTACAACAGTTTGTTTTCAAAAGGTTAACTTTTGGAAAAAAAATTGAAAACATTGCGGCAAAAGGAAAAATTGCTTGTTTTGAGCAATTTCTTCTTTTGTCTTAATGTTTTCAAAATTGCCTGCTTCAAAGGCGCCAGATAAATGATTGACTTTTCTATTATTTCAGATATTTGTTCAATAATACTGCAAGCCCTGTACCAGTACCAACTCATATCTTTGTTAGTCTTGTTAAATGTAAGACGGACGGACGGACATTACCGTGTAATGGAGATGTGGATATATTGTCTTTTATGCTGCCTCATACATCAGACGTAATCAATTGTCTGGTATGGGATATTTACAAAATTATAGCCCTTTCCTACATACAACAAATCTGAGGCAGCCTACTTTAAAATTGTGTAGGCAAAAAAAATCAACATTTCAATAAGTGAAAGCATAATTATTTGATTGCTATCAAAACTCCTCATTAGCCTTCCTTCAGACCTACATTGTGTTGGTAATTTACCTGCCACAGACACATTTTGGCACTTCTTCAGCATACAACCTTTAAAAATATTGTAAGAAAAGCAGAAATTGCTCTTGTGTTTAAGCAGACAACTCATAACCCTTTCCCACATACAACATATCTGCAGCAGACCACTTAAAAGATCTTGGCGAAAACTTCAACAAATCTGTAAAATGAAAATTTAATTTATGGATAGAGTTGAAAACATTGTGACAAAAGGGGAAATTGCTCATTTTGAACAATTTCTACTTTTATCACAATGTTTTTAAAAAATCACCTGTTGCAGAGGCGTCTATATGTGGGAAAGGGTTAACATATCAGGGCCCATATTAATCAACCATTCTAAATAATTATTATTCTAAATTTGAAGAATATTCTAAATTTCAAAGTAACTCAATTTCTAATTAGCTAGCCCATATTTGTTTAGCAAATCAAACATTTTGTTACTTTCTAGATTTAGAATTAGAAAGGTGTTTAGCTTAAATTTGGGAATACTTGCCACGGTGAATGGTGAAGAGCTCAGTGAAGGAACAATGTTTTTTATTCCCACAATGTGTTAACCCTTTCCCTCATTCGACAATTCTGCAGCAGACGACTTTGAACGTACTTTGTCAAAATATAGAAAATCACTATAATTGAATTGATAACCTATGACAAAAAGTGGAAAATATTGTGGCAAAAGGAGAAATTGCACGTTTTGTGCAATTTCTTCTTTTGTCACTATGTTTTCAAAAAGCCGTCTGCTGCAGAGGCGTCAGAAAGCGTCTATATGAGGGAAAGGGTTAAGCTCTTTCAGAAAATTTAACATCAATTTGTCTTATATTTAAACCATTTTTTAAATACTTTGAAAGATAAAGCGTATAAGATAATGAGGTATTGAACTTTCATAGTTTATACATGTAAGGTTTAGACTTTGAAAATGATTAATGTAGTTGTTACTTGCTGCACAATCAACCTTTCAAACCGCGCCAGGTCATTCGGCAACAATGAGGGATATTAGGTTTGAACCCAAGCTTGAGCATTCACTCTGTCCCATGATTGACAAAGGTCATTGTGACTAGTAACATTTGTCTTCCAACAATGGGCTATTATGTTCTATGTGGGAAGGTACATAGAAGAACAGTTTCCTGAGAAGAATGGTGTGCAGAGTACTGGCTTGGGAAAGTCAGGAAATGCTTGTTAAGAAAATTAGCCGCCTTGGTATAACTGAAATGCTGTTGAAAAATAAAGTTAAACTACAATCAATTCACAAATGAAGTAATATATTTGGGTTAAAACTTCAATATGTTTTTTTTTTAATTACTACGGTAGAGTCCCCAAGCCTACCTCAAGGACAATGTTGCCAGGTTACGGGACATAGAACTGATGAGTGGTACTCAATTTATGTCATCATACAACAGCTCCTTTTCCGCACGATTACGTACATATCTACCAGAGGCGTTGTGGAGGTCTACAATTTATAGAGAATGGAAAGATCTGCCCTGCCCACATCAAGATCAGTGCACATCTGAGTAAGGCAACCTTTTCTCTATCTTCTCCAGTATTGTTCAATAAAATTTTACATGAATCTTCTATACGAGAGGAGATGTACATATCCTAAAGGTCTTACAATTGCATGTTATTTTAAAGAGTTATGGCCCTTTTACACTGTGTCGGGCTGTCGGTTGGTCGGAAGCCATATTTTGTCCGGCCTATTCCTTACAAACCACACGGTGGAATTCAATAAAATCTTACATGAAGCTTCTATACCAAGAGGAGATGTGCATATCCTAAAGGTCTTACAATTGCCCTTTCACTTATTAAGTTATGGTGTAGGTCAAGGTGCTGTTTTGGGGGGTATTTATCATCTTCAGTGATAGTTCTAGTTATACCTGTTGCCACAGATTTTTCATTTGTTTCTTCAGATTTCTTTTTATTTGAAATACTTATATCTATTTTTAATATATATGATATATGACTTTGTCATACCATTTTCTTACTACTGGTGGTTATTGCTAATGATGTTATTAATAATAATAATAATAATAAGGACTTATTTTAACCTTTTCCCACATACAGCAATTCTGCAGCAGACAACTTTGAAAACCTATATACAAAAACATGAAAAATCTCCATAAATGAGAGCTTAATATTAAAAAGAGTTGAAAACATTGTGACAAAAGGAGAAATTGGTTGTTTTGAGCAATATTTCTTTTGTCTCAATGTTTTCAAGTCTTCTGCATTGGAGGCTTCAGAAAGCGTCTATATGAGGGAAAGGCTTAAAGAGGTACAAATGTCCTCCATATTGGCATGCCAAGTCTTCCCTCTAGACCTCTGCAAAAATATTAACATATTTTAAACACAATCATGGACATTTTTTAAAAAATAGAGAGAGGGAGAAAATATAGAGTTAACAAGTTAGGTATGTTAATTAAATAGACTCATAGCATTTTGAATATGAAATGGAATATGGATCCATTATGTTTGTGCAATGTAAGCCAAGGATTACAAATGTATCTGTTTCAGCTATAAACCAGTGTTATTGATATCCCTTGATGGGTTTCGTGCAGATTACCTACTTAGAAACCACACACCAACCATTGCAAGACTAAGTCAATGTGGTGTCCATGCTCCCTATATGAGATCTGTTTATCCCACCAAAACTTTCCCAAACCATTACAGTATTGTCACAGTAAGTATTTGTTATCTGTTATGATATTTTTATTAGTACATGTAGATGCCTTGCAGAGTTTACACTGCGTTTTCATACAGAGTTTATGCTGTGTTTTCATACAGAGTTTACACTGCGTTTTCATACAGAGTTTACACTGCGTTTTCATACAGAGTTTACACTGCATTTTCATAGAGTTTACACTGATACAGAGTTTACACTGCATTTTCATACAGAGTTAACACTGCGTTTTCATACAGAGTTTACACTGCATTTTCACACAGAGTTTACACAGCGTTTTCATACAGAGTTTACACTGCGTTTTCAAACAGTTAACACTGTGTTTTCATACAGAGTTTACACTGATACAGAGTTTACACTGCGTTTTCAAAATCTAGTTGCTTCAGGAGTATCATAGAGCATTCTAATTTTATGATTATCCTAAATTCTTGACGTCATTATTCTCACCCTACTCTGCAGTGAGTTTGTCATAGCAATTATCGATAAAATGTTGAAATATTATCTGATGTCTAAAGATTCATTTAGTCAATTACAGCAAAGTTCTTTGAAAGCTTAGGCTCACAAACTCCGGAGATCCCAGTATACTGAACGATGTCTGTATTTGAGAAATAGCTTAATTAATAATACCCTTCCCACATACAGACACTTTCTGATGCCACTGCAGCAGACAACATTTGAAAAACATTATGCGCAATTGATACCTTCATTTATGGAGATTTTTCCAATGTTGCTGCAGATTTGTTGTATAAAAATCCCACATACAATAAATCTGCAACAAATTTGAAAACAGAGTAACAAAAACCTGAAAAATCTCCATAAAAGATAGCTTAATTGTTAAATAAAAATGAAAACATTGAGGCCTAAGTAGAAATTGCTCATTATGAGCAATTTCACCTTTGGCAACAATGTTTTCAAAAATCGGCTGTTGCTATGGCGTCATGTGTCTGCTGGTGGGAATGGGTTAAGCCTTGTCATTATAACTGATTACCTTTCTATTTGTAGGGTCTCTACCCAGAATCTCATGGCATTATTGACAACAACATGTATGATATCAGTTTACAACAAAGATTCAGTCTTGGGAGTGCAGCCAGTAAAAACCCTAAATGGTGGGATGGTGAACCAGTAAATATTCAACTTTTCCAACATACAGTAACTCTGCAGCAGATGACTTTGAAAACTCTCTAAAAATGAAACAAGAGAAAGTTGATGCAAGGCATCAATGTCGCCGGAAAAGACTGCATTGATTTATTTTTTAACACACATGTATTCTTGACTTTCATTAGTCTAAACATACACATAAAGTTTTCATAAGGACTAATTCCAGGATTTCGAAATTCAACATAGATCTACAAATTTCAGGATTTCTTTTGGTCAGGATTTTGGATGTTTTGTATTTGTCAATAAAAACAACAACAAATACATTTTGGGCTTTAAATCTACATGCAATAAAAAGCTATTAAACCCTTTCCATGTCTGAAGCAACAATGAAAACATTTAAACGCTTAAAACATTGAGAAAACGGTTAAATTCCTGAAGACATGAAAATTCCTCCTTTTTAATAATAATTATAATAAATATTTTACAGATGTTAAAATTTATCCTCATATGTTTAAAATGTAGACCACACTTGAAACAACATATCAGCTAAATTGTTTATCTAAATCATTGATGCATACAATATATGTTTGGCGCAAGAGAAATGCCAGTTGCGAGTCCCATTACTATTTAATAGGTGGCAAGTATGAAATTAATTGGGTGCGAAAGAGCGGATTTTCTTTATTTCTAAATCTATTGTTTATCAGAGTTTGTTCTTCTCTTCATTTGTTTCAAGCCAAATAAACATTTAATATCACATATATTGAATCATTTAAGTGTGTAATATTAGCTATCTATCTGTAATAAGGTGTTTGAGCATTCTTTCGAAATGTTGACCATCCTTTCAAGATCGAGTCGTAGTGTCAGACATCGAAGAAAGTGAATAATTTTTTTTATTCCACTCCATTCGAGAGAAAAAAAGCATTTCTATATTATCTTTCTTTTTCCTACATTCGACTCATGCACTCGTTTCGTGACATTTAAGAAATAAATTTGTCGTGCGACATTTTTTGTCTGCAAAAACAAGTCACTTTTCTAAGTTTATATTTTACTTCCGGTTACTTCCTTCACATTTTGGTAATATGAAACTAGGCCACAAACTGAGGAAAAGGCATTTCGACGTTCACGACCGATAAACAGGCTTATATTTGAGACATATTTTCACAAAATATTTCTTATTTTTGTATCTGTTACTAGTTTATGTTCATACTTATCTATTAAAAGGAGAAATCAACTTGATTTTGATATCGATAGTCTGCTGCAAGCAGGTGCGCGTAGTAAACAAATTAGACTGAGCGACGTAAAGGTTTGTAGTTATCGCCTTTTGATTACATAGTTTATGAAAATAAAGTATCGCAGTCTAGCTAATAGGGACTGTTTTGTCTTCGTAAATAAAACACAAAAACGTAAATGCCAGTCAAAATAAAGAAACTGCACATACTTCAAACGTCGGAATATTTATTTCATTTTAGATGTGTCATAACTTAGTGTTTTTAAACAAACGCAATTGTAATATGTTCAAGACATTTAAAAAAAAAAATCTCATAATAACCCCCCCTCCCATGTCATTTCCGAAAACCTATTAAAAATAGAAGTCGTGGGCTTCTGCCCGGCGACTAATAACTGTTATTGGTGATTCAATTAGATTTGCTGTTTAGATTAGTGTAATAAATGTAGAAACAAGTTTCCCTAAGCTTTGGTGGTTTTTTTAATGCTTTATGCACCACACCGCACCTACTCTGATCAAAGTCTTTGTTTTTTTCATAAGCCCATTCCAACATACATAAATCTACAGTGGTTGACTTTGACTGTAATTTCATAACACTGCAAAGATGTTTTACATTTAGAGAAGTTTGATAGAATATTAATGCCTTTCCACATACAACAGATGACTTTTAAAAACCATGGCCTCCAGGGGGCGGAGCTCTTTAAAAATGGTTTTCTCCAACAGTATCTGTCTTATTTTGTAGAAATGTTCCTTGGGTGAACCTCTATCAGATTCCTTCAAGCAATGTTGATTGGTTGAAAAACATAGTCACCAGGGGTTGGGGCTGTTTTGCCTTATATGGCTATAGTGAAAGCTTTAAAAATCTTCTTCTCCAAAAATATCTGGCCGATTTCCAAATAATTTTGTAAAATGTTTACTTGTGTGACCCTCAACAAGATTACTTCGAGCCAATTTGATTGGTAAACAATGAAAGTTATTGTGGTTGGCATGTAAAACCACATTGCATTACTCAGGTGAGCGATCCAAGGCCATCATTGCTTTTTTGTTAGATCACCAGAGCCAAAGGCTCAAGGGGATCTATTCTGATCCCTCTCTGTCCGTCTTTCGTCCGTGATTTGCGTCAGTCTTTAACTTTTATCTTTAAACAACATCTTATCCAAAACCACTGGACCAAATTTAATCTCACTTCACAGGAATGTTCATTAATTTCTATTGAGAACTTTGATTGCTGCGACATAAGAAAGGGGGTAAAATGGCCAATCTTTAAAAGTCTTCTTCTCTGAATTGGCTTGTCTGATTCAAATATAATTTTGTTAAAATGATCCTTGGTGACCCTCTACAAAAAAGGCTTAAGCCATACAGATTGGTTGAAAAACATTGCAGCCAGGCGACATCAGAAAAGTGGTAAAATTATCTTTTAGCTTCAAATGACAACTCCTGCAATTCCACTGGGCCAATTTCAACTAATCTTTACAGGAATGTTCCTTTGTTGGTCCTCTTGTCAAAACTGTTCATATACATATATTTTTAGATGGGCATCTGAAAGTGAGAAAAATGCCCAAACTTTAACATTCTTCTTCTCCAAAATCCGCTTTCCAATTCCAAGATATAATTTTGTAGAAATGTACCTTGAGTGATCCTCTACACAAACTGTTCAAGCCATATATTGGCTGGTTGAAAAACAGGGCAGCAAGGTAGCATCAGAAAAGGGGAAAATGACAAGACTATATAATTTCATTCTTATCAAAGTTCTTGTCAGATTATAAGATAATTTAGCAGAAATATTCCTTTAGTGACCCTTTACACAACTTGTTCGGTAAAAAAAGTGATTGCTGGTAGGTGACATGAGAAAAGCTTCAAACAACATCTCCTAAACTGATGGACCAATATCAACCAAACTTCACAGGAATGTTCCTTTTGTGGTCCTCTTTTTGAATTATTCAAAGATTTAGTGCCTTATAAAAAACAAAAGGCCTATACTGTTCAGCTAGTTCATTAACTATGTCCACTTCTTGCAGTTTCATTTGCACTCCTCGTCAAATTTTCCAGATAAATTCAAATAGATATTTGCATCTATACTATCCTTCAGGTGATCGATTTAGGGCCATCTTGGACCTCTTGTTTCAATTCTATTCAATGAATGTACTTTCAATTATACCAATTTACAATAGTTTTTAACTAGATGTTTTCAAGGTCATCTACTGGCCTGCAGATTTGCTGTATATGGGAAAGGTCATCAAATGCCATCATGCACCTTTCAGATCTGGTTAACAGCAAAGAATCACAGCTTAAAAACAGCAACATATTTCTGGCCAGGATCTGATGTACCAATACATGGTAACAACTTTATTCTTTGCATGTGATAAATAAGTTTGACCTCCCTTTCCAGTGATAAAAATACTAGTACCTAGCATAAACACCTGAATTAACCCTTTCACTCATATAGATGCTTTCTGACGCCTCTGCAGCAGACGGCTTTTTGAAAACATAGTGACAAAAGAAGAAATTGCACAAAACATGCAATTTCTCCTTTTGACACAATGTTTTCCACTTTTTGTCATAGGTTATCCATTCAATTATGGAGATTTTCTATGTTTTGACTAAATACGTTCAAAGTCGTCTGCTGCAGAATTGTCGTATGTTTTTCCTTTCCCTGATACAGATGACTGTTAACAGCCGTCTGCATCATATCACTTTTGATGCCTCTAAGGCAGAGGAAATTGAAACATTTCGGAAAAAGAAATAATTGCTCATAATTTCACTTTTCGCCAAATTTATTATTTATTATTTCCAATTTTCCAGAAAAAAACATTATTTTTTTCTCACCTAGACACAAAGTGCTAAATGTGAACTTTTGTGATATCCGAGTCAACATCATGTCATGCATTGTTAAACAAATTCTTTTTAACAATATTTCCTTTTAATCTACTTGGCAAATTTCAACCAAACTTCACAGGAATGTTCCTTTGGTGATCTATTTGATACAAATGTTACGTTAACAAAAATTAATTCTATGTATAGCTTGTTGCTGCAGCATCAGAAAACAGTACAATGACAAAACTTTCCTCTTAAAATGCTGGTCTGATATGTTCCTAATATTGGGATGTATTTTGGATGACTCCAGTCGAGGTCAATATCACTTTAACTAAAAATATAATATGTGTGTGTACTTAACCCTTTCCCAGTTGTAGACGCATTCTGATGCCTCTGCAGCAGACAACTTCTGAAAACATTGTGACAAAAGGGAAAATTGCTCAAAACAAGCAATTTCACATTTTACCACAATATTTTCAACTGTTAGTAGTTATACTTTCATTTATAGAAAATATCCATGTTTTTGTATGATTGTTTTCAAAATTGTCTGCTGCAAATTTGTTGTATGTGGGGAATGTTAGTTTCACAGAATTCAACAGATATTTGGCTCATGCTTAAATGTAGCTTAACCCTTTCCCTCATATAACGCTTTCTGACACCTCTTCAGCAGATGGCTTTTTGAAAACATAGTTATAAAAGAAGTAATTGCTCAAAACAAGCAATTTCTCCTTTTGCCACAATGTTTTCCACTTTTAGTCATAGGTTTTCCATTCAATTAATGAGATTTTCCAATTTTCGACAAAATATGTTCAAAGTCGTCTGCTTGCAGAATTGTCATATGAGGTTAATATGGTATTTTAGCAAGGGAAACAAAAATTATTATTTGAATATTCGATCACAAAGCATTCGAATATTTGAATATTCGACCTTTTTGTACATGCTTTGCTAACAAAGAAAGTTGTCTTATTGTTGTCTTATTTTTGTCTTATTGTTGTCTTATTTTGTTCATCTCCCAGTACTCGCATTTACATTTCCGATCAACCAATGAATTTGAATGAAAAGAATGTTCGTGAAAAATAGGTCAATAATAAAGTGCCCAGATTTTAATTAATTAATCAATTGCTTAATGTATTTTTTACGAAACATTTAGTTCTGATTACCGTGTACATGTATACAACTGAAATACTCCCATTAGGAGCAATTTAACCTTTCTCTTGCTGTATATACATGTAACTGAAATATTGTTGAAAATGGGCACGAATGATGGATTTGTTTGATAAATGTATCATTCTTAAAAAACAAACAAGTTGAAGTTACGGCATTTTGGAACGACACCATCGGTATTGTATCGATCACTTTAACAGTCTAAAGCAAGGATTTTAGTTTGACATGTTATCTACAGTATGACCTTATATGATAGGCTTAAAATGGACCTTCAGTAACCTTTTACTTGCAGTTTTAAGCAAAAAAGTGAAGGTAAAAATTTCAAGTATACTTAAATTGATTTATATATATTTAACAATACTCCCGGTTTTCATTGAATTGTCGAATCATGATATACCAAATCGAAAATTTGAATATTCGTTGCCATCTCTAGTATTTAGGGTCACTTGGGTCAAGGTCATTGCTGCAAAAATGAAGAGTACTCTCAAACAATCAAACGTAAGGTATTTGTGACCAGCATAGATCCAGATCAGCCAGGGCCATGTTTTACTTTTAAAATTCCTAATTATAACCATAAAATTTCTGAATCATTGCCATAAAATTCCTAATTTGAGCCCATAAATTAGCCCTAATTTTGTTTCAGAAGGTGCTGGACAGCCTGAAAGCATTAACAGAATGATACATACATGCTTTGTTTATTTTTAAGGTGAATATCCAGATTATTATAAGAATTATGATGGGTGAGTAATACTATATGTAATTCCATTATTCATGTTAAAATAAGTCCCACGTCCCACGAAACTCACCATTCTGGTTTTTGTGATTCTTTCCTCATACAGACACTTTCTGATAACTTGGCTGCACATGTCTTTTGAAAACATGGTGACAGAAGATGAAATTGCTCATGATGAGCATATTTTACTTTTGCCATTGTGTTTTTAACTCTTATCTAAAATTCTTTCATTATAGATATTTCCATAGTTTCAGTTGTCTGCTGCAGACATTTCAGATTTGTTGTATGTGGGAAAGGGTATTAAAGTGCTTGCATTGTATAAATGGTTGTAGTAATCACATTTTCAATTGACCATCATGGATTCGAGGAAGACTAAAATAGCTAAAAGGACTGTCCAGAGGATGAGTTTTCAAGTGACATGACTAATATTTTACAGCCATGTCATGCTTTGTGGTATCCAATGTTTACCCTTATACTTTGTTGTTATCTGTGTCACATGATTATATTCTATTTCAAGTTATTCTTTGCAAAACCTTTTGCATGTATACATAAACAAAGGAAATCTGTCAACCAAGTTATTATTTGTAAAACTTTATGCATGTATATACACTTATACAAAGGAAATCTATCAAACAAGGTTTTCTTTGTTAAACTGTTTGCATGTACACATATACAAAGCGAATCTGCTAACCCGTTCCCTCGCTTATCAAATTTGCAGCAGTTGACTTTTGTCATAAAAATGTTTTCAAAAGTTGTCTACTGAAGATAATCAATATGAGTCTACACATAGGAAAGAGGGGTCTTCCATACATAATGTCTGTTTCTATACTAAATTCATTTGTGAATACTTTTACAGGAAAGTAACCTATTATGAAAGAGTGAAACAAGTTTTGGAATGGATGTCTTTGCCTGAAGACAAGCGTCCAGAGTTTATAACCTTGTATTATGATGAGCCTGATTTGGCTGGTCATAAATATGGACCTGATGGACAAGGAGTCAGTATATCAGTAACTTCTTCTTTCTGTTATTGTTAATTTCTTTATATATTTGCAAAATAAGCAAAGGAATGTTTGTTAACAAATTTGCATCTTATTTTGAAGCTTGATAAAGTTCTTGCATGAAGAAGTATTCAACCCTTTCCCACGTGCAACAACTCAGTAGCAGACGACTTTGAAAACATACCCGATTTTTTGAAAACTCTACTTTAAATGAAAGTACATTAATTGAATAGAGTTGAAAACATGGTGACAAAAGGAGAAATTGCTCGTTTGAGCAATTCCTTCTTTTTTCGCCATGTTTTCAAAAGGGCGTCTGCTGCAGAGGCGTCTGAAAGTGTCTATATGAGGAAAATGGTTAAGCAACCAGAGGATGTATGAACAGGTCTTTTTCACACAGAGTATCTCTTATTATGCAATGAAAACCTATATTGTTGGAATTTAAAGATAATAGTCATTATAGTCTTGATATAGGATCTGGAGGTCAACTAGGGAATTAACCCTTTCCGTCATATAGACGCTTTATGACGCCTCTGCAGCAGACGACGTTTTGAAAACATAGTGACAAAAGAAGAAATTGCTCAAAACGAGCAATTTCTCCTTCTGCCACAATGTTTTCCACTTTAAGTCATAGATTATGCATTCAATTTTAGAGATTCTCTATTTTTTGACAAAATGTGTTTAAAGTCGTCTGCTGCAGAATTGTAGTATGAGGGATAGGGTTTATACTTTTCCACATACAACAGATAAGCAGCAGATGACTAAAATTATTATTAAAGTGAAGAACTCTCCATAGATGAAAATATAATTAAAGAAGAGTGGCAAAAGGAGAAATTGCTTATTGTGAGCAATTTCTTCATTTGCCAAATTGTTTTTATACGACCGTTTCTTAAAAACGGTACGTATTATGGTATGATCATGTCCGTCCCTCTGTCTGTCCGTTCAGGTTTTCCGCAAATTTTTCTTACATACTTTGAGCTATTGAGCTGAAATTTTGTATAGGGCTTTGTAGTGATGTGTCACAGATCAAGTTCATATTTCCTTGGATTTCGTCAATTTTTGAATGAGTTATGCCCCTTTTTGGACTTAGAATATTTGTTTTCCGCACTTTTTTTCTACATGCTTTGATGTATTGAGCTGAAATTATGTATATGGCTTTATAATCATGTGTCACAGATCAAATTCACATTTCATTGGATTTCGTCAATTTTTGAATGAGTTATGCCCCTTTTTGGAAACTTAGAATATTTGCCAATTTCTGCATGAGTTATACATTTTTCATAGTTTCCCATTATTCTTTAACAACTTATTCCTGAACGACTTTATTAACTTTTTACAAACAAACAATATATCAAAACAAAGAGGAAACTTACAAAGAAGTGCCTGACGGGCGTATTATGTACCGTTTGCGGTACTCTTGTTAAAAAATTTCTGATGCATATGCGTTGGAATGCTTCTGCAGGTTGGAAAGGGTTAAGAACATTAGACACTGCTATGTATCTGTGAAAAGTACAGTGAGGAACTAGATTACAATCATCTTCTCACTTGCAGGGGGTCATGCAGGCCTTCTCTGTTCACATGTTCAACCAAACTCCCCATTTTTGCCCAACAAATCTGACATAAAAGATGAGCCGTCCTGCGAGAAAACCAACATTATGGACTCAGATCTTTATTTGAGCTGTACTACAGGTCATGACTGAAGCATATATATGACACTTCGAAAACATCTTTGAAATCATTTTGACAAAAATCTCTGTTTCTGAATGTATAAAAATTGAACAGGGTTAAACAAGTTGTCATAAAAAACCAAATAACTCTTCATGAGCAATTTCTCCTTATGTCTCAATGTCTTCTTAAACTGTCAGCTGCAAAGGCATCAACATACATCTGTATTATTGGAGTTTAAGACTATAACGAAATGTTAACCACCAAATATTAACTTCAAAAACATTAAAAACTAGGTCACTAGGTCAAGTTCTAGAAAAATGCTTGTTAACGATCTAGAGACCGTATATATATCAAAGATTCTACCTTGAAAACTAGAAAAGTTCTTGAATCGTTTTAACTCTATTGAAGTCCTTGTATGATCCAGAACCCTTCCCCGCAACGTACACATTCTGACACCCCTGCAGTAGATGACTTTTGAAAACATTGTGGCAACAGGAGAAATAGGGTTTGAGGGTCATATGATGATTTGAAAAATGTTTCTTACCAAGAGCTATGGTCATTATTATTTATTTGGTCAATGAAAATCTAAACAATATCCTTAAAAAGTCCAATCATTTCTAAATAGAGTGCGAACAGGGTTTAATATCGGAGAAAGCCAATGTAGACGTTTTTTTTTGGCTTTCAGGTGAATGACGCATTACAGCGTGTTGATGATATAATTGGATTACTCATGGAGGGGCTTGTAGAGAAAAATCTACATAACTGTGTCAATCTGGTCATCATAGCCGATCATGGTAAATGTCTCTTTCTCTACACCCCCAGACCTCTAGATAAGATGAATGTTTCAAATTCCAAAACCTTTATATGAGACTGAAGCCCTATATGGTGGGTACTCAAACAAATAGTCTCCTTCAGACGATTCTTTTGAGAACCAACAAAACAGGGTTTGGTTGAGCCATAAGAGAAATATAGCTGGGAAAACACCAGTTTACTACTCCTTATGAAGTCTTCTGCTCATCCTTTTCCAACAAATCTACAGCAGACATCATTCAAAATGCTGAATATCTCTGTGAATCTCATGTTGTTTGTCTGCATTTGGGAAAAGGTTGACCCTTTGCCACATACAAAAAATCTACAATCAGACAACTTTGAAAACATCAATTATGTAAAAAAAAACTCTGTAAAGTGAAACTATGATTATTAAATAATGTTGAAAACTAAGTGACAAAAGGAGAAATTACTTTTATACTATTTTCAACTTTATTCATCTATTGTTATTTCATTTATTTAGAATTTCTATAATTTTATCTTAATGTTTTTATGTTGTATGGTGCTGATTTCTTGTATGTGGGAAAGGGTCAAAACACCATGTCCCTGAAACAGCTGGTTCCACAAAGACACATTTTTCTTCTTTTTTTGACTTGCCCAGCTTTTTTGTGTTGAATGTGTAAATCCTACCTAAAGTTAATTGTTTATTATATTATCATATCATGCAAAGATGGAAAATAAATTGTCAATGCAATTGGTAGAAAGTATCTCATCTGATTGATTTGGTACTTAGTCTTATGATGTATCTTTGAAAGCATAAAGATAATTGAAATTAAAAAAATATATTCTGATAGCTAGAAGAGTGGTTCAGGCTGTTAACCCTTTCCCTCATATAGACGCTGTTTGACGCCTCTGCAGCAGACGGCTTTTTGAAAACATTGTGACAAAAGAAGAAATTGCTCAAAACGGGCAATTTCTCCTTTGGCCACAATGTTTACCACTTTTAGTCATAGGTTATCCATTCAATTTTAGAGATTTTCTACATTTTGACAAAATATGTTCAAAGTCGTCTGCTGCAGAATTGTCGTATGAGGGAAAAGGTTAAAGACCTCTTATTCCAGTTAAGAGGCATAACTTTAGCATCTTTATCACATTTTTTTTTGTCTGCTGAAAAATGTTAACCTGGTCTTCAATGGTTGAAACATGTATATCAAAAAGGTCCAGATCAGTCTTTTTGTATGCACAGGGTGATTTAGATCTACTCTAGTTGAAAATGCGTACCGGTGATTATCAGTAGAGAGTCTTTTTTGTTTTAAAGACTATAAGAACAGCAAATCATTATGAACTCTTGTTTATTCAATGTTTTGGCCCAATGGCTTCTTCAGGATATATCAAAGATCACAAACTACGGTGTGTCCATTTTAACCCTTTCCCACGTACATCAAATCTGCAGCAGACGACTGATATATCAATAAAAGTATGGAACATCTCTATAAATGATAGTATAATCATTTAATAAAGTTGAAAACATTGATGCTAACAGAGCAGTTTCTCCTTTTTCTCCTTCTGCTACAATGTTTTCAAAACTTGTCTGCTAGAGATGTGTCCAAATGCATCAGTAGTGGGAGAGGGTTAAAAGCAGTGAACATGAAGACTCATGATAACAAAATATTGAATGAAAGAGTGCTTTTATTGTAGAATTAATTCCCTAACGAATAGAACTCTTAAATACATTAATCCTTTCCCACATACAATAAATCTGCAGCAGACGACTTTGAACTTATCCAAGCAAAAATATGAAAAATTCTATAAATGAAAATATATTAATTGTATAGAGTTAAAAACATTGTGGCAAATGGTAAAATTGATCATTTTAAGCAATTTCTCCTTTTGCCACATTGTTTTCAAAAGTCGTCTGCTGCAGATGCTGGGAAAGGGTTAATAATTATGTTATTGGGTCTAAATTATTTTCTACTTTTTAGCTCACCTATGCACGAAGTGCAAGGTGAGCTATTGTGATCACATTTTGTCCGGCGTCCGTGCGTCGTGCGTCGTCAAAATTTCAGCTTGTTAACACTCTACAGGCTACATTTTGCATCCAATCTTCATGAAAGTGTATCAGAACAATCATCTCTATCAAATCTTGGACAAGTTCGAAACTGGGCCATATGAGGTCAAAAACGAGGTCACTAGGTCAAATTGAAGCGAAATCTTGTTAACACTCTAGTGTCAGAATGTTTGTCTTAAAGATATCTAGGTCAAGTTCGAATATGGGTCATATCGGGTCAGAAACTAGGTAACTAGGCCAAATTGAAGGGTAATCTTGTTAACACTGTAGAGGCCACATTTTCAACTTGAGCATGTTGAAATATTGTCAGAATGTTTGTCTTAAAGATATCTAGGTCAAGTTTAAATATGGGTCATATTGGGTCAGAAACTAGGTCACTAGGCCAAATTGAAGGAAAATCTTGTTAACTCTGTAGAAGCCGCATGTTTTGCTTCAGCAGCTTGAAATTTGGTCAGAATGTTGAGCTAAATGATATCTAGGCCAAGTTCGAATATGTGTCATATTGGGTCAGAAACTAGGTCACTAGGCCAAATTGAAGGAACATCTTGTTAACTCTGTAGAAGACACATTTTTTGCTACAGCAGCTTGACATTTTATGAGAATGTTTATCTAAATGATATCTAAGCCAAGATCAAATATGGATCATGTAGAGTCAGAAACAAGGTCAATAAAGGAAAATATTGTTCAAACTCCGTAGGCCGCATTTTTACTTTGAGCAAGTTGAAAATTTGTCAGAATGTTGTCTTGATAATATCTAGTCCATGTTGGAATATGGGTCATATCAGGTAAAAAAATATAGATCACTAGGCCAAATGAAGGAAAATATTGTTAACACTGTGGAGGTTGCATTCAGAATAATTGTCCTGATGTATTTTGCATTGTAGTACATTGTATAATTAAGGTGAGCGATCCAGGGCCATCATGGCCCTCTTGTTTTACAATTCAACAGGAATGGCTGATATAAATTGTGATAGAATAGTAAGGCTTAAAGACCATGTGGATTACAGCTATCTGAGTGGTAACACCTGGGTATGGGAAGGATCCTTTGGTAGAATAGCCAACACCTATCTCTATAACAAGACCTCCAGCAATAAGATCTCACCAGCTTTAAACCCAGGTACAGATGATTCACTTTGTACTGATAGCTAACACCTATCTCTATAACAAGTCATCCAACAATCAGATCTCACCCAGGTACAGATGATTCACTTTGTACTGGCACCGCATTCAACATCATCCAAACATTTCTCATTTACAGGCAATAGTTAACCCTATTCTACATATACCGCTCTTCAGCAGATGGCTTTTAAAACATTTACTTCTATGTTTTCAAAAGGTGTCTTTTGCAGAGGCATCAGAAAGCAAATGTATGTGGGAAATAGATATAAGAAAAGATTGTGGAAAAAGCAGAAACTAGCTATACTACTCGCCTCGGAGTCTGCTCGGCGTTGGTGTCACACCTTGGTTAAGGTGTTTGTACCAATTCCCTTTTTTGTCAAAACCATTAAAGATGTTGCTTTGAAACTTACAACATTTATTCACCATTATTACGTCCATCAACAGACAAGAGTACATAACTCTGTCAAGGTTTTTGTAAGAATTATGGCCCTCTTTTTTACTTAGAATTTTGGTTAAGTTTTTTTAACCAATTCACTTTATTTCAAAACCATTACAGATATGGCTTCGAAACTTACACCACTTATTCACCATCAGTACTTCTGTCAACAGACAAGAGTACATAACTCTGTCAAGACTTTTGATGTGTTGGGTCACACTTTGGTTAAGGTTTTTGTACCAGTTCCCTTTTTTGTCAAAACCATTATAGATGTTGCTTTGAAACTTACAACACTTATTCACCATCCAACAGACAAGAGTACATAACTCTGTCAAGATTTTTGTAAGAATTATGGCCCTTTTCGACTTAGAATTTTGGTTACCGGTAAGTGCTTTGTACCAATTTTACTTTTTAGCTTGACTTTTCATAGAAACGGCTAGCTATACTACTTGCCTCGCCGTCGGCGTTACACCTTTGTTAAGGTTTTTGTACCAATTCCATTTTTAGTCAAAACCATTACAGATGTTGCTTTGAAACTAACAACACTTATTCACCATCATTACTTCCATCAATAGACAAAAGTACATAACTCTGTCAAGGTTTTTGTATGAATTATGGCCCTTTTTATGCCCCCCCGGAATCTCCGATTTGGGGGGCATATAGTTTTTGGCCTGTCTGCACGTCTGTCTGTCTGTCTGCACAAAAAAAACTTTAACCTTGACCACTACTTTTGAACCATAACAGGTACGGCTACCATATTTCACATGTGTATTCCTTGTGACATTACCTTTCTGTCAGTACCAAAATGTTTGACCTTGCGACCTTGACCTTTGACCTAGATGTAGTTTTTGGCCTGTCTGTACGAAAAAAAACTTTAACCTTGACCACTACTTTTGAACCATAACAGGTAC
Organism: Serripes groenlandicus; assembly: GCA_031761405.1. NCBI lineage: Eukaryota > Metazoa > Mollusca > Bivalvia > Cardiida > Cardiidae > Serripes > Serripes groenlandicus. Next base: position 113,846,913 of record JASEVX010000001.1, on the reverse strand, counting down.
GGCTACCATATTTCACATGTGTATTCCTTGTGACATTACCTTTCTGTCAGTACCAAAATGTTTGACCTTGCGACCTTGACCTTTGACCTACATGTTGCCATTCTCGAAAAAAACCTTTAACCTTGGCCATTACTTTTGAACCATAACAGGTACGGCTACCATATTTCACATGTGTATTCCTTGTGACATGACCTTTCTGTCAGTACCAACATTTTTGACCTTGCGACCTTGACCACCTTTGATCTAGATGTTGCCATTCTCGAAAAAAACTTTAACCTTGGCCATTACTTTTGAACCATAACAGGTACGGCTACCATATTTCACATGTGTATTCCTTGTGACATGACCTTTCTGTCAGTACCAACATTTTTGACCTTGCGACCTTGACCTTTGACCTAGATGTTGCCATTCTCGAAAAATACTTTAACCTTGGCCATTACTTTTGAACCATAACAGATACGGCTACCATATTTCACATGTGTATTCCTTGTGACATGACCTTTCTGTCAGTACCAACATTTTTGACCTTGCGACCTTGACCTTTGACCTAGATGTTGCCATTCTCAATTTTTGTTTAACCTTCCCCACTACTTTTGAACCATAACAGGTAAGGCTACCATATTTCATGTGTATATCTTGTGACATGACCTTTCTGTCAGTACCAACATTTTTCACCTTGCGACCTTGACCTTTGACCTAGATGTTGCCATTCTCGAAAAAACCTTTAACCTTGACCACTACTTTTGAACCATAACAGGTACGGCTACCATATTTCACATGTGTATTCCTTGTGACATGACCTTTCTGTCAGTACCAACATTTTTGATCTGGCGACCTTGACCTTTGACCTAGATGTTGCCATTGGGGGGCATCAGTGTTTCACAAACACATCTTGTTTTACTTAGAATTTTGGTTAAGTTTTTTGTACCAATTCTATTTTTTTCAAAACCATTACGGATATTGCTTCGAAACTTACAACACTTATTCACCATCATTACTTCTATCAACAGACAAGAGTACATAACTCTGTCAAGATTTTTTTAAGGATTTGGCCCTTTTCGACTTAGAATTTTGGTTAAGTTTTTTGTACCAATTCCCTTTTTTGTCAAAACCATTACAGATGGTGCTTTGAAACTTACAACACTTATTCACCATCATTACCTCCATCAGCAGACAAGAGAACATAACTCTGTCAAGGTTTTGGTAAGAATTATGGCCCTTTTTTGACTTTCGCACATACAACAATTCTGCAGACAACTTTGAAAACATTAAGATTAAACTTGAAAATCTCTAGAAATGAAAGAACAATAATAAAATTAAGTAGAAAACTTTGTGGCATAATGAAGAAGTTGTTCATTATGCCACACTATTTTCAAAAGTCATCTGCTGCAGTCTAGAGGCATTAGAAAGAGTCTGTATAATAACTCATCTAGACCTTAACCCTTTAACTCATATAGACGCTTTCTGATGCCTCTGCTGCAGACGGCTTCTTGAAAACATAGTGACAAAAGAAGAAATTAATCAAACGAGCAATTTCTCCTTTTGCCACAATGTTTTCCACGTTTAGTCATAGGTTATCCATTCAATTATAGAGATTTTCTATTTTTTGACAAAATATGTTCAAAGTCGTCTAATGCAGAATTGTTGTATGAGGGAAAGGGTTAACTCTTTCCAACATACAACCAACAGTTATGCAGCAGAAGACTTTCAAATCATTTTGGTAAAACTATTGAAAAAACATTGTGACAAAAGATGAAAATACTCATTTTGTCACAATGTTTGTCTGTTGCAGAGATGTCAGAAAATTAGTCCATCCCAGGAAAATGTTAAAAGTATGACTTTCCATCTCAAATGATAAGATTTCGGTCTAGAAATTTGAAATTAACCCTTTCCCACATATTGACGCATTTCGTCTGCAGCAGACGACTCTTGAAAATATTGTAGCAGAAGGAGAAATTGCTCAAAATGAGCAATTTCTCAATTTGCCACAATGTTTTCAACTATTTTCAGTAATTATACCAATTTCATTTATAGAGAATTTTCCATATTTTTTTTTGAGATGGTTTTAAAGTCATCTGCTGCATATTTATTGTATGTGGAAAAGGGTTAACTCAGAATTGTAAGTGATTCTGCTCCAATTTGTATAAAATTTATGTTCCGTGTGCGATGAAATGGCACATGATTTCTTATGTCAATTCTGTATAGAAATTGTGTTTTCACCTCAATTACATGCCCAAACTGTTAACATGATGCAATGCTGAATGGAATATTACAGCATCAACAGACGGGATCTTTGATAACCTCACATGCGCAAGTCCTCATTTAGACATGTACAGAAAATCTTCACTTCCTGTCAGACATCACTATAGTAACAATGACAGAATAGATGACATCATATTGGATGTGGATTCTGATTGGCTGGTCGCAAGGTTTGTTTCTATCTCTTTTATGCCTTATTCAAGGAAAGTTGGACTGAGCGCTTGTATGAAAAACAAGGAATATATTTGGCTATTACTGATACACAGAATGGTTAGATCAGTTAATAAAAAAAACCAGTTGAAGTCTTCAAACAAGACCATTGGGAGTGAGACAAATACTGCCTAGAAATAACCTGCTCAAGGAAAATCAGTGTGAAAGAAGCTGATCACAGAATCAAGATAATAACCATTTTCCACATAATAAAGACTCTTTCTGAAGCCTCTACAGCAGACAACTTGAGATCGTTTTGAGCAATTTCTCCTTTTGCCACAATTTTTTTCTGTAAATATATTTTACCCTCATTATATTTTTGTCCACAGGGTTCCCAAGGCGTCTGCTGCAGATTTGTTGTATGTGGGAAAGGTTTAGGATTGGTAGTACTCATTGTATACAATTAACCCTTTCCCTCATACGACAACTCTGCAGCAGACGACTTTGAACATATTTTGTCAAAAAATAGAAAATATCTTTAATTGAATGGATAACCTATGACTAAAAGTGGAAAACATTGTGTCAAAAGGAGAAATTGCTCGTTTTGAGCAATTTCTTCTTTTGTCACTATGTTTTCAAAATGCTGTCTGCTGCAGAGGCGTCAGAAAGCATCAATATGAGGGAAATTGGTTAAGTAAGTACGCTTGAAATCACAAACTGGTTTTAAATACTCCAACATGTAATAAGACCCCTTTTTCATCTGGCATGATGAAACCTTTTCCTGCATACACCAAAATTGCAGCAGAAAATTTGAAAACATGAATGAGAAAACATGAAAAATCTGTATAAGTGAAATATGATTATTGAAAAGAACTGAAAACATTGTGGCATAAGGAGAAGTCGCTCATAATAAGCAATTTCAATTTTGCCACATTGTTTTCAAAAGTCGGCTGCTGCAGAGGCCTCAGAAAGTATATATATGTGGGAAAAAGTTAATGATAAATAACAAATTTTGCAGATCCTTTGCAAGAAGCTGTCAAGGAGGCAGTCATGGGTATGACAATATCGCTAAAAGCATGCAGGTAAAGTGTTTTAGTGTCTTAAATATTTCAAAATCTATGTAATCATGATCTATCATTTGTCAGTTCAAACAAACAATTCCTATACCATGATATGTATCCATTTTTAGCTCAGAGGTGAGCTTTTCTGATCAATCTCCGTCTGTCATCCGTTGTTCGTAAAACAATTCCTTCAACTACATCTCCTCCTAATCAGCATGGCCAAATTTGATAAAACTTCACAGGGATTATCCCTTGGGTGTGGCCCTTTAAAAATTGTTGAAAGAAATGTATTCTATGCAGAACTCTCCCAATTTTTTTTTTTTAAACTTTGAAAATCATCTTGTCTATAACTGTAACGCCTATAGCTTATATATTTTGTGTGTAGCATTGTCTAGTGGTCCATTACCAAGATTGTTCAAATTATGTCCCTGGGGTCAAAATTGGCCTCACCCCAGGGTTCACCTGTTTTACAAAGAGATACATAAGGAAAAGCTTTGAAAATCTCCTTGTCTTCTGAAACCGAAAGGTCTAGACCTTATAGGTCAAATTACGCTAAATACATCTGCTGTCATGCTGATCTACACCACTATAGTCTCTTTTTGTTTGCATAGAAATGAGTGTATACCATCACCAGAATGTATTGAATATATGACATTGAGTTTAAATTCATGTACATGTGTATAGGATCATTAGGATGCACTGGAAATGATTGATTTGATCACTTTTACTATTTTGATCTTGTTTGAATGTGAAAGTAGGGAATGCTAAACACCCGTTTTGTCCGGGCCAGAATTGGTCTAAAATGACAGTAACCATTTTCACCTGGTGAGTTCTTTCTTGCATAATGCATGACCCCCCATTTTCTTTGGATTGTTTTAAAGCTTAGAGGTAACTCTTTTCAATGATATATGGTGTGACAATTGAGGACTGAAACTCATCGATTTACATGGAAACAAATAAGGAATTTATTTGGTGTATTGTAACCTATATACATGTATTTGGTTTGTAGCATTGTTGAGTGGTTCTTTACCAAGATTGTTTAAATTATACTCTTGGGATCAAAATTGGCCCCACCCGGAGGTCACCTGTGTTACATAGAGATATATAGGTAAAAGCTTTGAACATCTTCTTGTATGAAACCGAATGGCATAGAGCTTAGATATTTGGTGAGTAGTAATTTCTAGTGGTCCTTTACCAAGATTTTCAAATTATGCCTTGGTCAAAATTGGCCATGCCCCGGTGGTCATCTGTTTTACTTAGAGAGATATAGGGAAAACTTTGAAATCTTCTTTTCTGAAACTGACCTATCAGTATCCTTATGTCATATAAATTTGACCAAAGACGGAAAGCATTGGTTGGGTTATTTTACCTTGTGGCCAGTGGAGCTATGCTTGACATTTGGCCTCTTGTATAAGTTGAACAATCTAGGGCCATCATGGCTCTCTTGTTTTATGTGTTACTTTTTTATGACAAAAAAATGTAGCATCTTTACCTTTTTTCTACATACAACAAATAGCAGTAGACAGCTTTAAAAATATATTAGCACAAACATGAAAGTTCTACATATATGAGAGTTTAATCATGAAAAAGAGTTAAAAGATATTTTGTCAAAAGGAGAAATTGCTTTTTAGGTGCAATTACTTCTTTTTCACAAAGTGTCTGCATGTGAGAAAGGATTGAAGGTTGGAAGAAAAGGTTTGTTACGGAACTGTTGAACATGTAGAAATAGGAGAAATGGCTTGCTTTCAGCAATGCTCCTTTTTTCAATGTTCTTAGTATTTCTCTCTTGCAAACGCAACAACTGTCTACTCTCTTGCAAACGCAACAACTGTCTAAGGTAAGCATTATATGATAAAAAATCTCACATTTTATCAGAGACGTAGATCAACGTCCCTGATTTTATTAATACAATAATACACATGTTGTTATTGCTATTAAGTGTTTTATGCCACATTTTGAATGAGATAGTTACAGTAATACATCACATTTTATTGCTATGAAGTGTTTTATTCAACATTTTGAATGAGAGAGTTACAATAGTACATAACATGTTATTGCTATAAAGTGTTTTATGCCACATTTTGAATGAGAGATTTACAATAGTACATCGCATATTATTGCTATAAAGTGTTTTATGCAAAAACCATGAACAGCTCTATAAATGTAGGTATAATTACTGAAAAGAGTAGAAAACATTGTGGCAAAAGAAGAAAAAGAAGAAATTACTAGTTTTGAGCAAGTACTACTTTTCTCATAATGTTTTCAAAAGTTGTCCAGAGGCATCAGAAAGCCTCTATATATGGGAAAGGGTTAACACTTTCCCTGATCCAGATGATGTTGTTCTTTTCAGGCTTTGTTCTTGGCATATGGTCCTGCTTTCAAATGGAATTATACTGTTGAAGCGTTTGAAAATATAGAACTATACAACATGTTTACAGGTATAGATTTCACCAGTTTTGACTATATGAGTGTAGCCCCCAGCAAAAAATGACTTTAACAGTGCATTTGCAACCAATGTATATGTATATCAGTCTTCCATATCATTGCTGTCTGATTTGGCTCTGCACTAATTACAGTCGATTTCAAGAAACTTCTGATAGACAGATTACATTTGGTTGCCCCGGTGCGCAGCTAGATCTTTTTATACTATTGTTCCTTGAGGGTTTATCTGTCTGTGATGTAAAACTGAATTACATGATAAATCAAGAAACTTTGGAACTCGGCTGTAAAAAATGTGTCTTGACTTAGTTTCACAAACATAGGTCTAAAGTCTAGTTTACAGTTGCTATAATACATCCATACTTAACTACTCTGTTGATCTAAAAATATTCATTTGTAGGTGGATTTCCTATACACAGATTAAGTGTCAAGGAAGCTTGGATTAGGGTCGTTTCAGTGTTCACTGATGCTGTGATATGTCATTGCTCTAGCACTTATCTTTGTTAGCCAAAACCCTTCATACTTCATACAACAAACACGTATTTAATCAGCTTTATTGCGTTCAAGTCTCTTTGACTTGTTTCAGAGGTCAAATGTCGAAAGTCACAGTTTTAATACTATATAATGCTCTAAACTGTGTAAATCTCTAGGACCGTTGCATTTCATTAACCTATATCAAATTGTTCATTATGTTTCATTTTTTCCTCAAATGATTCCAAAACAGGAAGCATTTAACTCTTTCCCATACAAAGCAAATCTTCAACAGATGACTTCGAAATAGTGAGTTTAGTTATTTTTTCCATTTGCCATAATGCTTTAAAAGTTGTTTGATACAGTTGAGTCAAAATATTTCTACAAGTGGAAGTCATTTGAGTATCATATCCGATTTAGGGCAGAATTCTTTTCTGTATTTCAGAGATTTTAAATGTGACAGCAGCCCCTAATAATGGTACAATGGGATCCTTGAACCATATTCTCCAGTCGCCTCCATCTGACCAAGGGTCTCCACTGTTTCATAATCACGTTCGGGGTGCTGTAATGAATAAGAAGGCTGAATATGTACACTATGTGCGGTCCTCGATTTGTGAGGACATTTGTACTAAAATGTCTGAGGATCTGGTGAGTTGTAAATTGTAGGAAATTAACTCCTGTTTTAGATTCTTAACAATTGCCAAAGTTCAAAATGAAACTTTTTAACCCTTTCCCACAAACAACAATTCTGCAGCAGATGACTTTGAAATCATGTTAGCCAAGACATATTAAATCTCTTTAAATGAAAGTACAAATATTGAATAGAATTGAAAACATGATGACAAATGGAGAAATTGCTCATTATGAAATTTTACCAAAAATTGTTCAAGCCCTTATGATGAGTTTCAAATATGGCTGCAAAGTACACAACTGTTTCTTGTGTGACCGTTTATCATGATTGTTCAATCCATCTCGATTGGTTGGAAAATATGAATGCACGGAGTTTGTGCCACTTTCCGTTATATGGTGATATAGTTCCTATCTGAAACAAGATAACGGATTAAGAAAAGTCTTCTTTATGTGACTCTCGTCATTTATTTTTGATTTAAATTTTAATTTTAACAAAACATGGAATCAAGTTTATAGTGACCATAATTAATGAGGATGCTGAGCCATAGTACTCATATTGGCAATTTAAAAATCACATCTTGATTGGTTGGAAAATATGAATGCAAGGAGGCCATCTTCTGTTATATAGTGATAGTTCTTCTCTGAAAGAAGATGACTGATTTCAAAAAGTATTCCTTTTGTGACTCTTTTTGAATTCAAATATTTAATTGATCAAAACATGGAAGCAATTTGAAAGTTATTATTCCATAAACTTAGAAGGTTGTTACGCCAAATTACTCATATTGGCAATGTAAAATCACATTGGTCTCTTGTTAAGAATTTATTAAAAACTGATTATCGTGAACATGGAGAAATTCAAAACATGTGTATCTTTGTCTGCCATCTATCTTGTTAATCCTTACCCTCATATAGATGCTTTTTGAAAATGAGCAATTTCTCCTTTTGTCACCATATTTTCAACTCCATTCAATTATTGTGCTTTCAATTAAAAGGAGTTTCAATTTTTATTTCGGATATGTTTTCAAAGTGAAGTGCTGCTGATTTGTTGTATGTGGGAAAGGGTTAAGGAATCACTTACGGATCTATTCACTGTAGTCTGTCTCATGCTCTCACTGACTGACATACATGTGTGCCTTTGAAACCCTATTGTTGTTACGTGGTGCGATCACGCCAGGGCTATATGATGTTACTTTGAACTTTTTACCATAGTTGACGATGAGAGGAGAAGTTATCATTACGATAAACTGAATGGAAATGCCTTGGTCAAAATACAGTTACAATTAATTGTAAAAAGACTTAACTATAGTTCACTTAAAATGAAATATATATTTCCAATATTTTAAGTATTTGTTTAATTGATTCTCGTAATTGCGTTGATATTTTATAAACACTTACTGGTCCTTCATATTATATTATTTCAGATTCATGGCATTCGGAATAACTCAGCCGACTACATCTAAGATGTAGGGTACTGAAATCGGCAGAGGAATGCCAAATGCAGTTTATGGATCTTTCCAATCTAATTAGAAATATGTTAATAAAATGACCCAATGTGTATTGTTTCATTCTATAAATATATATTTTCAACTAGACCATGTGAAAAGGCTTAATTAGTAGCTGTATTGGTTATGAAAAAATGATTATGATATTATTAACCCTTTCCCTCATATAGACGCTTTCTGACGCCTCTGCAGCAGACGGCTTTTTGAAAACATAGTGACAAAAGAAGAAATTGCACAAAACGTGCAATTTCTCCTTTTGCCACAATGTTTTCCACTTTTTGTCATAGGTTATCCATTCAATTATGGAGATTTTCTATGTTTTGACAAAATACGTTCAAAGTCGTCTGCTGCAGAATTGTCGTATGAGGGAAAGGGTTAAAGCAGACGGCGTTTTGAAAACATAGTGACAAAAGAAGAAATTGCACAGAACGTGCAATTTCTCCTTTTGTCACAATGTTTTCCACGTTTAGTCATAGGTTATCCATCTGACAAAATACGTTCAAAGTCTTCTGCTGCAGAATTGTCGTATGAGGGAAAGGGTTAATGAATGTATTGAAGGGTTTTAAATGTTAATTTTTTGTACTTGTATGTAAATATTTATCTATTTATGTTTTGTTTCTAGCTTGGTGGACTGTATGATGGTGTGGTGAGTGCTGTGAGACATCACACTCATATTGCAGACTTACCAAAACTTACACACAGACAATATTCTAATGCCAATGTAACAATTCTACAACACAATGATTTTGTCATCGGTTATGATAGCAGTATAGATAAAACAATTTGGATAAAAGGAATGGTTAAAAATACAACCAAGGTAATTAACTCTTTCCTGCACACAATAAGACTTCAGCTATGATTTTGACACTTTTAAGGCAAAAATGTGGAAACTTTCTCTAATTCAAAATATGTTTATTGAAAATAGTTGAAAACATTGCAGTACAATGATTTCAAAAATTATCTGCTGCAAATTTGTCAAGACGGTGTACATGTCGCAAATTATAATTTGCTGTATTATAAATTACATATCTGCCAAAATTGTTGATCAGGAACAAATCTGTTCTCGTTCTATCCTAGGACTATAAGTTTGTATTGTGGAAAGTTTATGTATGATTGGTGTAGTGGAAGAGCAATCGCTTGGGTGTGGGAGGTCGCAGGTTTGATCACCGCCCAGTAATTGTAGTAATGGCCTTCCCTCCTTGACTTTCAAAGTTGTGGGGTTAACATCATGACTGACTCTCCTGTGGGGATAAATGGACCGGAAGTACTCGTTAATTACCCAGGCAATGCTGTGATATAATTGAAAATATGTTGAAAGCAGGGTTAAACGCAAAACAAATTAAACAAATATGTATGATTGAATTTGTCTTCAAAAAAGTAAATTGGAAAGAATAATTCAATTAAAGAGTTGAAAACTTTATTGGAAATGGATGGAAATAATGCACAGTAATTTTTCCTTTTCTCACAATATTTAGAGAAAACTGCTGCAGACAGGTATGAAGTAGTCTATACAAGGAAGAGATTCCAATATTTTACACTTTCTATATACAACAAATCTTCAACAGACGACTGAAAACATCCATGCAAAACAATGGAGAATCTTTCTAAATGAAAGTGAAATTTAATGAATATATTTGAAAACTGACATGTAATAAAAGGAGAAACTGATCATGATGAGCACTTCTTTTTTTTTGCCAAGACTTTTTCTAACTATGTTTGCTGCAGCTGCATCAACATGTGTCTGCATGTGGTAAAACTTTAACCCTTTTCCACAAATAGACGCTTTCTGACTCCTCTGCAGCAGATGACTTTTGAAAACATTCCGACAAAAGTAGAAATTGCTCAAAACAACCTTTATGCTTACTTGATGATAAAACTCTCATTTAGAGAGATTTTTCACATTTTAGACATAATGTTTTCAAAGTCGTCTGCTGCAGATTCGTTGTATGTGGTAAAGGTTAATATAGCGACAATCTGATTATTTGTGTCGCCTCTCTATTTTTTCACTTACTGCCTTATTGACAGGTGACACATGTGCTCCCTGCAACTCTCTAGTTTATTAATCATTCAGGTAGAACTTGAAGCTGTTGATTGTGTTATTCCTGATCCTCGAATTCCACCTCACACTTCCTGTTTGAATACAAATAGTCACAATACGAAATTGGTTCCACTTCTTTCAATTGGTAAGTACTTTCGTCATGCTCATGGTTTAGCATGTTAACTTAATATCTCTTCAATTGTTACAATAAATGAAATGCTGATTTATCGAAAAGTTCTGTAACTGTATAGATCTTGATTTAGTTTGTCAAATTTGAGCTCAACACCTTTTTTGCTTCCTGCCATATTGAATAATGTAAAATAAAGAGCATTCTTTTTTCAAATAAATAACACTGATATTGGGATGTGGCTTTTATGTGAAGTAACCTTGATCATTTCGATGTAAAGATGATGTTAATAACCAACCCTCACCATGCTGTATGTGCATTTAATCCTTTCCCACCTGTTGAAGCTTTCTGACGCCTCTGCTGCAGATGACTTTTGAAATCTTTGTGGCAAAAGGAAAAATTGCTCATGGTGAACAATTTCTCCATTTGCCACAATGATTTCAACCGTATACAACAATCATATTATCAATTATAGAGATTTTCTATATTTTGGACCTAATAATTTCAAAGTCATCTGCTGCAGATTAATTGTATGTGAGAAAGGGTTCAGCAACATTTTCAAATCGCGGTATGCACAACTTTAATCCTTACAACAAATCTGTGGTAGACGACTTTGAACACAATTGCTCAAAAATATTGAAACTCCATAAATGAAAAAAAACATTATTGGATAAAGATGAAAACATTGAGCCAAAAGGAGAAATTTGCTCATGAGTAATTTCTCACTATGCCATAATGTTTTAAAAAATTGTCTGCTGCAGAGGCATCAGAAAGTGTTTGTATGCGGGAAATGATTCAACTATAATTGTGTATAATCTAGACAAAGATCATCCGGCTTATTCAGGCAGTATCTTTTGGTTCTATATAGTTCCCTTTTCATTTATCAATAAAAAGATGAGTCTAAACATGCATGAACTTGTCATAAAATAAAAGGTGTTGATACGAGTTGAAGAAATGCAATGGGATAAGGGTAAAGTCTTTCCCAAATACAACAAATTTACCCCTGATGACTTTGAAAACATTTATTCCAAATTATGGAATCCACTATGAATGAATGAACATTTATTGAATAAAGTTGAAAACATTGTGAAAAACGGGAAATTGCTCATCATGAGCAAATTCTCCTTTTGCCACGATTTCTTCAGAAGTCGTCAGTTGTGTTGGCGTCTGAAAGTGTCTGTATGTGGGGAAAAGTAGCCTTTTTATTGATCTCATTTTAGGTGAGGGCGTATACTGGATGGAACACTTATCAACACTATATGCTTCAATGAGGCTGGATTTCTTCACAGGTTGATTTAAATATCCTATTATATCTAACAATCAATAAATCATTGGATAAATAGAGCCTACATGATAAGCAGATTGTTATTGGTCTAATATTCTTATGATATGATTCTTACTTTGATTTTTCAGAATATCCAATACTCGTCAGGCATTTTCAAATGAAACTTGGTACACATGTTCATAGGAGCAATACACATGTCTTTACCATGTGACATGTCTGGCTTTAATAATAATTCAGTAATGCCCCTTTTTCAACTTTGGAAAAAACAGACGACTATTGGCGTTCGCGCGTGGTGCTCTTGTTAGAAATGGCTTGATACTTAGGACAACTTTTAACCAATAAAAAATGAATTAAATAAATCCAGTGTGGGAAGCTCCTGATAAAGGAATTTTGATAAAATGCCAAGATCTGTTTACATATCCATTGTTCAAGCTTATGTACATTTTATTACATGTATATTTTAGAGAATCTTCATTAGAACATGCCATGCCAACATTTTGCAATAACATACACACTCATGAAACAGAATTCCCAATTTGTTTGAGAAGACGGATGGCATCAAAATATTATTACCTGAATTCATATCATGGGCTTTATATATTGTCTGAGAGACAAATAAAAATTGAAAAGACAACAGAAATTAAGTTGTTGTTGTTGTTGTGGTTTTATTTGCATAGCAATATACATTTTAACACTAAACAAAAGGGGCTCCTGAAATTTTGAAATCTCAATCAGTCTGGGTGAAATTGCTCGATATTGTCAATGTTGAAGTACTTTATAAATCATAGTATTTCAAAATTTGCAGACGCATATTACTGCACATGTTTACATTGCTTGTTCGTACTTATAAATGTTCGACCTGTCCTCCAATATAGTCGGTACTCGGTGTTCTTACATTAATTATATAAACAAAATCACTTTCACGCATGTTTTTAGGCCTTATGTGAAATCACACGTAAGAAGATTCCGCGGCCAAAAAACATACTTTATATTCATTCAGGAGCTTAATATGATATCTAACCGAATCAAATATTTAACGAAACAATTATATATATTATTCATACAAAATGTATAGGGAGTTGGGGATATTTCGTTAAATTCTTTTCGACCAATTTCGTCTAGTAAATTTAACCATGATGTGTTGAAAGAAAACAAAATGGCGGCCGATTCAAATTTTTGCTGATGTGTTGCATATTTTTGAGACTAAATAAAGCAAGTTACTAGAAAAGGATTGGTCACGCACAGAACATACAATTCTCTTATTTACTGTATGTTTGAACAAGGGGAGGAAGCCCCACAACTAAGCTTTCTTATTCTCATCACCCATTTCCTCATGTCAGTTACTGGTCTATTTTTCATGATTGAAAACGCATCCAGTGTAAGTTTACCCATTTAATCAACCGGTTTCCCAGACTGGAAGGTATGAAATCTGACTGTTTGAGTCATTATGAACCGGTTCCCTAATCTGGTTCTCTTTGTCAACATGATTTGAGATTTGAGAGAAATGACATTCGTTTTTATTTACCCTCGCAGTGCAGAATTAATTAAAAACTTCTGCCTTATAAATACACAATGAAACTCTTGAGTAATAAAACATCGAATTCTAAATAATGACTTAAAAAACATTTCCATTTATAAGCACCTTTAATGTTGCATAATGATTTGAAATAACGTAGATCATTGTAACAGTTTGAAAATTACAAATCAATTAGCCGTTCAGACCGGACTGGGACCGATTAATTTTTTTTAGACTGATCAACTAGTAATAAGTAAACTCTTTTGAAGAAGCCTTTAACCCATGCATTACCTATCAAACTGAAGGGAGCAATTACATAACACGATTGTCACACTCTCCTGGACCGATTATTGGACAGCTTATCTTGATTCCGTCACGGTAAGTGACTCTCTCGAAGGATAACTGAGATTTTAGAAACAATGACCGTGTGTACTGTCTATAGGATTTTATTGGTTTTTCGTTTACACAGTGACTTATAGAGTAGAATTTCGGTCTTCGTAGCCCTGCTAAACATACAAACTAAAAGCCCAACAATTAACATTTCTCCCAACCTGGTTAGTTTATGTTTTTATGATTTTACATGACAATGCTTGTTTCCAATCTAATATATCAATTACGAATTTCTTTATTATGTAACATGTGTAATATAACATGAACAAATCACTATTTTTGTATTCATCCGCATAAATAGAGAATAACTAACTGCATGTTTTTGATATAGAATTTATGTCACTCGGGAAAAAAGGGATAATTTGGTGTTAAATTACCCCTTTTTTCCCGAGTGGCATAAATTCTATATCAAAAACATGCAGTTAGTTATTCTATTTATTATATATCTGGAATAAATCTCCCCTTTATTTTAAAGAAACATATATAAAAAAATGACTTGGCCTTAGGCGTATGAATGTTACGTAACCAATGACTGCATCATTTTAAGACGTTCCATGGCTGTTCCATTAATGTTTTCGCCGCACGTTTAAATCAATGTTTTATGTCATTCTTTATATTTTCTTTTGTAAGTTTCTTAAGATGTCTCTTAGGATGACATCTTAAAATATAATTGAAACACATTTTTATCTTATTTTCACTTTAATAATGATAAAAAATCATACTATCAACATTTTAAGTAAACATAAAAAAAGTAGTTCCGGCAAAAATGATATCATCACTAGTGATGATATAAACAAACTAAAAGTGTTATCGTCCCAGTGTTAGTTATCAATTTTTTAAAAATTGATATTGATTTTATGTCACTTAAATTTCAATGCAAAATTTGGATAGGTATGTAATAAATCTGGTTAACACAAAAGTCGAGGTAGATCGGTGAGGTAAAGGGACCATTATTGGTCATAAAAAAAAAAAATACATGTTGGATCAAAAACTAGGTTACTAGGTCAAATTGAAAGGAAATCTTGTTAACACTCTGGAGGCCACATTTTTAACTTGAACATGTTAAAACTTTATCAGAATGTTTTTGTTGATGATATGCAAGTCAAGTTCGAACATGGGCAATTTTTGCTTCAGCAGTTTGAAGTTTTGTCAGAATATTTGTCTTAAAGATATCTAGGTCAAGTTCAAATAGGGGTCATACTGGGTCAGAAACTAGGTCACTAGGCCAAATTGAAGGGAAATCTTGTTAACACTCTGGATTTTGCATTTTTGACTTGAGCTCAAATTGAAGGAAAATCTTGTTAAAACTCAGAAAGCCAAAAGATTTTATGCAGCAGTTTGAAGTTGAGTCAGAATGTTTGTCTTAATAATATCAAGGTCAAGTTCAAATATGGGTCATATTGGTTCAGAAACTAGGTCACTAGGCCAAATTGAAGGGAAATCTTGTTAACACTAAGGAAGCAGCATTTTTTGCTTCAGCAGCATAAAATTTGGTCTGAATGTTCATCTTAATGATATTTAGGCCAAGCTTGAATACGAGTTATGCCGGGTTAGAAAGTAGGTCACTTGGTCAAATTGATGGAAAATCTTGTTAAAACTCTGGAGGCTGCGGAAATTAAGATTATAAGAGCTATTACAGTCACTTGTGCATCGGCGTTGGCGTTGCAACTTTGGTTAAAGTTTTGCATGCAAGGCATTTTCTCAAAAACCACATATGCTATTGCTATGAAACTTCACACACTTATTGGCCATCATCAAATGACCTTTCAGGTCAAGTCTTATAACACTATATCAGATTTTGACACAATTATGCCCCTTTTTGGACTTTTTGTTAAAGTTTTGCATGCAAGACTTTTTCTCACAAACCACAGATGCTATTGCTTTAAAACTTCACACACTTATTGGACATCATCAAATGACCTTGCAGGACAAGGCCAAAAACCATATATCAGATTTTGACACAATTATGCCCCTTTTTAGCTCGCCTATTCAAAGAAATAGGGGAGCTGATGTAGTCATGTCCGCGTTGGTGTTGCAAGCTTGGTCAAACCTTTGCGTTTAAGGCCTTTTCTCAGACACTGTGTATGCTGTTGCTTTGAAACACTTATTCAGGGTAATTAGGTGACCTTGTATGTCAAATCCCATAACTCTGGAATGGATTTTTACTGAATTGTGCCCCTTTTTGGACTCAGAATTTTGGTCAAACCTTTGCGTGCAAGGCCTTTTCTCAGGCACTGTCTTGCTGTTGCTTTGAAACTTCACACACTTATTCAGGGTCTTTAGATGACCTTGTATGTCAAGTCCCATAACTCTGGAATGGATTTTGACTGAATTGTGCCCCTTTTTGGACTTTGAATTTCGGTGTAATTACTAAGCTAATAATATCTCCATGGACTTTATTTTCAAAACTCCTTCCGTACATTTTTAGCTCGCCTATTTGAAGAATAGGCGCACTTATGTAGCACGCCTATTCAAATAATAGGGGCGCTTAAGTAGCCACCCAGGCGTTGGCATTGGCGTCAGCGTTGCCAGGTTAAGATTTGCATGCAAGTATTGAAAATTTGTGATATCTCGCAATAAATAATAGTGTTTGGTTTTATCTGATACTGTAAGTCTTCGGTATTAAGTTAACTATCGGCATACATTGTACGTACATAAACAAATTTACAGATTTAAAAGGCCCAAAAGGGCCTGTATGGACTTGGTTAACATTTGCATGCAAGTATTGAAAATGTGTATTATCTTGCAATAAGTGATACTGTGTGACTTTACCTTATGCTATAACTGTTCTGAAGTAGGCCCTGAGCTATATTGTCCTCCGACAACTCTTGTTAGACTTAGAAATTCTGGTTAAAGTTTTGTGTTCAACTACATTAAGAGTTCATATCTCTGTATTTACTCGATGCATTGCATTGAAACTTTATATAACCCTTCCCAACCATCACACCTATGTAGATTATCAAGTTAGATAACTCTGTCTTGTATTTACTGCAAGTTATAACCCTTTTTATGCCCCCGGAATCTCCGATTCGGTGGGCATCTAGTTTTTGGCCTGTCTGCACGTCTGTCTGCACGTCTGTCTGCACAAAAAAAACTTTAACCTTGACCACTACTTTTGAACCATAACAGGTACGGCTACCATATTTCACATGTGTATGCCTTGTGACATGACCTTTCTGTCAGTACCAACATTTTTGACCTTTGACCTAGATGTTGCCATTCTCGAAAAAATGTTTAACCTTGGCCATTAATTTTGAACCATAACAGGTACGGCTACCATATTTCACATGTGTATTCCTTGTGACATGACCTTTCTGTCAGTACCAACATTTTTGACCTTGTGACCTTGAACTTTGACCTAGATGTTGCCATTCTCAAAAAAAACCTTTAACCTTGGCCATTACTTTTGAACCATAACAGGTACGGCTACCATATTTCACATGTGTATTGCTTGTGACATGACCTTTCTGTCAGTACCAACATTTTTGACCTGCGACCTTGACCTTGACCTAGATGTTGCCATTCTAAAAAAAACTTTAACCTTCACCACTACTTTTGAACCATAACAGATAAGGCTATTATATTTCACATGTGTATACCTTGTGATATGACCTTTCTGTCAGTACCAACATTTTCCACTTTGCGACCTTGACCTTTGACCTAGATGTTTCCATTCTCGATAAAAACTTTAACCTTGACGACTACTTTTGAACCATAACAGGTACGGCTACCATATTTCACATGTGTATTCCTTGTGACATGACCTTTCTGTCAGTACCAACATTTTTGACCTGGCGACCTTGACCTTTGACCTAGATGTTGCCATTCGGGGGCATCAGTGTTTCACAAACACATCTTGTTTGACTTAGAAATTCTGGTTAAAGTTTTGCGTGCAACGACATTAAGAGTCCATATCTCGGTATTTACTTGATGCATTGCATTGCAACTTTAAACAACCCTTCCCAACCATCACACATGTAGACTATCAAGTTAGATAACTCTATCCTGCATTTACTGCAAGTTATAACCCTTGGCCATTAATTTTGAACCATAACAGGTACGGCTACCATATTTCACATGTGTATTCCTTGTGACATGACCTTTCTGTCAGTACCAACATTTTTGACCTTGCGACCTTGACCTTTGACCTAGATGTTGCCATTCTAGAAAAAAAAACTTTAACCTTGGCCATTACTTTTGAATCATAACAGGTACGGCTACCATATTTCACATGTGTATTCCTTGTGACATGACCTTTCTGTCAGTACCAACATTTTTTACCTTGTGACCTTGACCTTTGACCTAGATGTTGCCATTCTCAAAAAAAACTTTAACCTTCACCACTACTTTTGAACCATAACAGGTAAGGCTACCATATTTCACATGTGTATACCTTGTGCCAGGCCCTTTAGTCAGTACCAAAATTTTTCACCTTGCGACCTTGACCTTTGACCTAGATGTTTCCATTCTCGATAAAAACTTTAACCTTGACGACTTCTTTTGAACCATAACAGGTAAGGCTACCATATTTCACATGTGTATACCTTGTGACATGACCTTTCTGTCAGTACCAAAAATTTTCACCTTGCGACCTTGACCTTTGACCTAGATGTTTCCATTCTCGATAAAAACTTTAACCTTGACGACTACTTTTGAACCATAACAGGTACGGCTACCATATTTCACATGTGTATTCCTTGTGACATGACCTTTCTGTCAGTACAAACATTTTTGACCTGGCGACCTTGACCTTTGACCTAGATGTTGCCATTCGGGGGCATCGGTGTTTCACAAACACATCTTGTTTGACTTAAAAATTCTGGTTAAAGTTTTGCGTGCAACGACATTAAGAGTCCATATCTCTGTATTTACTTGATGCATTGCATTGCAACTTTAAACAACCCTTCCCAACCATTACACCTATGTAGACTATCAAGTTAGATAACTCTATCCTGCATTTACTGCAAGTTATAACCCTTTTTTTACTTAGAAATTCTGGTTAAAGTTTTGCATGCAATGACATCAAGAGTCCATATCCGTTTAAAACGGACTTTATAAAGCCCTTCCCAACCATCACACCTATATAAACAATCAATTTGATAACTCTTTCCAGCATATAAAGCAAATTATGGCCTTTTCTTACTTAGAAATTCTGGTTAAAGTTTTGCATGCAAGGTACTTTCATGGATATATCTCAGTTACCACTATTGATATTGACTTGAAACTTCATTCATGTCTACAGGGTGTCAGACAGTCAAGTTAGATAACTCTTGTATGAATTTAGTACAATTTATTGCCTGTGTTTGACTTTGAAAATTTGGTTAAAACATATGTTTATGTGATAAACTGTTAATATTGGTTTATTGTTATACCATATGACATATTTGGCAGGAAAGGACTGCCTTTTATATGTGTCATAAATATAGATCAATATAAGATTGCCTAATTTTAGGTATAAGTGCTAGAGAGAAATTTTACTATGGTTAACCATTCATTTTTATGCAACCATTTTGTGAGGGATTGCATTTAAATTTTCTTTTGTCAGTCAGTTCTTCCATTCTAAATTTATCTAAACATAATGGGATATGTATTCGCTTGTACACCCAGGTTGGATGTTGGTGTCTATATATAAATTGTTTGAAAATGGTATAATGTAATTTAAAACATGTTTAATGAATTTTACAGAGGTTTGGAGTCCATTACAACAGCTGATTGGTAATTGGTCTGTTAGATATGGAGATTTAGAGGTTCTGACTGGCCCTGTGTATGATTATAATCATGATAGCTTGCCAGATAATTCAACAATTATCAGGTAAGGAAGAAAGTGTACTTTATTGGGGGGAATAAAAAGTCAAAGGGAAGTAAGTCAGGCTTTGTCTAGAGTATTTCAGGGGAATCTATAATAAGACTGAAGTTATCTCCCATTTTGACATTAGATTATTTTATGGCAAATTGAAGGTGGTTTTAAACTCTCCAACATACAGACACATTCTGATGCCTCTGCAACAGATGACTTTTGTTAACGTTGTGGCAAAAGGAGAAATTGCTCATAATGAGAATGTCTAGCTCACCTGAGTACAAAGTGCTCAAGGTTATATTGCTTTTTTTTTTGATTATATGGCTATAGTGGAAACTTAAAAAAATCTTCTCCTCTGAAAGTGTAGAGCCGATTTTCAAATAATTTTGTAGAAATGTTCCTTATGTGACCCTCTACCAGATTCCTTCAAGCATGTTAATTAGTCTAAAAACATGGCTGCCATGGAAAATCTCTGTAAATGAAAGTAATGTTATTAATAAGAGTTGAGGTGTTAGTCATCGTGAGCATTTTCTCCTTTTGCCACAATGTTTTCAAAATTCTTCTGCTACAGATGCATTAAAATGGGTATGCAGGGGGGAAAGAGATAACAACAAACTGAGTCAATGAACATGATAGTAACATTTATTGGATGAAATGCATATTCATATTCATTCAGATTAAAAAAAAAACAATGTTGTGAACA
This sequence comes from Serripes groenlandicus, assembly GCA_031761405.1. NCBI lineage: Eukaryota > Metazoa > Mollusca > Bivalvia > Cardiida > Cardiidae > Serripes > Serripes groenlandicus. Next base: position 113,826,545 of record JASEVX010000001.1, on the reverse strand, counting down.
CAGGCTGAGGAATTGATTCTTTTAACCCTTTCCCACATACAACAATTCTGCAGCAAACGCCTTTGAAAATATATTGACAAAAACATGAAAGCTCTCCATAATTGAGAGTTTAATTATTAGATAGATTTGAAAACATTGTTGCGAAAGGAGGAATTGCTTATCATGAGCAATTTCTTCTTTTGCCACAATGTTTATATGAAGTCGTCTGCTGCAGAGGTGTTAAGAAGCATCTATATGTGGGAAAGGCTTAAATGTTTAGTTTTAGTTTCACCTTATTCATCTCACATACAAAAAATCTGTGACAGATAATTTTGAAAACAACTAGGCGGCAGAAATAGGGAAACAGTACTTTATCCTTTATGTTGAAACAGCTGACATATAAATCAACCAGCTCTTTAAAAAAAATCAGCGAGACGAAATTATTTTAGCTCTTTTATAGAACCATTCTCCCCATTTCCAGATATGTCTTTGATTTACAGAGATGATAAACTTCAAGGGTATTCATCATATGGAAAGAGAAAGGTTTGATCAGATACCAAGGATTTTTTTTTACCCTTTGCCCTTATACAGACAATTTTTGAATGCCTCTGACTCTGGGAAAAGGGAGAAATTGCTCATGATAATCAATTTCTCCTTTTCTCACAATTGTGTCAGCTCTGCATCAAAGTAAGACCTCCAGTTGTCCATGTGTTACTTGTAATTAACCCTTTCCCTCATACGGCAATTCTGCAGCAGACGACTTTGAACGTATTTTGTCAAAAAATGGAAAATCTCCATAATTGAATGGATAACTTATGACAAAAAGTGGAAAACATTGTGGCAAAAGAAGAAATTGCACGTTTTGTGCAATTTCTTCTTTTGTCACTATGTTTTCAACAAGCCGTCTGCTGCAGAGGCGTCTAAAAGCGTCTATATGAGGGAAAGGGTTAAAACAGACCCTGCATCATATCCTAGCAGGTATATTTGTTATCTTAACAAATTACTTTGTGTCTAAAATACGGCAATTGCTTAGAAAAGAGATGTAATCTGGACATGCAATTTATTCTTCCCTTTAACGCTGTCCCACATGCAGATGCATCATGAAACTTTTTAAGATATCTCTTTTTTCCACTACATTTTCACAATATTCACCAAAATATGTTAAATTATGGAGACTTTCAAATATTTTGCCAAGATTTTTCAAAGTTGTCTGTTACAGGTTGACTTAGGAAAGGGTTAATGTCTCTATTTATTTTCTGTAAGATTCTAAGAATGTATTTTTACTTTTAATACTCATTGCAGGATGAATGGAGGACCAAGTCATTTCTACACCATCGTCAGTAGATGTGTTCATAAGCTGAATCCTGGATGTATAAAGTATCAAACATTTTCTGTGATAATTCCTCATTCAAAGATTTTAAATTGCAAAGTGAGTAAATCCTTACTGACATACAACAAATATGACTTTGAAAATATAGGGAAAGTTTTGGTTTATAAAGGAAATACAATTATTGAAGAGAGAAGAAAACATTGTGGAAAAAGTCTCTGCTAGAGATTTTTTTTTATTTTAATGGGGTTTTACGCCGCTTTCAACATTGTTATATCACGGCGACAGTTCACTTTTCCATGATCCCTGGGTAAACAAACCAGTACTAGGCTAGAAAATGTGCCTTGCCCATGGGCACTCCACCATGACCGTTGTGTCGCCACTTTACTAAAATTTTTATCTAACCTGAATACAAAATAATCATGGTGGGCTATTGAGCTGGTCCAAGGACTATATGTAATACACGGTCCCTGGCTGTCTTGATGTCCAGATATCCTTCGCCAACTTTTTATTAAAATGACATCTCCTCCTAAATGGCTGTTTGAATGATCCATGGGTCGTCCTCTTTCAAAGTTGTTCAAAGAATTAAATTCGATGTAGATCTTTGGTTACTGCTGCATCAGAAAGACGGTAAAAATACCCGATTTGAATATTATTTGACACAAATAATCCTTTGGTGACCTTCTGATCCGTTTAAAACATTGCTGCCGGGGCAGGGGGCTAGGCTGGTTTTTCTTATATGTATATACATGTATAGTGAAACATTTAAAAAATCTTCTTGTACAAAAGTACTGGACCAATTTAAAAATAATTTGGCAAAAATGTTCCTCGAGTGACCCTCTACAAAGATTGTTCAAATTATAATGATCCTTTCAAAAACATGGTGGTCAAGGGGCGGCACATGTTTTCCTTATATATGTATGTACAGTGAAAACTTATGTATAGGCCAGACTTGAAAATAATTTGGCACAAAGATTCCTTGGATGACCCTCTACCAAGATTTTTCAAATTATTCTGATCCATTGATAAGGGCCTGGCTCATTTTACTTATATATATAGAGTAAAAACTTTAAAAAATTAATGAACTTCTATTAAATCAAGTGAATAGTATAGGACCATCATTGACCTCTTGTGTCAGATATAAACTTGTTTGTCATAGATGTTTTCAAAGCAAAAGATGCTTTTCTATTAAAAATAATTAATTTGTTAGGGGTTTATTGTTCGATTGAAAGCTTTATTTAGTGATTAGCAATAGTTTTATATATTACTTGTAAAGCAACCATTCTGTGAAATTTTGAAGTATAATTGACAGCTTACTTTAAGTGTTTATGTTATCTGTTACTGTTTCAATATACATATTATTTGTATACCTGCGTAAATACATTCAGATTGTCTTAAACAAATTCAACACTACAGATTAAATATGATTTTTGACTCGGTCAAATAGGAAACCAAATATAGTTAAGGGATGTCATTCATATGCCCTTCATCAAATTTATTAAATATGTAGATTGTGTTCATTCATTATTAAAATGTGCATATTTTAATTTCATTGTCTTTAAAGTTAAAAAGGTATATGATAAAATGAAAATTATGTTGCACTGGCAGTACCTCGGTTTGTATCATCTACTCAGAGCATGGGAAAATGAACATCTCAATCAACCTTTGATCTGGCGAGATATAAATATTCCGAAGTTCCTGGTAGTACAATACAAACGGACATATCCCTACTGCAACAATAAATTCCCTATATAAACGTGGATAGTACAATACAAACGGACATATCCCTACTGCAACAATACATTCCCTATATAAACGTGGGTAGTACAATACAAACGGACATATCCCAAGTTCCCAACTCAAACAATACATTTCCTATATAAATGTTGGCAGGTAGCCTAACAACTTGAATACAATGTCTATATCTATTTCTTTCTGTTTCAGACATTTGAAGCGTACTTGGAAGACAATGAATGTAGAATAAGAGACATAGAAATCATAACCGGTCTACAGTTTTTGACTGAACTACCATTTGATGAGTCTGTTAGGCTTAGGACTTACCTTCCTAATGGCCCATGGGACTTGTAAAAGGACTGTTTTTTAAACTTTTAACTCGTTTCTTCATAGACAATTTACATACTCACATTTTGCAAGTGTTGTGAAGCAAACAAGCAGTTCAATATCCCTTTCTCTCATGCAACAAATCTGCAGCAGACGACTAAAAAAAATGAAAGTATATAGAGCAGTGCTCTACAAAAACCAACCTTGAGTACTTATGACAAGTGTGTAAGTAATAATGAGTAATGATCAATGTGTATTTTCATACTGTGTGATCTTATCCCTTTGTTAACAAATCTCCAGCAGACAACTTCAAAACATCTAGGGCAAAAAATAGGCATCTCAATATAATTATGAAAGTATAATTATGTCCCCCCCCCCTCCCCATATATTGGGAGACATATTGTTTTTGCTCTGGTTGTCTGTCTGTCTGTCACAAATCCTGTCCCCTCCATATCTTTTGAACCGCTTGAAGGATCTAGAATAAATCGCCACAAATGCTCACCATACTAAGATGATGTGCAGAGCACATGTAACAACCAATTTGGTTCAAGGTCAAGGTCTCCATAAGAGGTCAAAGGTCATATGACTATAATTCTTGTCCACTTTTGAACGGCTTGATGGATTTTAAAATAACTTGCCCACAAATGTTAAGCATACTGTGACGATGTGCAGAGCACATCTTACAACCACTTTGGTTCAAGGTCAAGGGCGCAATTAGAGGTCAAATGTCATATGACTATATTTCTTGTCTGCTCAATAACTTTTGAACCCCTTGAAGGATTTTGAAATAACTCGCCACTAATGTTCACCATACTGAGACGATGTGCATAGTGCGTGTTACAACATCTTTGGTTCAAGGTCAAAGGTGATATGACTATATTTCGTGTCCACTCCATAACTTTTGAACTGCTTTAAGTATTTTTTAATAAATCGCCACAAATGTTCACCATACCGAGACGATGTGCAGAGTGCATGTTACAACCACTTTTGTTCAAGTTCAAGGTCGAAATTGAGCAATTTCTTCTTTTGCCGCAATGTTTTTGAAAGTCATCTGTTGCTAATGCTAATAAAAGGACATATATAAGTGGGAAAGGGTCAACATAAATTGTATGTTAGACTTCTTGAATGCTTCTTTGATTTAGTTTTGAGTTACTAGTGAATATCCACGAGACTGTAGGGATGGTTATGCTGGGTGTTCTGTATCTACACTGGTCACATATGTTTTACGATTGGTCACATATGTTGGTTGTATGATTTGGTTTCCCAGAGGACTCTTCAATTATTGAATAAAAATGAAAACATTGTGACATAGAGCAATTTCTCCTTTAGTCACAATGTCTTAACAAAAGTCATCTGCTGCAGATATTTGGAAATGAATCTGCCTGTGGGAAAGTTAAAAATTGTTTTACTTTTAACCCTTTTCTTCATAGAGTTGTACAAACTATATCATTTTGCCTGTATTGTTTAGCAAACACGCATGGAACACTTTAGATCAATATATATAGCCAGTAATGTAAAATATCTCAAAAATAATTCATTGTTGATTTTGAGCATTTTCCACTTATTTTGATAAGTAAGTCTTTTGAGCAATATCTAAGTTGGGTTTTCACGCTGAACTTGAGATTAGCTATGTATTTTTCAGATTTTTCTTTTTTTCTTTAAAAGATATGGATTTTAATGATTAAATAATGGGAAGAAAAGAAGCATTTTTGTGTGTGTACTTGCATGTTTTAGTTTAGAATTGCTTTTTGGAATGTAGTAAACATATTCACCTTGAAAAACAATCCAGATTTGATTCCATTGCTTGACTTATCTGATAGTTAAATCTAAAAACTTAATAAAATAAACTTACATGCAAACTACTACATGCAGTGTTGAAAATTTTGTAGAAAAGGAGAAGTTTCTCACTTTAAGCAATTTCTCATTTCTAACAATGTTTTCAAAAGTTGACTACTGCAGATGTGTAAAAGAAAAGTTGTATGAAAAGGGTGATAAAACTAGTTTAGTTGCGAATATCCTGATAGAAATTAGGATTCTGAATTGGCTCTACAGCTTGCTTCTTTTAGTAATCTCTTTTTGAACAATATGAGAAAAATAAAAATGTGTAGGATTATTTAGCTTTCTCTCCTGTTGCTATTATGTGTTTATTGCGAAGAAATTCAGATATTTTTCTCCTTTTCGATTATTGTTTTTCACTCGATCCCAAAAGTATACTTTCCAAATTTTACAGTTTCACAAACTTAGAAACACTTTGTGAATGTCTTGTTTAAGGTCAAATACACCAAATACATCCGCTGACTTGCTGATCTACCAAATAGTCCCTAAGAAAAAAAATTGTTTGTGTAGAAATGAGTGTATACCATCACCAGAATGCATTAAATATATGACATATTGAGTTTAAATGCATTGTGAATGTGTACAGGATCTGGGACTACTAATTCGTATTAGCAATCGCAGATAGGATGCACTTGAAATGATTGATTTAATCACTTTTAGTATTTTGACATTGTTTAAAAGTGAAAGTAGAGAAGGCTAAACACCGGTTTTGTCCAGGCCCGATTTGGTCCAAAATGACGGTAACCATTTTCCCCTGTTGAGTTCTTTCTTTCTTGCATAATTTTTTTTGGATTTTTTTAAATCTTAGAAGTAACTCTTTTCAATGATATATGGTGTTCTACATGAGAAACGCTTAAAAAGTGTGACAATTGTTTGAGTACTGAAACTGGTCGATTTACATTGAAACAAAGAAGGAATTTATATTTGGTGCATTGTAACCTTAAGAACAAAAAGATGCAGACATAATCGAATTTACCGTGTGTGTGTGTGTGTGAGTATGTATATATATATATATATATATATAATATACTATGATATATAGTTTACAGCATAAACATTACTAACCTTCTTCACATGTAACTTGTGATTTCAAAATCGGTCTTTTAAAATTACCATAACATACCAGGGACCGTGTATAACCTGTATATATTGTCCCTGAACATACCTTCTGATAAAAGAAATGTCCTTCTGAGACATCCAGAAGGATTCAGAGATCAAAGTTTCCTTGTCAACAATATGTAGGGTAATGAATGCAATCGGTGCGATCCCCAGGCCGGGTCATACTAAATACTTTGAAAGCGGTAGTAATGATGTTCGCTCCATGGCTCTCAGGGTTGTGGAGTTGGCATTACAACTGACTCACTCTTGTCAGGATAATTGGAGTACTGGTACCTTACTAAGGTACCGCCGTGATATAGCTGAAACAATGTTTGAAGGTGCGTAAAACACCAAACAATCGGTAAATCTCGCAATCTCTCCGTCTAAAAGCAAAATCCTTCAAACTGCAAAGGACCCTTAAAGCCCCAACGTTCTGAAAATTGAAACCGAACGGGCTTAAACTGTGTGCAATCGGAGTGGACGTAGTAGCAACGTTTAGTGTCAGTTTACGAACTACATGGACGGGCTCGGACGGGTTTGATCGGGAATGGTGCTCCAGAACTTTGAGCCTGCTCAAAATTTTCGGGCGATTATCCCGTCCTGCAATAAGACGGAGTGACAACGTAGTTAAAACGAGATGGACGTACTTCGAACGGAATTGCCCTTCTTGGATTGTACTAGGGACGTGAAATGACGTAGTGCGGTCGGGCCTCAATTGGCAGTACGTGTGAACACGGACAAGGTCTGTTTGCAGCACGTTCACAAACCGACTAACTCGACCGCATTGCGTAGTTATTCCGTTTCTACACAGTTCTAAAAGTTCGCAGTAGGTTCTGATTACGCTCTACTCGTTTTGATTACGTTTATTGCGTTCTTACGCAGTTCTTAATAAGTCGAGCCCGTCTGCAGTGGAAACTGAGAAGATATGGTATACAAAGGGACCGTTTTCTCACTGGTTCATCATTTTTGCACAATATTTTTAGTTTACATCTGTTCCTGTCTTAAAGATTCTAATAATACATGCCCATAAACATATATAACCTTGCAACTCTTAACATTTGACTGCTGGTTTCATGGAATATTTGTTGGGAGCAGAGCAAGAAAACAAAAAGATGGATAGTGGCTGCTTTAACACGTCACGTCTGTCTTGCCCCTGTCTTCCTTTGAGGCCTCATGATCGCAATGATAACAACGATGGTCTAGATGGTTGTCACAAATGTTATGGACTTGCTCTTTACAGCTTGAAGCGGCCGTGGTCAGAACAAGATAAACTCCGTGAACGAGGAGATCGAGTAACGAACTAGTTAGAACGGATTTCGACGTATACGAACGAAGCAGAACTAGTTACGATCGGGTTTAAACTGACTACAGACGGGCTTGGACTGTTTGGAAACGGTGTACCAATGAGGGGAAAGGGCAATGTTATCTGATCTGAACTTGATATAAACGAACTGCAGACGGGATAAAGACGAGATGGACGCACCGAGAACTGTTTATAAACTAACTAGGTTATCATGTTTCAGAAATAATTAATATTTTGCTCTTAAATATTATATCTCGTACGTTTTTACTGATTTTTTTCACTGAAATTTATTTTTTAAGGAAAACAATTAAAGATTAGTATGCAGAACATTTCATTTTAAAACTCTACCGTATTAGTGCCTCTCGTAGGATCGCCAACTTAACTATGAACCAATCAAAACGTTTCATTTCCTTTATATCTTCGACAATATTCATTAAATACATCATTTGATTGGTCTACAATCTAGATCATTTGTTTAACATCTAGGTCAAAACCCATGTTGATCAGCTATCGCCGAAAATTGTTGCAGAATGCAGTTGGGAAGCGCGTTGGAGCGAAACTGTCTAAATGCGATAACTACTAGATTCGCCCATTCCAAACTATTCCAAAATTAACAGCTACTTCTTCAATGTGCAATTGAAAGTTATTAAAAAGAGTATTCACTAGTGAAAATTGATGTCGTCTGAAAAGTGCGCATTAAGCCTTCCGCACATACAGACGAATGTGCAGCTGACGAATTTTGAAAACATTTTGGCAAAAGGAGAAATTGCTTTAACATTATCTCGGAATCAGACAAGCTGATTCATAGTAGGAAGAATTTTAAAGTTTGGACTTTCTGATGCAACATACTTTTTGAAGGAGGTCACCATTGAAGCATTTGCAGTGATCTATGAGATGTCGTTTGAAGCTAAAAGTTCCTTTTACCCATTTTAAAATGCCGCCTTGTGGCTATTCTTTATTAACAAATCGATAGGTCTAAACATTACGCCGCTTTCAACAATATTTCAGTTATATCACGGGGACATTTAAATTATTCATGATCCCCGGGTAAACGTATCAGTGCCTTGTGCCTTGCCCCACCATGACCGTCGTGCCACGATTGAGGATCGTACCCGGGACGTCCGGTTTCAAATCCCCGACGCTAACCATTCGACCACGGCGGATTCCTGACACTTAATGAAGTTTTTAAGCCATATTGATATGGCTTCAACAATTTGTATAGTCGCCCAAGGAACATTTCTAACAAATTATTTTGAAATCAGACAAGCGGATTTAGAGAAGAAGAATTTTAAAGTGGGCATTTTGCTCCTTTTCTGATGCCATCAAAGTTCTTCGTAGAATTACGAACGAAGATCATCAAAGAAACATTCCTGTGGTGTGCATGTGAAATTAATCCAGTGGTTTAGGAACCAAATTATCAAGGAATCAGACGAGCAGATTTCGCGGAGAAGAATTTCATTTTTTTTGCATTTTCCTTCCTTACTGATGCCGCTGCAACAACAGTGCTTTACATAATGTAAATATTTTAATGATGGCTACGAAATAAACATTTCTATGGCGTTTGATTGAATGTGATCCAGTGGTTCATGAGGAGATGTTGTTTGAAGCTAAACAGTAACGATGGACGGATTCAAATAAATCACATTAACCCTTTTCCTCATATCGACGCCTCTGCAGCAGACGGCTTTTTGAAAACATAATGAAAAAAGAAGAAATTGCACAAAACGTGCAATTTCTCATTTTGCCACGATGTTTTCCACTTTTTGTCATAGGTTATCCATTCAATTATGGAGATTTCCTATTTTTTGACAAAATAAGTTCAAAGTCGTCTGCTGCAGAATTGTTGTCGTACAAGGGAAAAGGTTATGATGCAGTTCAGATATTTAAAAAAAATCCACCCTGTAACATATGGACATAATAATTGAATACAGTTAAAAACAATGTGAAATAAAGAACGAATTGCTCATCATGAGTCATTTCTACTTTTTCAGCAGTCGTCTGCTGCAGTTGCGTCAAAATGTGTCTACATGTGGTAAAGACGGGAGGGGGCGTTAAATTATTAATTATCGTAGCATTACAAGAATTAAAAATAAAATCACCTGAAATACAGCTTCTAATTTAACTTCCAACTTTCAAAATACGTATGTATTGATTTTACTATACTGGGCACGTGATCAACATATGTATAACATATTTGAGAGATCCATAAAGGGCTAAATAATAGTATCGCAATTGCAAAACTGAATTAATAAAATTTCATTTTTAACGAATTATTTTTTCTCAAAAAATAAATGAGTTTATCCGATTGGTACAAGATTTGACCTTTACAATTCCGCGTTGGGTTAAACTATACCTTTGCTGAAAATAGTCTTAGTATTTTTCCGATATTGCATCACTTTGATGTATTATTTCAATGAAGTGAAGTCATATTTAACTATCAAATCAACACAGAGAATCAATTCTCAAGATAATATCAATTTAATAATAAAGGCATATATTTCATGTGTCTGTAGGCATGTATGAATATTGAGTTGTACGCCTATTGACTAGTGAGTGACGTAATTAACAGGTGCCCATTATGTAACGCTAGCAAACCTGACCTTCGACCCAACGCTGTAGAGCAATGTATATCAAGTGTAAAACAAACAAAACACATAATCAAATGCAATTATTAATTACATATTCAAAATAATTCGTTACCAGTACTTTCAGTACTTTGATTAACGAATCATAATGAAGTCTGTTCAAAAACAATTGTAGCTGTACTTTAACACATGTGTTTATATGTCTCTGGTTAATCGTAATATTAACTTCTCCTCTAATAGTCAAGGTTATACTAAACACATAAACATCTGAATCTTCTTTTATGTCTTAGTTTTACAGGCTGACAGGTTCCGCCGTAAATCTTTTCACATGCCCAATTATTGTTCGTGCATGATCTTCCCTTCCAGCTACACATTGGTATCCAACTCCTCTGTTGATATATGAGAACATCTCTATAATTTGCAGTATAACCGTGAATTTCGAGCAGCAAGAAGAGACTGAAGACGGCGGAGATGTAAGCAAACCTTTTAGAATCCATTCCTGTCGTTGAAGTTGTAACGATCTAGTGGAATGTCATAAAACTGCAAAACTGATTCTGAAATATAAACATGCTTAACAAAATTGGATCATGTGATGCTATACAAAAAAATGCTTTCCGGAATGTTAACGCATTTACAGCGAGCGGACAACTGATGAATATAAAATGAGCAATTTCTTCTACTGCCTTTAAGTTTTCTAATTTATTATGAATTAGTCCTTACATATTTTTAGAAATGTCATATTGCTTCCCAGATGTTTTAAATAACACAAATATACGTCATGTTATTTGACTGATATACTATGGGAATGAACAGTCATTGTTTATTCGTATATCAAGGTAATGCAAGGTTCCTCCCGTCTTTATTCTTACAATTTTCTCAAGTACCTCTTCCGCATCAGCAGTCAGCTAAAACCTGTTTATCTCAAGATTGATTTTGTCCTTTTTCATGTTTAGGATCTCGAACTTCGAAGACGAAGTACTTAAATCCCTGTTCTACTAGTCATAACTTTCCAATGATTGACACGACTCATTGTGACAAACGTCACTCATTTAATGACTGGCATTTTATATAGGAATTAAGGTATCTAGGTGCCTTGGAATAATAATACAGTATGGAGGACTCGTGCGAGAGAGCCAAGAAACACATGGTTAACACTTACCCACCTGCAGACGCAATAGCAGCAGACGACTTTTGAAAACATTGTGGCCAAAGGTGAAATTGCTCGTGAGGACCAATTTCTCCTTTGGCCAAAATACTTTCAACTTTTTTTAAGAATAAAGTTATCTTTTATGGAGATTTTTCATGTTTTTTCCACTCTGTTTTCAAAGACGTCTGCTGCAGATTTGTTGTATCTGGGAAAAGATAAAGAAATATAACGGAATTACTGTTACAGACGACGTTACATTCAATCAATGAAGAATTATAAAGTTCTTCGTATGTTATATATGAGAGGAGGGGAACATTAATCACCACGACGATGTGTCCTATGGTTTATAAAATTAAGCTCGATTCGTGAAAGATCTTTTGAGAAAAAGAAGAACAACAATAGTAATTTAAAGTCAAATATTACCTGAAATATATTATCCGTAAATATCGCAAACTCTGAGAAGGAACTCGTCCAACACTATTTCCCAATACAGATGTAACCTATAGTCGGGACTGTCAATACTGTGGGTGTTCAGCTAAGTATCTCGAATTGATATATGACTAAACCGCCATGGACGGAAAGGGGTTATAAAAGGACAACATTGGCCCAACTCTAGTTTCATTTCACTTTCTTTAAAGGAGGAACAACTAAAACTATATCATTCTTACCCTTTCCCACATACAGGCATATTTTGATGCATCTGCAGCAGACGTCTTTTGAAAACGTTGTGACAAAAAAGAAATTGCTCATAATGCTCAACATCTTCCATTAAATGAGTTTTCAATAGTTGTGCCTTGAATACTTCAAAGTCGGCATGCAGATACATCTGCGACAGACGACTTTTGAAAGTATTCGGACAAAAAAAAAGGAAAGTGCTCATGATGAGCAATTGCTCCTTTTGGCACACCTGTTACAGCTTTTTTTCTACAATTAAACATTTCCAATAGTTTTGCCTAGATGTTATCAACATCGACTGCTGTAGTTGTGTTGTATATGAGTAAGGGTTAATACACGTGATGGTCGGTTTTCGATGGCGTGGCTCCGTTATCATTCGATCTTCCTAAGGAAGTAGTGGTTAAACTATGCACAATACAGTTTAACCCTTTCCCACAAACAACAAATCTGCTGCAGACGAGTTTGAAAACACACCCTAAACTAATTAGAAACTCTTTTAAGGAAAGTACAATAATTGAATACAGTTGAAAACATGATGCAAAAAAAAAGGAATTTCCAATTTCTTCTTTTGTCGCTATGTTTTCAAAAAGCCGTCTGCTGCAGAGGCGTCAGAAAACGGCTATATGAGGGAAAGGGTTAAAGGAAGAGCAGGAAAATACACTTCATGTTAGTTGCTAAATGTGTAGAAATCGTGATAACAATTAAAACTACTGGGGGAAAGATGTAAGTGTCGACATACGAAAATCCACCTTCAGAAGTTTTCGTGTTTTCACCATAGGCGTTCTTCAGGACCTTCCAGTGTGTTTGTATAGTAGAGTATTCCAATTTTGTTATTATCATATGACCATGACGTCATTATGCTCGGCCTTTGACGCCAGTGACTTTGTACTAGCAGAGAAATGTTGACATTTGTTATAGTTGAACCCTTTCCCGACATACGGACAACATATGACCATTTTTCAGCAGACGATAAATTGTCACAATGTGTTCAAACCTCTTTCAAATTCGACTGCTGCATATTTGTTGTATGATAGAAAGGGTTAAAGATTCCTGTAGTCCTAGGCAGCGTTGTTCTTATAATGTTTAGGCTCAGGAACGTGTGTGACCCGAGTATACAACTAGACATCCCAAAGTGTAGAACCTGATAAGTCTGCTTGGAGGCTCATTCTGGTCTTTCAGGGGCGCAGCTTTGCAATAATCAATGTGTAGGCCGTCTCGTGAAAAAAATCAACATTGTGGAATCTACGTTAAGTATCGACCCGGATCAGCCTAAGCATGCCACACAGGCCTACCCAGATAGACACTTTTCGCCTCCTGTGGATTTTCTGTTTCAGGAATCACTACTCTATAGATATATCCCCCTAAGACGGAATGTGTCGGCCGGATCATTCTGCGCGGATAGCGCAGGCTGATCTGGTCGATACATTACGCAGATGTAAAGGGAGATCTTTGATCGGTAAATCTCGAGTGCTGGTTGTCGTGCGACTTGTCGTGTTTGTAATGTCATTCAAGTCCACTTTGGTATCTCCCATTAATTATATATTAATTTCACATTCATCCTGCCCCCCACACAACATCGAATGAGAACAGAGTGGACTGAGATCAGTGTGCATATTGTCACTGTATGATCTTTGTCTACATATTCGATGGTATTTTCCAAAATGATAATATCTCTCTCTTTCCTTCTATACATGTATATATATATATATATAAAATTTAAAACGAAAAGATATACCGGAACCAGAACAACCGGTTTCATTTATTTTACTCATCAGATCAGGGCATGTATGTATGTGTGTGTGTGTGTGTGTGTGTGTGTGTGTGTGTGTATGTGTGTGCGTGTGTGTGTGTGCGCGCGCGCGCGCACGTCTGTCTGTCTGTCGGTCTGTCTGTCTGTATCTCTCTTTATCCCACTCTCTCTCTCTCTCTCTCTCTCTCTCTCTCTCTCTCTCTCTCTCTCTCTCTCTCTCTCTCTCTCTCTCTCTCTCTCTCTCTCTCTCTCTCTCTCTCTCTCTCTCTTTGATATTTACAATATCTCTCTTATTTTCAAACTAAATCCATTGATGTGCGTAGTCAAGAGAATCGTCTCAGTGAGACAGTTGGTGACCCACAGCATAGGGTTATATGGTTAAATACGAATTTTGAAACAAGCATATACGCTCATAATCTAAAGCTCGGGATCAGCCGGAATATTTTGTTGGTGTTTTACGTAGCTTTCAAAAATGTTTCAGTTATATCCCGGCGTTTCCTGGGTACGTTACCAGTACTACTGGTCCATTTATCCTGACACCAGCCAGTCAGTCGTAAAGCTAACCCCGCAACACTGAGCGCCAAGAAGGGCAGCTTTTACTACTGTTTTTAAAGTCATTGATATGATCCGACCGGAGATCGAGCCCGCAACCTCCCGCACCCGAGGCGGACGCTCTACCACTACACGACCGAGGCGGACGCTCTACCACTACACGACCGAGGCGGTCGGCCGTTATACAGGATATAACAAAACACTTTAACAATGTGAATGTCAAGTTTTATTATTTGCCTCTCATAGCTTGTGAAATCTGACAGGTTTTACAGCACATTTTGAGGAAATAGTCTCTGTCACAGAAGGCAAATTTCAGCACCAATGGACAGTAGGCGAACTTATAGTTATCAACACAATCTGAAATACACAATATTTTTACAGACAATTAAAAGGCCTATCAGTAATATACATTTTAGATCGTGCCAATATCACTAACACCTATTCCACATAAAACAAATTTGCAACAAACGACTTTTAAAAAGTCTAGGCAAACGTATGGAAAATCTCTATAAATTTAAGTATAAGTATTGAATAAAGATGAGAACATTGTTGCAAAAGAATAAACTGATCATTATGAGCACGTTTTCTTTTGTCACAATGTTTTCGAATGTCTGCTACCGCAGAGGAGTGAGAAAAAGTCTGCATGAGGGATAGGGTTAAATCAAAACGCATCAGTTCCACACGCTCTTAGATAACACGTGACGTGCAGACACATTAAATATGAGACGTCCCACGAGAACACCAACATTGTGGACTCTGCGTAAAGTATCGACCCGGATCAGCCGCGCAGGCTAACCTGGATTGCGCAGGCTGATCTGGGTCGATACATTACCCAGATACCATAACGTTGTATTTCTCGTTGGACGGCTCTTATAAATTGACATCGTATATAAATAAATCATAAAACGACATTTAGAAACTAATATTCTTGGAATGTCATCGTAGCGACCATTAAGTATGGGCCGTGAGTCCCAATCAGTGCTATGCTACCATTCACTCCAACGGTTTACAAAATAAATGGTTATCTGCTTCAACATATGGACTTTAAGCCTCTATAGGAATGTAGCAAGTTTCATGTTAAGAATATCTATATGAGATGTCAAAAGTCTATTGTAACTGAGGTATTGCTGTAAACGAAGCTTAACCACAATTAAAGCAGCTCACATTGAATATTTAAAATATCTATAATGATTAGTATAATTTATAGACAGGGAAAAGTAAATATAAATATAAAATTAAGGGAATTAAACCACTGGGCGCACGACCTGCTAGATCCAAATACACCTGGGAATCCCAGTAGGGCGTACGACCTGCTAGATCCAAATATACATTGGCATCCCCGTAGGGCATACGACCTGCTAGATCCAAATACACATTGACATCCCCGTAGGGTGTACGACCTGCTAGATCCAAATACACCTGGGCAACCCCGTAGGGCGTACGACCTGCTAGATCGACATACACCTGGGCATCCCCGTAGAGCGTACGACCTGCTAGATCCAAATACGCCTGGGCACCCCCGTAAGGCGTACGATCTGCTAGATCCAAATACACATTGGGATCCCCGTAGGGCGTACGACCTGCTAGATCCAAATACATCTGGGCATCCCCGTAAGGCGTACGACCTGCTAGATCCAAATACACATGGGCATCCCCTTAGGGCGTACGACCTGCTAGATCCAAATACATCTGGGCATCCCCGTAGGGCGTACGACCTGCTAGATCCAAATACACCTGGGCATCCCCTTAGGGCGTACGACCTGCTAGATCCATGGTAAAATTACATTTGTAATGTTAACTATAATCATTTTCCCAAGTACCTTCATGTTCTTTGGTAAATTCAAAGTCTATTTTTGACCGGAGGCCTTGTATAACTGAATTTGTATTGTTAATCCAAATACACCTGGGCGTACGAAAACCAACCGTAGGACTATGACCTGCTAGATCGGCATCCCTGCTTTGTACTTTTCGCCTCCATCTCATTTAAAACAGACCTTATCTTGGCTGCAATAGCAATCACACTTATATATCTGATGACTGCCTAGTACAGGTCGTCTCAGATTTACCTTTGCTTCAGCTAATTAAATATCCGCCAACAGATCGTTAGGTTTCAACAGGGGAGATAACCCAATATATATAAATAAGAAAGTGAAGTGTTGATGGCCGATTGTTCCGAATGAAGAAGTATTGGGTCAATTTGAGACGACATTTTTTTACCGTGTAGTCAGATCCAATATACCTACAGCGAAGTGTTTTGGTCAGATTTTAATGTTGAAAAGGGTTCAAGTAAGTTCTTGAAAACGTTTGCATCAGTTGATATGAATAGGCAGATCTTTATCTATACTTGTAAAATGCACTGATGTTGTTTTTCGTTGAGAAGAAGTACTTTGGAAGTCTGGGGTATGCCTCTACCATGACATTATAGGGCCAGGCATACACCAATAATAGTGGCGCCCAGTATAAATGGTGTAGCGCTTAAAAGTATTTAGAGACAACTCTTTGTAGTTGACCAACCGGTTAAACTTTCTAACTCCGATTGTAGTTTAATTTAAGTATTTATGTATTGATCCCAAACATCAAGTTGTAATATTAATGGTGGTTCTCTGCTCTGAATGTAATTTGATTTAGTATTTATGTATTGATCCCAAACCACAAGTTGTAATATTTATGGTCCTCTGCTCTGAATGTAGTTTGATTTAGTATTTATGTATTGATCTCAAACATCAAGTTGTAATATTACTGGTCCGCTGCTCTGAATGTAGTTTGATTTAGTGTTTATTTATTGATCCCAAACATCAAGTTGTTATGGTAATGGTTCACTGCTCTGAATTTAGTTTGATTTAGTATTTATGTAGTGATCCCAAACATCAAGTTGTAATATTGATGGTCCTCTGCTCTGAATGTAGTTTGATTTAGTATTTATGTAGTTATCCCGAACATCAAGTTGTAATACTAATGGTTCACTGAAGAGTTTGCGAAAATCAACTGTATGTTAACTACTATATTTGAGCTGTCCCGCGAGAAAACCAAGATTGTGGTCTCTGCGTAAAATATCGACCCGGATCAGCATAAGCATGCCGCACAGGTTTACCCGGACAGAAACTTTTCGTCTCCTGTTGATTTTCTGTGTCAGGAATCATTACTCTATACCTCTATCCCACTGAGACGGTATGTGCGGGCCCGGATCAGTCTGTGCGGACTGCGCAGGCTGAGCTGGGTCGATACATTACGCAGATGCCACAATGTTGGTTTCCTCGCGGGACGGCTCGTACGCGGTTCATATCAGACCGATCTCATTAAAATCAGACTAAATTACTTCGCTGAACGTATATTGGATCTGACTACACCGCGTAAAGGGTCGTATCAAATTGACCTTATACACTTAAATACTTATGAGCACGTGCTCGGGGTTGTTTTTGTCCAATGTAATCGCACGATACAATAATATCCCGTGCTATACAATCGGAGCACTCGACAATCATCGCTACTCTAAATCGTTTATTCATATGGGTTATCTTACCTGCTTTGTACCGTAAGATTTGGAAAGTGACAATTTGATTGGCTGACGCAAAGATCAATCTGCGGCAACCTGTATGGGGTATCAGATCTGTATAAGAGCAAGAGAAGTTTAGGTCTGGTTTTAACCCTTTCCCTCATATAGACGCTTTCTGACGCATATGCAGCAGACGGCTTTTTGAAGACATGGCGACAAAAGAAGATATTGTTGAAAACGAGCAAATTCTCCTTTGGCATCATGTTGTATGTAGGAAAGAGTTAATGAAATTGATGCCAATAGTTACTATAGTAGGCCGGACACCAGTCACGACTGGATGTTAATGACTGTCTATTTACCTGGTTGAAGAGTAGTTTCGTCACGACACGGCTTGTCACACCTGCGTGAGTCTATAGGACGTTTAGTGGCGTCACACCGTTCACTCGGTTCGTCATTGTGGGTTTTACATTCAATATGGCGTCTCTGCCAGGCATTGTTACAACTACCCGTGCACTATGGAAAATATAAAAAATGAAACACAGAAATTGAAAATACTGATGAGATGATGAGATTTGACCAAAATCACTTGCTAGAATAAGGAGAAGTTCTCCGAGACGTGTTTTTAATTAGCTTCGGATCGTTTCACGACCCATTACTCAACAGGTGCCCCATTCTGATCATAAAATAATACAAGTAGTTAAACAATATACATATTTGCATGTATGTATCTTTTGAATAAAGAAGGCGAGTGAAAGAAGTTCGGGTGAAACATATGTATGCACTAGCTAGGTTGATTTTGGATGTTATCCGATTCAAGAAGATTCCGTTATTATGTTCCAACTTTGACCTATTTTTCTATATTTCAAACCTAATGCAACTTTTACAAGAATTACAACGACAATCACCTCCGTCCAATCGTCCATTTTCCATTCCGGTTGCGGGCACGCCATTTTCATACACGTTGCTATGGTTGCTGGTTTTCGGCTACTGTCACATTTACTGTCATCCAGATACATTTCTTTGTCACTTGTCATACAGTACACGTGACGTACCATCTCGCCACGCCCACATCGCTTAGAACACTGCAATAAAACCAGCCATTAATATAACAATTAAAACAACTGTTTGTATATCAATATAGCCAGCTATTTGTATAACAATTAAAACAGCTAATAATATAACATTAAAACAGCTAATAATATAATAATTAAAACAGCTATTAAAATAACCATTAAAACAGCTCGTTATATAACAATATAGACAGCTATGTGTATGACAATATAACGATCCTTTTGTATGACAATCAAACCAGATATTTGTATAACAATAAACAAAGATATTTGTATAACATTTTAAACAGGTATTTTTTTTACAATATAACGAGCTATGTGTATAACATTATACCCAGCTATTTCTACAACAATATAACGAGCTATGTGTAGAACATTATACCTAGCTATTTGTACAACAATAAAACGAGCTATGTGTATAACATTATACCCAGCTATTTGTACAACAATATAACGAGCTAATTGTAGAACATTATACCCAGCTATTTGTGCAACAATATAACGAGCTATGTGTAGAACATTATACCCAGCTTTGTGTACAACACTATAACGAGCTATGTGTAGAACATTATACCCAGCTATTTGTACAGCAATATAACGAGCTATGTGTATAACATTATACCCAGCTATTTGTACAGCAATATAACGAGCTATGTGTATAACATTATACCCAGTTATTTGTACAACAATATAACGAGCTATGTGTATAACATTATACCCAGCTATTTGTACAACAATATAACGAGCTATGTGAATAACATTATACCCAGCCAGCTATTTGTACAGCAATATACCGAGATATTTGTATAGCAATATACCGAGCTTTTTGTTTAGCAATATTCCCAGCTTTTTGTATAGTAATATCGCCAACTGTTTCATAACAAATTAACCAGTTATGTGTGTGAAAATGAAACCAGATAGTTGTATAACAATAAAACAAGCTACAGTCGAACCTTTGCTAAAGACCACATTGGAATAGCAATTCCCTGTCTATAACCATACTTTTGGTTTCCAAAATACTATCATTTTCTGTATAAATGACCCTACAATTAAATATCAACTGTGAACAAAGACCAGATTGTTCTCTTCCCATGAGTGGTCTTTAAACACAGGTTGACATTTGTATAACAAACAAACCCAGCTATTTTTATTTATATATCAATATAACTAGATATTTGCATATCAATATAACCAGCTAATTGTATAGCAATATAAACAGTTATTTGTAAGACAATTAAACCAGATATTTGTATAACAATAACACCAGATATTTGTATAACTTTAAAACAAGCTATTTTGTATGACAATATAACCCGATTGTATGTATAACAATAGGGATATAACAATAAGAATAGAACGAGCTAATTGTATAAGATTGAAACAAGCTATTCGTATAATAAGAAATCCAGATATTTGTACATCAATAAAACTAGCTATTTTTTATAACATAACAATACAGTCGTAATTTTTACTCATGCATTTAATACAAAGAACAAAACACATTTTATATTTCTATTTAATTTATATTTTTACTGATGCATTTAGTAAACAATCTAAATTTAAATAACATAGTTTGGTCTGACATGTGATTGCCACTTGAAACAATCAGTTAAACACACAGGCTACCTGTATAATAGCTAGACCTCAAATTCAAAACATAATGTCGCAAAATAGGTAACTCACTTCTCACCCTTGGAGACCGTAGTAAGTACATGTATATCACTACAACGATGTCTCACAAAAGCAGTTAAAAACTATCATATAACATTCAAGGTAACTACATACGGGTATACATTCATCACTGAATAACGTTTTGTTGGAAGCCATACAAACCGGCCCGGCCATATTATATTAAGAGCCGGAAAGCCGCCAAATGAAATGGCAATTTATGTACGAGTCGGGGTTATAATGTCGTGTTATTACTTCTTATTAAAGTAGGTATGTTTTGTCATGTTGTTACATAACGTAAATATTGTTAATTAGGCATTTATATTTATAAACAATCAATCCTTGCCCTAGTGATTTCTCAGTTTTTGGCCTGAGGCTTTAGCCCGTGGTCATAGTAGTAATACAATTTGTTACGGAGTTGGCAGCCTGCCAATTGCTGTTATCACCAAACAACGCATTTTAGGTTGAGACTGCGCGAGAAAAATAGTTCAACATGGTTTCAACAAAACTGCATTTAAAAGGTTAGGGACCCCCCCCCCCCCCCCACCCCCCATAAATATCATTTTAATGTTGTTGGAACATCAGTGAAGAACTTAAGGTGTGAGTACTCCAATATAAGTTTAAGAAATGCTTTAGAAATTAATGCGCCGAGAGGTCAAATATGGACGCTTGTTAACATTATTAACATTCGCGAAGAGGAACGGAAAAAAATAAAGAAGGCACGTGAACTATAAAGTCGCTGATTAACCGGGGGGCCGTAGGGCCCGTGCGTCGGAAAATTAATGGTAAACAAAGAAAAAGCGTGGCAAATGCAGTGGCGGATTTGTCAACACTGTAGAGGCCATGTTTTTTTAAAATTTGGTCAGAATGTTTATCTTAATTATATCTAGTCCATGTTCGAATAAGGGTCATATCGGATAAACAAAAATAGGTCTCTAGGCCAAATGAAGGAACATCTTGATAACACACTGGATGTTGCATTTTGAATCTTTGTCAATTGTCTTGATGAGTTTTGCATATTTCAAACACTTTTTCCCAGTCTAGTACATGGTTTAGAGAACTATTTCAACTTGATGGAATGTGATTTAACATTGACATATTTCTCAATATAATAATGAAGAAACTTTTCTGCCTAAACCTGCTGTCAAATTTCCCTTTGATTCTTCATGTCTTAAATGTGTATACTTGTGAGCTCTTGCACTCAGGTGAGCGATAAAATGCCAACTTGTGTCCTTCTGTTTTTAAATGATCTTTCAACTTCTTGACAATAAATACATAAACATAAGCTGCAATTGTTATTTTCTTTCACATTTTCCCTACTTCTCCAACCTTCCAAGCAGCCACAAGGCCGCCAGCACTGCAGTGCTTTGATTTAAATTCCATTTAATAGTCATACTTTTATTTAGATATATTTCAATATCCTATATGTTATCAATGTCGTTTACTGCAGGTTTATTGTGTGAATGAGGGAATTGATTAAGATGAAACGAGCTTTTGGACATATCGTGACAAAAGAAGTTTAGATTCCCTTTTTGTTCTATTTGGTATTAACAATATTTTTCTTTATATTCTCAGTAACATATTCATATCTATACAATTCATATACATATATAAAGGATTGAGCAGAAATCATTAAGCTTATTTAAGAATCTCTCTCCTTATATTATCTTTAACAAACCAAGTAACTATGCAGAAACTGACCTCTGTCCACTCCTCGGCCTCCCATAATGCTGGACAGTTTGACCGGCGACATACGCGCTCCGATAAAGGTCTCTCCCCTGGACACTCCGAGTCGTCTAGTATCACTTCCTCGCTCTGGTCAATTTTCTGTTTACAGACCAATGACCGGGACTTGCGCCCACCACCACACGTCTGGCTGCATCGACTCCAGTCACCAATCTCCCATCTGTATTAGTGTTATAAAGAAGAGTATATATTAGGAAGAGTTGTAAACAATTAACAATATTCAGACGCATTTGACCCATCTGTTATATAAGATTTTTGTAAAAAAGATTCTCAAAAGTTTGTTCATAGTGCTCTGCTGGAGATGTGTTGTTTGTGGGAAAGGGTTCATGTTTTTAGGGTCTCTTTTGACTAATGTATAATTATACAATTCGAGTTAGCGTCTAATTGAGCACTTGTGTCATCAGTCAATGAGTCCAAGCATGATTGACATGCATCAACGGAAAAGTGTGCTCCCTATGTGTCATTACAGAAAGTGCTCCCTATGTGTCATCACAGAAAGTTCTCACTATGTGTCATTACAGAAAGTGCTCCCTATGTGTCATTACATAAAGTGCTCCATATGTGTCATAACAGAAAGTGCTCCCTATGTGTCATTACAGAAAGTGCTCCCTATGTGTCATAACAGAAAGTGCTCCCTATGTGTCATCACAGAAAGTGCTCCCTATGTGTCATTACAGAAAGTGCTCCCTATGTGTCATTACAGAAAGTTCTCCCTATGTACCATTACAGAAAGTTCTCCCTATGTGCAATTACAGAAAGTTCTCCCTATGTGTCATTACAGAAAGTTCTCTCTATGTGTCATTACAGAAAGTTCTCCCTATGTGTCATTACAGAAAGTGCTCCCTATGTGTCATTACAGAAAGTGCTCACTATGTGTCATTACAGAAAGTGCTCCCTATGTGTCATCACAGAAAGTGCTCTCTATGTGTGATCACAGAAAGTGCTCCCTATGTGTCATTACAGAAAGTGCTCACTATGTGTCATTACAGAAAGTGCTCCCTATGTGTCATCACAGAAAGTGCTCATTATGTGTCATCACGAAAGTGCTCAATATGTGTCATTACAGAAAGTGCTCCCTATGTGTCATCACAGAAAGTGCTTTGTTTGTTTGTTTGTTTGTTTGTTTGGAGTTTAACGCCGCTTTCAACAGCTTTGGTCATATCACGGCGGTCAGTGCACCTACCCATGTTTTCCTGGCTTTCCTACACCAGTACTTACACAACATTCTTTTGAAGCCACACAGAAAGTGCTCCTTATGTGTCATCACAGAAAGTGCTCCCTATGTGTCATTACAGAAAGTGCTCCCTATATGTCATCACAGAAAGTGCTCACTATGTGTCATTACAGAAAGTGATTCCTATGTGTCATCACAGAAAGTGCTCATTATGTGTCATCACGAAAGTGATCCATATGTTTCAGCTGAACTGGGCGTCCCGGGCATTAATTCCCGCTCTCAGCGGTATTGTATTCCATAGCCTTCTGGTTGGTTTCTCAAAGGATCATGCAAAAAGTAAATATCGCCGTCACATAACTGCAATATTGTTGAAAAAGACGTAAAGCACCTATACAATAACAGATCAGCCTACGGAGGCATGTGAAACACGGAAATTATTGATTGATTGGGGTTTCACGGAACAATTTGTCAGTCAGAGCACGGCTGCCACTTCACCTATTCATATGTTTCCTGACTTTCTCACACCAGTACTCCACAAAACAGTATTTCTGGAAGAAACATGACGTATGTTGCATTGACTTTTGTCTAACGTCGGAAAGATTGTTGGCCAAGCTGGTGTTCGAACTCAGAACTCATGGAGTTTAACCGGTTTTTCCATATTATACATTATTATAGATTTTGCTTGCTTCACCATGTCTACAGGGCGACGCCATTATTGTTGTATGCCTGACCCTATAATTACCGCATTCGGCATTAGCCCCCGAGTCAACATGCGTGAACCCGAGTTGACTCTTATGGCGTTCGTTTAACAACAGACAGCCAGCTCGGGTTAACCCGATGTCAACCTACCCGGAAGACTTGGTTGATGATAATTGCATTCGTTTAATCAAGTTTTAAACACTTTACAGTTCGGTGTTTATTACATATCCGAGTAAAGAAGGTTAAGCTGGCTAGGTTAACTCGGGGTTTATGCCGAACGCGCTCAATGTTAGGGTAGGGGCAGATAACTCCAGACTAGTTTTCCTAAAGAACGACGACTCCAATGAAATAACGATACGATCGAAAATGAACTGACCTAGAAGGACACGGGCTGTGGTTACAGTTTTTATAATGATGACTTGGTTTCGGTTGTGGGAAACAGTAAGCGTCTTTTACGATTGTTTTTCTGTATTTGTGAACACAAACTGCGTTAGATTTACTAATACCTGTTAAATAAGAACACACACTCAGCGTTAGATTTACTAATACCTGTTAAATGATAATACACACTGCGTTATATTGACTAATACCTGTTAAATAAAAACACACACTGCGTTAGATTTACTAATACCTGTCAAATGAGAACACACACACACACACACACACACACTGCGTTAGAGTTACTAATACCTATCAAATGAGAACACACACACTGCATTAGATTCACTAATACCTGTTAAATAAGAACACACATACTGCGGTATATTTATTAATACCTGTTAAATAAGAACACACACCGCGTTAGATTTACTAATACCTGTTAAATAAGATCACACACTGCGTTAGATTTACTAAAACCTGTCAAATGAGAACAAACACACTGCGTTAGATGTAGTAATACCTGTTCAATAAGAACACACACCGCGTTAGATTTACTAATAACTGTTAAATAAGATCACATACTGCGTTAGATTTAATATTACCTGTCAAATGAGAACACACACACACACTGTATTAGATTTCATAATACCTGTCAAATGAGAACACACACACTGCGTTAGATTTACTAATACCTGTTAAATAAGATCACACACTGCGTTAGATTTATTAATACCTGTTAAATAAGATCACACACTGCGTTAGATTTACTAATACCTGTCAAATGAGAACACACACACACTGCGTTAGATTTATTAATACCTGTTAAATAAGAACACACACCGCGTTAGATTTACTAATACCTGTTAAATAAGATCACATACTGCGTTAGATTTAATATTACCTGTCAAATGAGAATACACACACACACACTGTGTTAGATTTAATAATACCTGTCAAATGAGAACACACACACTGCGTTAGATTTACTAATACCTGTTAAATAAGATCACACACTGCGTTAGATTTACTAATACCTGTTAAATAAGAACACACACACTGCGTTATATTTACTAATACCTGTTACATAAGAACACACACTGCGTTAGATTTACTAATACCTGTTAAAGAAAAGCACACACTGCGTTAGATTTACTAATACCTGTCAAATGAGAACACACACACACACACACACACACACACACACACACACACTGTGTTAGATTTACTAATACCTGTCAAATGAGAACACACACACTGCGTTAGATTTACTAATACAAGGTAATATGTATGCAATTGGATCCAGCATCAACATAATGAACACATTAAAAGACATACACTATTACTTACAACTAGTTATAGAACAAGGTGAATGAATGAACAATAAGATGTTTCACAAAGAACAATATTCTGCACTCAATAAGCATGTGTTAATTTCTACTTATTGAAAGCATTAATTCATCATGTATCAATTATGGATTGATTGGGTCCAGTTTTACGGACAGAGTGGAACATAAGGGAGTAAAGAGTTTAGAAAGATAAGAGCATTCTGAACCCTTAGTAGACCATTTTGAATAGCGTGCTAGTAAGGGATTGGGAAAATGTCTATTTATGGAGCACAGTGTTATGTAGCATGTGTGTGAAAAAAAATTCGACATGGTCAGCTAGTCCTCATGAATATTATAATGCTTTGACAAATGAGCTAGTTTTAGCATATTGGACAGTTTTGAACAAGGCCCAAAAAACATGAGAAACAAATAGTATGACAAAGTTTCATGCTGATTACATAGAAGATTTAATTTATGCACCAATGCAATAAACTGAACTGGTTATGATGTTGGGAAAAAAAGATTTGAAAGAAAATAATTCTCCAGGCCAAAAAGGACATTTTGTAAAGACCAATGTTAGACAGGTGCATGTATCATAGCCGGTTTACTTGTGAAACCACTGAAGCGCCAACTCTTCAAATGATTAACCTCTGTCCCACATCCAACGAATCTGCAGACTTAATACACATCTGATTAATAATACTGCAAACCTCTATAAAAGGTAAAAATAATCATTGAATAGGGTTGAAAGTATTGCAATAAAGGGAAAACGTTCTCATGCTGGGCCATTTCTCGTTTTGCCACAATATCTTCAAAAGTCAGATGCTGCAGAGGCGTCAGAAAGTGTCTGTATGTTGTAAAGAGTTAAACATGCCACAAATTGTTTTCGCAGATTATAATACGTGTAAATTAATAGCTGACCTTTTCCACATGATTGCGAGCATTGTGACCAAGGAGAGTGCGTCCACGTGTACTGGGTTACATTAAGGTTGTTTGAAAAAGGACTGTGGGGAACGTTGTATTCGTATTGTACGCCTTGGTTGTCTTCTTGTAGCAGCAACTGCAATTAAGATGGTGGTAACATCCGTATTATATACTCGGTTAGATTGGGATTGTTTTCAAGTCGGTAGCGACGCGGGCTGTCACTACAGGGGATGTGAGTTCGAATCCCGAATCCTGACTCGATCAACATTCTTTTCAACGTTTTACAAAAAGTCAATGGGACAAGTGTCATTCGTCTTCGAACAATGGACTAACAGTCTACGTAGAAAGGCAGACACATGCTTGGGAAAATAATGTTTTGTTGATTAATGGTTTTTAAAACGCCGGAAAACACATGGATATGTAAACTGGTCGCCGTGATATTATGGAAACATTGTTGAAAACGACGTTAATCCCCTGTAAATCAAGCAATCAATCAATGACCTTGGTTGTGAAAAAAGTTAGACAGTTATGTAGTACGCCTGCTTTTTGGATGTGAAAAAGGAATCATTTCATGATCATGACCCTGCTACATGCTAATTCTTTTAGCAGGATATATTAACATTTATTTAAGACCATTGAGATCACGTCGTATAATACATAAACTACGGTGGCACAGAGGTGACATGTGTGCGATTTTATTTATCTCGTTCCCACGACATAATATCTCGTGGGAACGAGTTATTATCTCGTGGGAACGAGTTATTATCTCGTGGGAACGACTTAATTATCTCGTTCCCACGACTTATTATCTCGTGGGAACGAGATAATACCTCGTTCCCACGAGATAATAACTCGTTCCCACGAGATATTATGTCGTGGGAACGAGATAATTAAGTCGTGGGAACAAGATAATAACTCGTTCCCACGAGATAATAAGTCGTGGGAACGAGATAATTAAGTCGTTCCCACGAGATATTATGTCGTGGGAACGAGATAAATAAAATCGCACACATGTCACCTCTGTGCCACCGTAGTTTTCACTCTTCGCAATGTCATCAATTAACGTGGGACCGCATCGGTGGTATAGGGGTAAGGCGTCCACCTCGGGTAAGGGAGTTCGCGGGTTCGATCCTCGACCGGTTCATATTAGATACATGGTTGTAATGACTTTCTTTCATGTCGCTCAGAATTCGTGGGTTAGCATTACGCTTAACCCGCTGGTGTCAGGATAAATAGACCAGTAGTACTAGATGTAGTATTTAACCCAGGAAATGCTTTAGTATAACTGAATAATTGTCAAAAGCTGCATAAAACACAATACAATAAAACAAACAATGAACGTGGTTTTTATCTAATTGCAAAAGAAACGATAAAAGAAGTAGTCCTGTAAACTAAATTTAAAATCAGTTGTTATGCTCTTTATTTGACGATTTTGGTCCTGTAGGCATTTTCGTAAATAGGTTGATCAGTGTTTATTCATAACATAAATGAAACAAAAGCAATCAAAGAAACCTCAAATCACATATGAACTTTGAAAAAGTACATACCAAAACAACGAGGTTTTCGCTCGTAGGGCCGATAGCTCTCATAATTTCTGGTGCATCGTTGTGTCTCTCATAATGAAATACGGTACCGGCTATAGTAAACTTTCGGGGCCAGTCGATTGTCCAGTCTCCATTTATGTAATATGAACCGTTCTCACGCTTTAATGCTGCAAATAATTTAACAATAATTGATATACAATAACTGAAAACTAGCCTCTATTTCTTTTTTACAGGAATTGAATAATGTACGAAACGTAAAAAAATAGCTTTTTTATAGAAATAGAAACGAAAATAAACAAAGAAGATAATGATGTTGGTGACAGACAGACAAATGAATATACACGTTTCTAATGCATACTGTTAACCCCCTTATGGAGATTATTGAAACACATGATCTTATCCATATTGACATGATGGAGTTTACCTAAGTAGTTGACAGATTCGTGTGCTTCCTGTACTTGTATGTGCATGGCGCCGCTTGGTATCTTTAATATCTCTTGATAAGCTGTAATAAAAAGGTACATGGTTCTGTATTCGTACAAGGAATCCGCTGTGTGCGAATGATTAAAGTCGGGGATTTGGAACAGGGCGTCCTGGGTTCGATCCCCAGTCGCGACGGTCATGGGAAGGCACGTTGCCTAGCCACGTTGCCTAGCCTGGTACTGGTCTTGAATCAGTGAACTGTCGTCGTAATGTTACTGAAATAATGTTGAAAACGGCGTAAACCCACATTATAACAATACTGTATTCATCCATAATTATAATACCATGCTCGTTCTAAATTTGTCTCAATGTCAATGTAACATATATAACCTCAGTCGCGATGGGATAATACAAAAGCTATACTATTGACTATCGACGACCTCAGTCTATGGGATAATACAACAACTATACTATAGACTCTCGACGACCTCAGTCTCGATGGGATAATACAACAGCTATACTATAGACTCTCGACGACCTCAGTCGCGATAGGATAATACAACAGCTATACTATAGACTATCGACAACCTCAGTCGCGGTGGGATAATACAACAGCTATACTACATACTCTCTACAACCTCAGTCGCGGTGGGATAATACAACAGCTATACTACATACTCTCGACAAACTCAGTCGCGATGGGATAATACAACAGCTGTACTATAGACTCTCG
This sequence comes from Serripes groenlandicus, assembly GCA_031761405.1. NCBI lineage: Eukaryota > Metazoa > Mollusca > Bivalvia > Cardiida > Cardiidae > Serripes > Serripes groenlandicus. The sequence continues at coordinate 113,797,052 of JASEVX010000001.1, read as the reverse complement.
ACGACCTCAGTCACGATGGGATAATACAACAGTTATACTGTAGACTCTCGACAACCTCAGCCACGATGGGATAATACAAGAGATATACTATAGACTCTCGAAGACCTCATGGGATAATACAACAACTATACTATAGACTCTCGACGAACTCAGTCTCGATGGGATAATACAACAGATATACTATAGACTCTCGAAGACCTCAGTCGCGATGGGATAATACAACAACTATACTATAGACTTTCGACGACCTCAGTCACGATGGGATAATACAACAACTATACTAAAGACTCTCGACGACCTCAGTCACGATGGGATAATACAACAGCTATACTATAGACTCTCGACGACCTCAGTCACGATGGGATAATACAACAGCTATACTATAGACTCTCGACGACCTCAGTCGTGATGGGATAATACAACAGCTATACTATAGACTCTCGACGACCTCAGTCACGATGGGATAATACAACATATGTACTATAGACTCTCGACGACCTCAGTCACGATGGGATAATATAACAGCTAAGTGGCAATAGAAACACTTTCTCGTTTTGCCAAAATGGGTTCAAATGTCTATATGAGAGAAATGGTTAACTAACTTTATATGCATTTTCGGCTTATTATTTGGTATATGGAAGAGTTAAACTATAGACAGTGTAGGGACGGTACCTCCTTTCGGTAGTGATCTATCCACCATTCCCGAGATGGTATGACAGGAAGTCCCGTCCCCCGCACACACCCGACACTTGTCCTCACGGGCTGCTGATCCGAGCTCACCGTCACACCCAACATGCTGAAATAGAAAATCGGTAACGAATTATAATAAGTTATTAAAGACTGGCTATGCGTGTTCTGAGGATGTTAACCGTTAAAAGGATAGTGCATATGAGAGCTTTCTGAATCATTTACGACACCCTATTCACAATATCAATAGAGTCAATACATTCAAGAGCGTACTGGATGCTCAATCAGTACTCTCGTCGAGGCAAGAAACATAATGTTGACCTCGAACCTAGGGCCTTCGGATGAACGGAATTGTCAAAAAAGCTTACGATCATTACAAATAAATAAAATCAATTACCCGCGTCAAAAAGACTGGGCTTCATTTCAAACATTTAAATGATGATCATCTTCCAAACCTGCACGTATCAATAAGCAAGTGCATGATAAAGTTGAAAGAAGGTAGCAGTAATATTTGAACATTGTAGATCTGGGATCAAACTGTGCGGTTGCAAAAGCTGATCTGGATCTATAATGTTCATCAAAGCCCTCTTGTATATTTTCTCGTGTACAAGCCCGTTTCTTGTTCAAATTGTGATACAAAATTGACCGCGGATAAGAGAATACATCACTTTACTTTAGAGGCCGTCGAAAATATCGAACACTAAATACATACGAGCCGTTCCACGAGAAAACCAACATTGTTGACTCTGCGTAAAGTATCGACCCGGATCAGCCTAAGCATGCCACACAGGCCTATCTGAATAGACACTTTTAGCCTCCTGTGGATTTCCTGTTTCAGGAATAACTACTCTATACATCTATCCCCCTAAGACGGAATGTGTCGGCCGGATCAGTCTGCGCGCACAGCGCAGGCTGATCTGGTCGATACATTACGCAGATGTCTATCGCCGCAGCATCTTGTGTAGGCCGTTCCTCGTGAAAACCAACATTGTTGACTCTGCGTAACTGCGTAAAGTATCGACCAGGATCAGCCTAAGCATGCCACGCAGGCTAAACCGGCTATACATTTTTCGCCTCTTGTGGGTTATCTGTTTCAGGAATCATTACTCTATACATACATCTCTCCCCCTGAGACGAAATGTGTCGGCCCGGATTAACCTGCGCGAACTGTGCAGTCTGATCTGGGTCGATACATTACACATAGTCCATAGTAATGGTTTTCTCGTGGAAGGGCTCATACATTTACAGTACAGGTCGAGTTAACCTGGCCGAGTCGACCCGATAACGAGTTGGTGAGGATTCCACATATCTCAGTATCTTCCTTAATCAAGCATGCCATTGTTCAAGGCGATACTGGAGTATACATGTACGAGCATCGACCGTATCTTGTCTACCTATTTCCGAGTACAGGGGTTCGTATAATACATAAACGTGTCTGCAGTCAATTAATGTTCACACTGGACAGTTCTCCGAAGGGTGTATGATGTTTGGATGGATGAAAAGTGTACAGGGAAGATCACAATCAAACTCACGTGACATTCGCCGTTGATACACATATCTCTACGGTCGGGATAACATGGCGTACCGTCTATAACTTTACTGGCCCTTTCGGTGTAAAAATTAAACCCATCCGCCATACAGTTTAGTGCGCAGGGGTTACTTTGAGCTGTTGTAAAAGAGACGTGATTGCTTAACATTTTGTTCGAAATAACCTTACCAAAAAAGGAGAATGAGACACACACAAAAACCAACACACACTGATCTTAGTTCAGCCAGTCCATGAGGAACTGTCAAGTTGTCTATTGTAAACATTATAGATCCAGATCAGTCTATACATCCTTACAGTCTGAACAAAACTATACTGTTCACATTTCACTTACACCAGCTTGTTAGAGATTATGTCAACTGGTGTAGATTATGCAGGTGAACACTACTGTTATCCGAACCTACATTGTTCAAAAATGCCATCGAGTATCTTTTCTAATGCATCGGTTAACTCCATACTGCAGTTGCATAACGCTAAGATGAGCCTTATCGTTGCAGAGCCTGATGTGAGCAATCACTGTCCGTCTGCAATAAGCAACAAGTTGGATCATTGAACAACCAAGCAGTCTCTCTAGACGAACAGTTTGATTTGTGTCGTCTGTTGACGAACGTTATGTTGTAGGCTTTACTTAACCCTCTCCCATATACAACAAACCTGCAGCAGACGACTTTGAAAACATGGAGGATTTTTTTTTTTAAAAGATCACCATACATGGGACTTTAATTATTAAAAAGAGTTGAAAACATTGTGGCAAATGGAGAAATTGCTCATTATGAGCAATTTCTCCTTTTGCCGAAATGTTTTCAAAAGTCGTCTGCAGCAGATGCGTCAGAAAGCGTCTGTATGTGGGGAAGGGTTAATATTCTCTTTAATAGACTATGAAATCTAAATAAGGATTTTTGGGAAGCCGTTTACGTTCTCTGTTAGCTTTAACATAGTTTTACTCTATCACATACACGATACCTAATTATCATTAAATTACAATGATAATAAATGTATTACATGTCAGAGAACCGGACAGAAGGACAAAGTTGTTCTTAACTATGAACATGAATACATTTCCTATATGTTGAAAAACGAACACACAATATAAACAAACAGCTCTGCAGCGGATGACTGCACAATTTTAGAACAGGATTTAATTGAATAGGGATGAAAATATTGGTTGATATTTCTCCCCATTGCCATCATAGTTTCAAAAGTCGAATGATACAGATGCGTCAAAATACATAAGAATAAAGACAAAGGATTAAGAAAAGTGGACAGGATTCTTACAGCCAGTGAAAGGTATCCATTTAAAGTATCTGCCTCGAAATGGAATGTTGTCATAGGCGGCACACTGCACCACACGGAAATCTTCGGAACCATTCGTACATTGTACCTAGAATATAAAGGGAAGTATTCAATACCAGACTTAGTCGACGACTGTACAACGGCTAGATACGATACTTCCACATCGTTTCATTAATGTATTTCCTACAATCATATCGAAAGTTTACCAAATCTCAAAATACGATTACAAACTCAGATATCCAAACTACTGAGAGAACACCTGACAAAACAGGGTGTATTTTCTTCAATTCCGTGACGAGCGGGTTTTTCTACACAAACGGCGCGAGTTTTGGTTAAGTCTCCTGGAAGCAGACATCGAGCGCGATTAATATAAGCTAAAATATTGTTTAGCAATCTATGTAATATAAAATAAGTTTTAACTAAGCTTATCATCAGAACCATACATTCCTTGAACAGGGGCGTAGCTTTGCAATAATCAATGTGTAGGCCGTCTCGTGAGAATATCAACATTGTGGACTCGTTGGTAAGCTATCGAGGAATGGCCTAATATCTAAACTTTCCGCTAATTTATGGTTTTGGTACGGCATCGAGAGAATATGAGCCGTCCCGCGAGCAAACCAACACTGTGGAGTAAAGTATCGACCCGGATCAGCCTAAGCATGCCACACAGGCCTACCCGAATTGACACTTTTCGCTTCCTGTGGATTTTCTGTTTCAGGAATCACTACTCAATACATCTATCCCCCTAAGACGGAATGTGTCGGCCGGGTCAGTCTGCGCAGGATGATCTGGTCGATACATTACGCAAATGTTTATCGCCGCAGCTACATTTTGGGGCATTTTGAGAAAAAAATGTGTAGGCACGTGCCTACAGTGCCTAAAGGGAGCTACGCAAATGTTGAACGCCGGAGACTAATACGTAAACCGCGAAATGCGAAAACGGGTCTTTTAGCACCAAACCATTACTGCGTTACTTAAACCTCTGGGCGCCTCTGAAGCAGACCACGATTGAACACACTGTGTCAATAGGTGAAGCTGCTCATGATGAGCAATTTCCCCTTTTATCACAATGTTTTCTTCTTTTAAAACGTATCCTTTCAATGATAAACATTTTTCCTAGTTTTATCTAGATAATAAGAGACATCTGCTGCAGGGATATGAGTGAGAAACAAGAATGTATGTTTTATTCTAAAAGTAGGCGATCAGAAATTGATACTAGGATTGATCTGGTGATACTGTGTGCGTGCAATCTCTCCCGAGTCTTCACAGTTCCCATTTGCAATAATGCTCTATCTCAATTGAGTTACGTCCCACATACAACAATTTGTCATCAGACAACTTTGCATAGAGTCGGAAACAGTGCGGCCAAAGGAGAAAGTTCGCGTTTTTAGCAATTACTCCCTCTGTCACATTGTTTTCAATAGTCGTCTGCTGCAGAGGCGTCACAAAAGCATCTCTTAGAGGGAATGGGTTAAGGAAAAGTAAAGAGAACACCTCAAAATATTATATAGAAGACTTACTCTTGTGTTACAAGACTTGTACTTGATTCTGTCACCTACACAATATTTACCTCCATGCGACGGGCTGTAAGATGATAAGATATGTATTAATTCCTGGAACTTACTTGAACATAGATTCACTAGATTTCGGACGCCTCTGCAGCAGACGGCTATTTGAAAACATAGTGACAAAAGAAGAAATTGCACAAAACGTGCAATTTCTCCTTTTGACACAATGTTTTCCACTTTGAGTCGTAGGTTGACAAAATACGTTCAAAGTCGTCTGCTGCAGAAATGTCGTATGAGGGTAAGGGTTAAGAAAACAAATAGAAAACGTAACAAAGTCTAGAACAGAAATAGTTCAATTAACAAGATGCCTAACATGACCATTAATCGATCACCTGAATGAAGGTATCGTAGTAAATGTGTAACTACTAATGTCGGGAAACATTTGATAACGAGAGTGAAACAAACATCAATGAGAAGAAATTAAAACGGCATATAAGTAAAGGAAATTAATTTGCTTTTTAATGACGTATTTCCTTAAGAAGATGCGAACAATTCAGAAAGAGGATTCCTATAGGAGCATTCCTGTGCAGTTTGAAAATAGCCCAGTGGTTTAAGGAGGAGATGTCCTTTGAAGCTATACGTTAACAACGGACGGACGACTGGCAGAGAGTGATCTGTAAATATAAACTTCCTTTGACTAAGGCGATAATAAATTATGAAACGGTTATCAATATTTATTTCTATGTTTTTGTTTCATTTTATGGCATTAATATTCATTTAAAAAAAATCAGTTTTCGACAAGAATGCATTCAAAAGACAAGGTAATTTACCTTTGTTTGATAATACCAGCCCATTACGACGACTTTCGAGTCCACAAGGGATTTAAATCATTTGATATAAAAGTCATTGTAAAACATCCGTTATCCAAACTTACGTATAAAACATCTGTTTTCCTCAAACAAAGCAATGATATGACTGCAGATATGTATCAAGAAAAACAAAATGTAAGATAACTGTAAAAGGAGGAAAGGTACAAGTTGGCTTTTCTGAACAATGTGGTATCTGTTAATCTAATCTGCTTATCAAAATGTAGACAAATTGACAGAATGATGCAACAAGATAATGTTAGTAATGTGTGAACGTAGTAGATCTTGATCAGACTGTGCTGGATGATAACGCTGTTTTGGATCTCCACTGTATCAGATTATCCGACTAGTACCTTTTCCCAAAAACAGACTAAACTATTTATGTATCAAGAGCTATGAATGACATACACAGGATTTTTACAGAATCGTTGTTTTGACATGACCCCTCCGTCACAACTCCGTGAACATTCGGAATAACTTCCCCAGGTACTCCACTGTCCGTCTACCGGTGATGGTCGGTAATCCATCTCTACACAGTGTCGTCTGTAGCAATGCTAGATAATGTGACATACAAAGAGAGAGTAAACCAGTTTGTAACACCGCTTTCAACATCTTTTCAATCATATATCAGTGTTTCATGGGTAAGTTACCAGTAATATTGTTCCATTTATCTTGATACCAGCGATTCTGTCGTAACACGACAATCCTAAACGCAAAGGATGGAAAACCATTTTTAAAGTCTATATATTGACCAGGTAAGGGATCGACCCCGCAACCTCCCGCACCGAGGCTGACGCTCTATCACATCACCACAGAGGTAGTCTAGAGAATAAACCAAAGAAGGTGATCATGGCCATAAATGACCATAAACCGAAAATTGTAGATCAAGTCAATATATAAATTGTTACTTAAAAGCCACTGCCGTAATAAAATCTCAATCAAATTTGATCTCAAAACCTGAACATAATGAGCAATTTCTCCTTTTGCCAATATGTTCAACTTAATTCAATACTGTAATTGAATCTTCATTTATAGAGTTTCCATATTTTTGTATAGATGTTTTAAAAGTCCTCTGCTGTAGACTTCTTTTATTTTGGGAAAGAGTAATACCGGATAACTTGTGTCAATGTAACTATGCGGGGAGGTACTTGCACTTAATGAGGTAGGAATGGTATGGGCATTAACCATATCGCTCATACATATGCAGCAGACGACATTTGAAAAAGTTCTCATAATGAACAAGTTCTCCTTTTGCCACGTATTTTCAATAAATATGTTCAATAATTGAACTATTATTGATAGAGATATTCAATTGTGCCTTGATGTTATTTAAGTTGTCTGCTGCAGAATTATTAATTGCGGGAAAGGGTTAACCAAAAATACATCAATATATAAATAAATGCCTACATTGATCAAACAGTGGCACGATGTAAAACTAACATACATACCCCACTGAAAAGACTTGTATAATTCCTACAGGGTGTCCCGTCGCCTGCTGGTATGCTATTCGTGACACACTGGTCGTCCGTATTGGTGCACCATAGCTCTTGACAAACATCCTGGTGGAGATATACATCACGTGACATGCAGGACAGAAGACAAGTTTTCCGCGCTCTCCGTTATTCGGTTCAACTTCCCTGACGCTTTCTGACGCATCTGCGTGCAGCAAACGACTTTTTAAAACATTGTGACAAAGGGAGAACTTTCTAAAGATTTTCTAAAGAATTTGCCAATATATCCAGTAATTCTTTTTTCATTTATAGAAGGTTTCCATAGTTTTGACTAAATGTTTCAAAAGTCGTCTGTTGCAAATTTGATGTATGCGGGAATTGGTAAAAATAAATTATATTTGTGACAATAATTTCGTATTTGTGGAATGATGTGGTTGAATATGTGATTTGGACTTTACATTACAAGTTATATTTGAAAAACACAAGAGCACAAACTTAAACGCAAACAAGATGTTTTTTAAGGCACTGGGTCGCTCAACTGAATTATGCCAACCGTATAGTAAATCACAATAACTATTTTTGCAGTCAGGTAAGCTAAAACAAGTGTTAACAATATATTCTTTCAATTTTGCCGAGTGATCTTATTTTTGATCAGACATAATCCATATTCATATTCATACCATTAAAATACTCATTCTTACACTATTTATAAATAGGGCTTCCCGAGTGTTAACAAGAGATCTTTCAATTTGGCCTAGTGACCTGACATGACCAATATTCAAACTGTTATCAAGACAAACATTCTGACAAAGTTTGAGCATGCTCAAGATATAAATGCGGCCTCCAGAGTGTTAACAAGATTTTCCTTCAATTTGACCTAGTGACCTAGTTTTTGACTTAATACAACCCAGTTTCGAACTTGTCAAAGCTGTGATGGAGATGTTCTGATAAAATTTCATGAAAATCAGATGACAAATGTAGCATGTAGAGTGTTTACAGTGCAATTGTTGACTACGCAGGTCGCACGATGGGCAGACGATGGACAAAATGCTATCATAATAGCTAACATTGAGCACTTCGTGCTCAGGTGAGCTTAAACGGAGTTTCTCAGTAGTAAACAAATAAAAATCGGAGACCCATCAGAGGTGCAAGGGAGTGACATTCTAAACCAGAATAACTCTGTTCAATGTTTTTTTTTTATTATGACCTTTTTAATAACTTGTTGTTTTTGTTTAATTTGCGGGGAGACCCGTAATTAAGTTTGAGAATGTGTGGCTCGATCCTTTTTGCTTTATATGTAAACTCTAATGTTGTTATACCACGTGATTTATTTGACAATACAATATGTTTAATCTAAACAAGTACGCAATGTTCGAAATCGAGTGGTACAGTTTAGTAGATTATTGACAGGCTAACATCTTGATAAACTCACTGTTCCCAAAAGTGTGTATTATCAAGTGATAATGTTTACTAGGGATGTCAACAGTTACCGATATTAGTAACCGGTTAATCGTTTGATCTTCCGATCGGTTAACCGGTTAACCGGATAAACTAATAGATAATCAATATTCCATTACGTGTTTCGTTATTTCGATTTTCTACGAACCTATTAATCGTATAACAAACGGTTACCCGGTAAACCGGTTAGCCGTTGACATCCCTATTATTTACTGTTACCTCTGTCTTTATCAAATCTCTTCTACATGACATCAGTAGGTAAAATCATGACATAAACAGAACAATTGATTATTTTAATGTTAGTTCGACATTTTTTCCATTAGCTAACATTAAAAGGCAATATTCATTCGTGGCATAGTCACTTATATAACATCGCTTTTGGTGTTCATTCAGTGAAATTACATCACGATCTTGAACCAAGATCGACGATTATCGTCTTTTTAATCAACCCTTTCAAAAATACAGAAGATATGCAGCAGGCGACTTTCAAAACGGTCTACTAACGTCACAATGTTTTCGAAAGACCTATGTTGCCGAGGCGACAAACAGTGTCTGCATTTGGTAAATAGTTGAGACTTCATTCTTGAAAAATACACAATATGTACAGCACTCAATTAATATTGATAGTAATTTAATACACACGTACCTTCATTTTACAAGCTTCTGACCGGTCAGAGAACTGTTGACGACATTGCTTGTTGGCGTCTTGGCGCAACACGTGATCAGAGAACGGCGTATCTGATTGGTGCTCAACACCTAAGTTTTTGTCTAAACAGCTCCCGCGACCAGATCTGTTGGTACATAGTTAGAATTTGTTTCTGAATTCACTCTTTCGACAACAACTTTTAACTAATTAAGACATCTATTTTTATTTAGAAGTTTTATTAATAAATGTTGGCATATAGAACATACAGTTTATTTTAATTAGGCATGTGTGTATGCACGCTCTTTTATTAATGAATATTAAAATACTTTTTAAAACAAGTATAAGCATTGTTTAAGTGAAGACTAATATCATTAGTTTTCGAGAGTGCTTGTTAACACCATCATAATAGTTAGATGCATTCTAGTCTTTTTGCAATACTATGAACTATCCAGTTATATTGATACACAATTAAGTTTGCAGCAACAAAAAGCGGACTTACTCAAGGAAGTCTGATATATATTGTTTGCTACAATTTGACCAAAGAAACGGGTTGGTTTCACTAGTAAGTCTTGCCGCCATGATTCTAGCCGGCTCCTGGCCTGGAGTACCACACAGATTGCCTGCTCCATCATGCTGCATACCAAAACTGAAATAGCCACAGAAAACCAACAGTGATAGTTTCTATGAAAGTAGCATAACAGGGTAGTTTAAGTAGTTAAACACGATATGTGTTAGGTTCCAATCCAAGTAAAAAACTAAGTTAGTCACGTTGATTTAATTGGTAAGGCTAAATTGCTTATAAGGAATATAGTTTCGCTTGATGTTCGTAGTCAATATATTATGAATGCTGATATAAAGTGTAGGACGCCTTGGTGGGGTAGTGGTAGAGCATCCGCCTGGTGCGGAAGGTTGCGGTTCGATCCTCGGCCGAGTCATACTAAATACTTTAAAGTGGTAGAAATGGAGTTCCCTCCTGATTTCTCAGGGTTGTTGAGATAACATAACGATTGATGCAGATAACTAACCTAGGATACGCCGTGATATAGTTGTTATACTGTGCGGAGTAAAACACCATTTAAAAGAGAAAGAAAATAAACAACTGGGGATACCAAGATGGCGACAGTGATAATAAGTAAGTCATTTCTTGATGCAGAAAACTGTAACCACAACTTAACCCTTTAACTGCAGAATTTCACAAAGTCGACTCTTCCATGTTGAAAATTGGGACTATTCCAATTTTTGATCAATAGGAAATTTGGAAAAAAATAATGTCTAAGTGGCAAACAATGCAGATTTCAGGAATGACAGCTCTTATAAGCTGTCTCACCTAAAATCTGCAAAAAGCTTTAATTGCTTTTGGAAGCGAAAGGGGTTAAGCAGACGATCTTTGGATACCAATATGGTAAAGAAGGGAATCAATTTAGAAAACACAATTATGTTCACTCTCATCATTTTGTATTTTATCACCAAGTTCAAACGTCCATTTGCCCGAGATGATCAAACATTGGATGCGTGCTCTAACATAGTATACCGGTATACTGGTATTGGTAAAGGATGCGTACTTGTGTCCGACTTCGTGGGCGACTGTGAAAGCCGAGGCTAGACCGATATCATCGTTAATACTACAGCTCCTCTCTCCCTCACACATCCCCGCCACAGGCGCTAGACCTTCAATACAGAGATTGTATTTATACATGAACAAAAAACATACTAGTAAGGTCACACAGTTTAATTCAAGTTTTGGTAAAATTTCAAACGTGTTCGATCTGTGTTTTGGTTAGTGTCCTTCTAAAGAGACATAAATGACGCTAGCGAGAAGACCAACATTGTGGACTCTGCGGTAAAGTATTTGACCTGGATCAGCCTAAGCATGCCGCGCAGGCTAACCCGGACAGACACTTTTCGCCTCCTGTGGATTTTCTGTTTCATGAATCATTACTCTATCCCCCTGACACAGAATGTATCTGCCCGGATTAGCCTACTTGGACTGCGCAGGATGATCTGGGTCGATACATGACGCAGAGTCCATAACGTTGGATTTCTCGTGGAACGCTCAAATGACGCTAGCGAGACTAGATGGGTGAACAGAAAAAAAAGATGGCGGTCAGACTACGCGAAGGTGCAAGCTGATTTCGGATGATCTCTGATTGCAAAGTCACGGTGGTCGTCTTTTATGACGTGGCTCATATTTCTAAAGCGGTTTTGATTGTTGTACTCAGAGGCATCACATATATAATTATAGTTTGCATGTTTGTGTGACCCTGGCTCGAAATATATAAAGACTCGTTGATTGTACACCAAGGTTAGACGGGAGAGTAAGAATAAATGTGTATGGATGATCAGTTAGATATAACATTATGTAGCGAAATGTAAACCAAGCTAAAACCGACCAGAAAACACCACTCTCTGTCTGACTGACTGTATGTATGTTTGTCTGTCAGTCTCTCTTTCACTCTCTCTCTCTCTCTCTCTCTCTTCTCTCAACAAGTCCTCTCCATTCATCATCTCTCTTCATCTCTCATCTCTCTCTTCTCATCATTCTCTCTCTCTCTCCTCTCTATCTCTCACTTCTCTCTCTCTCTCTCTAATCTCTCTCTCTCTCTCTCTATTCTCTCTCTCTCTCCTCTCCTCTTCCTCTCTCTCTCTCTCTCTCTCTCTCCTCTCTTCTCTCTCACACTCTCTCTCTCTCTCTCTCTTAACTTCCGTTCTCTCTTTCACTCTATCCTCCTATCTTTCTTTCTTTCTGTGTGTGTGTGTGTGAGAGGACCTCTCTCCCTCTATCCTCTCTATCTGTCTCGCTCTGTCCTCTCTACTCTGTCTGTCTATGTCTCTGTCTCGGTCTCTGTCTCAGGTCTTTGTCTCTGTCTGTCTCTCTCTCT